>JADLZN010009614.1:0-447262 GCA_018155175.1 Sinocyclocheilus anophthalmus | reverse complement strand
TTGTCAGAATTTTTCTCCTTCAGTGATGGAAATCATCTCTTCGCTGGACTCTGAAGAAGAGGCTGATGAAAGAAGCTCATTCTGCTGTTCGCCTTAGAAGAGCCCCTGGCAGAGAAAGATTGTCGCACAAGCCTTCCCCTGCGACCATCCGGCAGATTAAAAGAGCAATTTTCTGAGCAAATTTGTCTGCAAAGTTGATTCAAATGCCGCGCCATGAGTCTGGCTCATGCATGTGCTTCACACATGAGCGCCCCTCATCGGCTGCGAGCGGCTTAATTTTCTTCGCTGAATCTGATGAGGAAGGCCCCGTTTTTCCTGGAAGTTCATAGCGAACTCGGCAGGACATGGCATGCCCCCAATTCAGCGTGTATTAACTCCCCCACTTCTGCTGCTCTCACCATTGTTGATGTCGCTGAAGAAATAGGATATGGCAAGCTTCCCCCTCTTGAAAAGGCAGTTGCTGCACATCTGTGCCCTCCATCGGCTTTGCGGATGAAAGCCCATGCAGCACATCCATCTAAACACTGCAGGACGACTTCCGCTCTAGCAAACAGAGCTTATTTAGCGGCTGGCCAGGCTGGCTGGCTCAGTGCCTTAACACGAGGCAAGTACTCAAGTGGTTCAGGCAAGCCTTCTCCGCAAAATACGAGTTGGCCCAAGTCCTGAAAGCCTTTAAGGAGCGTGTGGCACGTAGGACGGAACTTGCTCTGTGTGCTACAAAAGCAACGAGCTCAGGCGATTGGCAAGCCATGGCTAAATTGGTGGGACGGAGGCACCACCTTTGGGTTTTTAATTGACTGAGGATGAGGGCACCGACTGAAAGGGAGCCTTCTTCGACTCCCCATGTCTCTCCAAAGGACTGTGCCGGGCCACTTCTGTGGATGGATTCACCGAATATTTTACAGCAGCGCAGAAGTCATCGCAGGCCATGCATCACTTTCTGCCCAAGCGATCTAGTTCGGCAGCTGCTTCAAGTCACCAGAAGGCTCCATCTAAGCAGCAGCCTGCTATAGCTGCGCCCTTAATGACCCAGCCTCAATCCAAATCTGAACCTAGGCTTTCACAGCGCTTTCAGGTGGTGAAACACTACCCATTTCCTAAGGGCCAAGGAGTGACGCTGGATCGTGACCCTCTAAAGCAGTCTTGATCAGTATGCTGAGAGGAAGAGGAGTGGGAGATGGAAGCTTTGTTCCAATTGGACCCGCCCTTCAGTGGCACCCTTTCTGCCCTTTCCCAAACAAAATTACTGCTGTGATAGCGGACCCACATACTCAAAAGAGCATTTCTCCTCTTCACATAACAACGAATGTCAGTTCCCCACCCCAGTGCGGCAACCTGTCAATCGAGAAATTCAGACCGCTTGCCACCTGACTCCAGGCTTGGAAAGCCATTCCGGATGTGTCAAGCTGGGTTTTAAAAACCATAAAAAGAGGTTACTTGCTCCATTCAAACTTCGGTACAGGACAATGATGCTCATGTTCTCCGGTCTGAAGTGCAAACTTTGCTTGAAAAAGGAGCTGTGGAGACAGTTCCTCCAGCAAACAGCGTGTTTTTACAGACGCTACTTCCTTGTTGGCAGGCAAATATGCCACAGGGACTGGTTTTTATCAGTGGATCTGAAATACGCTTACTTTCACATCCAGATAGCCCCTCATCACAGACCTTTTTTAAGATTCGTGTTTGAGGGGGTGGCTTATCAATATACAGTCTTGTCATTCGGACTGTCTCTGGCTCCACACACATTTACGAAATGCATGGACGTGGCCCCATGGAAAACTTTTCGCCTGTTTCAGTCAGGTATCCCGTTGGGACTGACCTCCAGAAGGAAGGTGGTCACGACAGTTGCCTCCAACTCAGGTTGAGGAGCACTGTACAAGGGTGGACCGGCATTAGGCTCCTGGGGGTTTCTCTTCTCTCTCTCCTCCTCCTCCTCCTCTATCCCCCTCCACTCCCCCCCCCCCCCTCTCCCCTCTCTCAAAACCTGGTCTCCTTTTTTTGCAGGTACTCTTTACACATCAATTGCCTCAAGATGAAGGCAGTTTTTCTAGCCCTGAAAACCTTCCTACCAGCCTTAAAGGGGCACCATGTCCTGGTCCGCTAGGAAAACATGATGGTGGTAGCCTTTATAAATCACAAGGCTCGAAATTGCGACCATTTTGGTCGCATATGCTCCCGAAATTTAATCTGCGCAACCTCAAAATATATTTGGGAGCATTTATACGAGTGCATATAATTGTTGTCGTGCGACCCGTTTTAATTTCTCTAAAAACATTCAGAGTATGTACCTTCTGAGTGTTGATACGGTGACCTGTCTGCAGTTCTATGAAACGTTAGGCTACATAACCAATTAAACTATATCTTTACATTCTTAACTTTAATGCAAATTTTAGATTGGTTAATATTAGCTGTAAATCACCCAGTCACTGCTTTCCGCTAACTACCACAAGAAAAAGAAAGGGCTGAAAGAAGAGAGAAAATGAAAAGAACACAGACAGATTAGTTGTGTGAACCACACGAAAGTTACAAATAATGGTGTGGTGATATTCGATCATTTGGGTGAAGGTTGATCCCTACCAGTCCGCTAGTAGGTGTACAGTTCAGAGAGAGGTTTGAAAGACAGTTCGCGGCTCCTCTTTGAAAATGCACGTGCCTTGGGCTCTATGCACTGCATTCACGAAAGCTGTGGGACGGCGTTTTGCAGGTGAAGCGGTTCGCCACCGACCTACACGACTTGTAGTCGGTACATTGTTGTCTTGTTAGGGCGTGTCGGTTGACATTATCGACTATTATATTTGTCTGAACAATCCCCACCATACAATTCACTACGTCTACAGAGTCTCTTTTTTCTTCGGGCCCATTAGCTTTTTTCTATTTTACATGCCGGAAGTCTATTGGTTAGCTTAGTGCGCCATGTGACCGTGCGACATTAGAGTGCGTCTTTCTACGGAATTATAAGTCAGTCTATTATAATGCATCACAAAATTCAAGATATGGGGCTTTTACATAATTTCATATCGTTCAGGGGTTGGCTGTGCCTGATATAGTTAATCAATATCACAGGAAGAGTGCGGTTTCCTTCAAAAATCAGCATGATTACAAACGTAATATTGATTTTATACAACAGTTCAATAAACAAATTAAGGCCTCGGCGTACATTTTAATATGGAAGAGAGACTTACGTTTTAGACACTATATTGCCTGTTTTTGCTCTATTTCGCCAACAAAAATAATTCCAAGCACAGTCAAAGCGCTGTTTTGCGTCTCTGAGCAACATGAGGGCGTTTCGTTCCTGAATGAATCATTCGTTAAATGATTCGGTTCAATCGCAGTGACTCACTTATTAACAGTGACTTGCTTACACCTACTGGCGGTTTTAATTTCACACTTAAAGTTTCAAATATTTCAATTATCAGAGCTCAACGTTTTAGGTTTTACAATATCAAAACATTATTTATGCATTTGTAGCTGCAGGTTAAATGCATTCATGTCCTTCATTAAACAGTGTGTAAACGCATCTAAATGCCACTTCAGAAGCAGCTTCTCTTTCCTCTGCATTGCAAAGATGAATTTTGTTGATTGATACTTTCATGTGCTTGATAACAGCCCAAATGTCTTATTATAATTGACTGATTAAATATAAGAATTTGACTCAAATGATAATGCACACTTTTAGAAAAAAATGGCTTAAAAAAGGTACAAATCCATTTAAACTTATTGGAAAATATTAATTTCTATCACCGCTGTGAACTGACCACCACACAGAATATGAAGAATATAAAACGCTTTTAGGAGTCAGCTGTCCACTGTAGTACTTAAGATATCAGCACAATAACACACTAAATTATCGTTATCGATAAAATCCCAGAAAATATAGAGATATAATTTTTTGTCAATATCGCACACCCCTAGGCTCCCAGCGTGTTCGCAACGGCCAGAGCTGAATGAAAATTAACACGCACCCCAGGTTGTGTCCAAAACTCGGTCTGGAGGGCCACTGTCCTGCAGAGTTTAGCTCCAACTTGCCTCAAAACACCTGCCTGGAAGTTTCTAGTGATCCTAAAGACCTTGATTAGCTGGTTCAGGTTTGTTTAATTGGGGTTGGAGCTAAACTGCAGGACAGTGGCCCTCCAGAAACAAGTTTTGACACCCCGGCATCCACCATCCTAACCCTCTCAAAGAAGAGCTAATTTAGGGGTACAAAAAGCCATCGTCCGTGTCTTTCAATTTTCCTCTGTCAGACCTTCTTTTCTACGATAGTAGGTTCACGAGTCCTGCGAGCTTGACATTACCTATACCCCCTCCCCCCTCTGCCTCCGACGACGCAACATAGGCACCTCGTTAATATAACTTTGTAGTTGTGCTGTCAACCTTTGGTGCGTGCCCTACAATGTTGCTGGTTGTACTGTCCTAGCCTTTGCAGTGGGGTAGCCCGCGTGGCTCACACGTTTCTCCACCAGGTCTTTCCGAGCCTTCCTCCCCAGGCCTTCTCAGGTCCCGTCACTTTTAACAGGATGGGTCGTCGCGCACCCCTTTTTGTGGTATCCGCTATCCCTCGTGCCCTTCTTCCGTGGTGTTCATAGAGGGTCGGGTTATTGTTGCACATATGCCTCGGCACCCCCTGCTACGGCACCGCCCCCTGAGTCCGGACCCCTCCCGGACCTGATGTGCTTTGCCCGATGTCTGATGTCAGTCTATTTGTGCTATGTCCTGTGTGGTCTTAGATGACATGTGAGTGTGTATTAATGTGTAATGTCATCGTGCCTTCGGTATGTGTTTTATCTGACTGTGGGTCTGATCACTGTCTGAGCCCCGTCTTGCCAAGGATCTTTATTTGCTTTGTGTCTATTTTGGTAGACAAAGACCGTGGACCCCCTTTTTTGTGTATTCCCGATGTGTCACGGCTTCACTATGTATTTGCCGATTCGTGCTCTCAGTATCCTAGTCCACCGGTTAAGACGTTCATTCGCCTAACTATGGTCAGTACTTCTTACGTTCTTTTTCGGTTGCCGTGCTCCGCACAACGTACGTACTTATTGCACCCCGTTTCTTACTCTATATATCTGGGTAACATGTGTTATGTCTTCGTGGTCCAACTTTTCTGTCGAGAGCGTTCCGGTTAGTAGCCATGCCTAGGGGCTTCCTCATGTTTCTCTTCATGCGCCCTTCGCTGCGGTCTGCCGGTGGCTGCGTTGCGTACACACCGCTCACATACGACTGTCGTAACCCATAGTGGGCTTGCTTCCTGGGCGGTTTCAGTGTGCTGGGACGGTTTAGCGCTTATTGGTTGAGATGATTCGATTTGCCAGGTCGTTGTCGGCCGTCCTCTCGTTGCCATCTGCCGCTTCTTCCCTGTGGCTATCGCGACCTCCATCACCACACTACCTCTTTCTCGGCGTTGAGTAGCCGTTTTTGATGTTTCCACTTGGTGAGGTGTACAATCGCCCTGATCAGGACGATTGGCGGGTTGGTGTTGGCTCGGTGTACCTTCCTATCTACGATTATTTTCCCCGTTCGGCCGAGTGGCCGAGCGTTCCTGCCATGCTTACGGTTCTCGAAGTGGCGTGTCGTTCTACCTGACAGTCGCTCATCTGTGCTTTGGATCCTCTCGATTTCCGTGGAGTACTCGGGGCGACGTTCGTTCGGACCTTTCTTTTTGGCACTTGTTGTGGCCTTCTGGCTGTTTGGCCGTGTGCTTCTAGAAGGCGAGTATGTGACTCTCACGACGCTATATCGTTGCGCTCTTTGTGGTGTCACTTCGAGCTTCTCTGTTGCCCTTCATCCGTGATTAGAACTGCGCTTCCTTGATTCTATCCTCTAATGTTTTTTTTTTCCTTCTGTCGATTTGAGTTGCTTTTCACGCCATTTGGTGTCTTTGAGTTCCGTCATTCGTAGTCATCCCCCACATGATGCAGCTTCTCTCGATTCAGGTGTGTGAGGGTTGCTCTTCCCCCGATTTTAAGCATTGTCTATTGATTTCGCCAGTAGAGGTCGGATGCTGGCGTGGCGATGTTCAGTCCGCTGATGGCATCCTATGCTCCGGTGGTGATCCATGACCACCTCCTTGGTTCCGGAGTCGTACCGCTGTCCGTTCTCTATTTTACACTGCTATAGTGTAGTCCGTTACCCCGAGCGGCGCTGCCCGTCTTTGATTATTTCCTTTCTCTTTCGCTTGTAAGGTAGTGATCTCTTTGAGCCCAGTTACTCACTTAGCTAGCCCCCCGCCGATCGTCTTATTTTTGCGTACAGCGTGCAATGCTCTATTTGTTTCCGCTGCTTTAGTCGTAACACTCTCTTCAGAGCGTTTTGTTGTGTAACATAATCCATTTTCCTCTTAGTTAGTCTCGCGGTCAGTGCAGTCTGTGCAAATCATTCTAGATGTCTTTCTCACTTTATCTGACCGTTTCTATGCGCAAGTTCGCTTATGCGCCCAGTCTTGCGGGATATGTATGGTGTACTTTGTGTTTCCACGTATACGTTTGTTGACGTTCTGCTTTTTTTCTGTCCCTTACCCTGACCGCAAGTGCCTATAACCACAACCCGCTGGCCCGTGTATATTTGTAGACGTATTTTTCTACTTTCCACTTCATGGGCGTATTAATATTTCGCTTCTCATTAGAAATCCATCACGTTCCTCGCGCTTGTGGCCTTGTATATCTCCGTGGAACTGTGAGATCTGTCCGCTACCTCTAGCCTTTTAGTATACCGCCACCTACCGCGGTTACGTCATTCAGAACATTTGACTAACACCTTCACATATACCTCTTCCACTAATTCTTTTACGCTGAACCTTCATCTCCTGGACCCACGCCACTTGTCGTGTAGTTCATATGGTGTTTGTGTGTAGTGTAACTTATATCTCATTCACAACTTGGCCTCCACGTTCTGTTTATCGCAACAGTCTAGCCTCTTTTGTATGTTTCTTTAACTCCACTGGTGATTCACTTTTTTAATGTAATATCACAAAGGTATGTAAAAACATCCCACGATCCCCATTCCTATTGTATGTTCACAGTACTTTTTACAGCGATTATATCTCCCAAGGACTTGCGATATATACCATGGGTGCCGATTCACACGGGGATTGTTACCCTGTGTGGTCGCACTCTGGTCCCACTGCTCACACGATACACGTTATAGCCGTTTTGGATGACGTGACTTTGACACAACAGCCGTCTGTGTTCAGCACGCTTCATGGTGTTTTACCAAGGACTTTGTTCCAAAAACGTTCCACCCCCCACTTCAGGGTTCTTTGGAACAATAGCATTAAAGAACTGTTGTTATATGCTGCCAACACATCACACACGTATGTATGTGCACGGTTGTGATTTTTTATGTGCTATAGTACCCATCTTATATATATATGTTGTCTAATCCGGCACCCACTATGTGACCTCCTTTCAGCGACATGTTCCCCCACATTCTTTATTTCACCGATAAGACTCTATATCATATGATGTGCAGTGCCAAGACCTATAATATCATGTCTACACAGTAGTGTGTTTATTACTGCTTATTGTGCGTTTTTCACTTTGCGTAATTTTGAACCCATGTGATTCTACTGTCGCCGGGATGTCAGGGTGTGCGATGCCAGGACGGTCCCGTTTCGCTGGTTTCGTCCCTGCCCTACTGTTGGCCTTTTCCCTGCTATTTCATTGAATGCATCTTTGGCTCGCGTGCCCCCCCCAAAACGCTTTCTCCCCACTCCTACTGACTGAGGTCCTTCGCATTTTTAGTTATTATTTAATTTCTCCAACTGTGTAGCACTCTTCTCTTCGTGCCTGTTTTCTATCGGGCTCATAACACCCTTCCTAACCTATTCCAACAACACGCTGACTCTTTGCACTGTGCTCTTGTCGTATTTCATAGTCTAGAGGTGTCTAGTCTCTAGTGTTTTGGCGTATATTGTGCTTGTGGTGCCCTGCCCCAGCATTGCAGCTTTTATTTTTATGCGCTCTCGACTACGCTCAAACTTGTAAACCTCTTACGCTATTACGTGTGCAGTTTTTGTGTGGGGTTGTCCCCCGGTTGTATTGTAATCAGTATGTCGTGTGTCACAGAGCGATCCAACTTGCTTATATGTTCTTGTGAACATGGGTTCGCAGTCGGGACACTCTCAGCCAGTTTAGTTCTCGCGCTCTGTGTTCCGAATTGTGTTTGCCTTTTTCCGCCATGTCCGTTCCACTGTCCTTTTGATTTTTCATCTTTTGTTTTCCTTCGATTGGTTTTGACTTATATTATTTTTTCCTCGGGGGAACTTTTTGTGCTATCCACGACTACCCTATACACTCTGAGTCTTTTCCCCACCGCTGTTGCACCTGTGGATTCGCTAACCCCTTTGTAACTACAAGTCACACCACCCAGCGCGCACACACACTCCACCCCCCATCCGCACTGTACAAATGCGGCGTGCTCCCCCCGTTGTTGATTGGTTGACAGCATTGAGCACCAACAGTATTAATCGCGCTACCAGTCGACACGATTGAGATGCCTATATCCAACCCACCGCACACTATGTTTAAGCTATCCCCACACCCATCATCACGTCTGTTTTACACACCCCCACCACACGTTCCTGCAATTAACCGCCCCCTATTTGTTGCGCATGGTATATGTATTTCGACCCTGGGTAAAAGACGTGGTTTACCACTTTACCACTGGTCAAACACGGTTCACCCAACTATCGACACCCTTTTTAGTAATGTTTTCTTTTCTATTGTCTTTCCTCCTCTATGGCACCTAATTTCTGCTTTTTCGCTCTCATGCTCCAGGGCACATTATGCACCGTTTAATTTGATTTCCCGAGATGGTGGTTGATTTGACTGAGCACGATGAAGAAAAGGCAGCACACCCACACTGCTCAGCATGTACCACGTGTCAGTTCAGATCTACTACTGATGGTCCCACGCTAGCTCCTGTGCTTGTCCACTAACTGTGTCGTGCGCCTTCTCGTTGACCTCCTTAGATCCAGTTTTTAACCGGCTTCATGGTATATATAGGACACACTGCTTTTCGTTGTACTCATTCTTGTGGCAGTGGTTTCCCTAGTTATGGTTTCTGCAGCCCCCTTACACGTTTCATATACCGCGCCGCCTGCTTTATCGCACCAACTAGCTTTTGGGCGCTGTGTAGACGTCCCGGCCTCTTTGTTTCACCTCTGTACGTCTCCAGTTATATGCTCTATCCCTACCACTGATAACATTCTTCTGTCCTTTACTTCACATATTCCTTGCAGTCGCTCACCACGACTCCATTTTTTTCTGTTGGCTCACAGCTTCATTCCGCCTCTATCATGTACACCCCAATCACCCTTGTAGTTTGGTTCTCTCCGGACTCCATTGGTGTCTTACAAATATCTCACTCCTCCTCGACCTACCATGTGTTGTTATATCAGCTCACTAGCCGTCTCCCTCTGGCCACCCCTAGCTTGCGTCCTAATGATGGTACTGCTTCGCACCTTTCTTTTGGTGACCTCACCCCCACCCCTTGGGGTCCTTGGACATTTTTTTGTTACGTTTGGTGTCGGTTCCCACACACCTGCTTTAATTTCAGTTTCCCCAGGTCGTAGTGATGCTTCACGTTGGTTTTCCCCCATGTCGATGTTTCCAACAGTTATTTTATTGAGTTGCCCCAGGCATTTTCAATAACAGCATCGAGAGACAACTATACTGATAGATGAAAGAATGTACACCCAACGATGTCAGTATACACCTTGAGTTGCTGTCTAGTACCGCGCATTGTACAGCAATTCGCGCTAGCTGACAAAACCCATAAATACCTTAAACAAGCTTAGACCTAACCACACACGACCTTTTGTAGGCTTTGATTGAAAGGGGAGATGAGGAGAGATAGAACAAAATAGGAACCAAATCCCAGGGGAAAAAAGTATACACATCAAGTCATTTTTACTCATTTGCAATCATATCTACTGGTTCAGCTATCAGTGTACACCATTTTAAAACTGCATTGACTTCCTGTCTCTCTCCACTGTCACTTACACTGAATGCTGATGTGGCTCTGGATTAGCTGAGACCGTTTGGGAGCAGCCTTGGGATTAATGCACTGGCCACAATCGGCTGTTGAGCTGACATAGAAGAATGCCAAAAAGGCAAATAGGAAAACAAGCAGGTAGAGTGCCAGGAGGGCTTTGAGAATGCGGTTACAGCAGATTTCTTCAGGCCACATGTTTGGGAGGTACCAGCAGGATGAGACAGAGGAGGAAGTGGAAGAACAAGACTGCTGGGAATGAGATTGCTCGCGTTTGTACATTCTAGGAGGCGCGGTAGGCATGTGGTATACTGATTCTAGTAAATGTGGCATTTGGAGGGTATATTTATATGGGAAGAACATCAAGGACAGGATGAGTGGATGGATAGATATATGGATGGACAGACAGATTAATTAATGTGTGGACAGATTGGTGGACAGGAAATCAATTAAATTAAGACATGGATTGATAGTGGGAGGGTAAAAAGCAAGGGTAATATTGTTGAAAAGGGGAGGAAAAGGATAAAATGAGTAGAAATGACATCAGGTGAATAACAGATTTACATATCGTTTGCAGGGCATCCCCTGAAAACAAAGACATGAATGAAACAGAAAAAGGAATGGCAAATGGCACAGAAATATCTCCTTTTTAAATGCATTCATCATCTTTCACACTTTGCAGATGTATGTTATGAGTTCTATGGGTGCCTTTTATTGAAATGTAAAAAACACCCCGGAAAACCTTCTTTACGGGTTTGACATTATAGAGTTCGTTTCGGAAGATAAACCAGAACCAATTGCATAATTTTGGTATTTAATTTTCAGAATTGCATAATTTTTTTTTTATTTGCATAAATTGCACAATTTTTGTAGTTCAACTAAGCAATATATATATAGAGAGAGAGAGAGAGAGAGAGAGAGAGAGAGAGAGAGATAGACAGACAGACAGACAGACAAGAAAGACAGACAGACAGACAGGACAGACAGACAGACAGACAGACAAAAAGAAAGAAAGAAAGATAGATAGATAGATAGATAGATAGATAGATAGATAGATAGATAGATAGATAGATAGATAGATATGAGATAGATATATGAGATAGATATGTCATTTGATGTGGTACCTTTGGACATTCTATTAACAAGTAAGTAATTTTGCAACTACATGTCAACTAACTCTCATCAAAGTATTAGTATACGGTTTGCTTAATATCTGCTAACTCTTTATTGTCATGGTCTCCCAACAGATATTCTACTGACTATAAGTAACTTTGCAAGTACGTCAACTTATTCTAACCCTAACCCAACCAGTCTACTAATACTCTACTAATACTCTAATGAGAGTGAGTAGACATGCAGGTGCAATGTTACTTATAGTCAACAGAATGTGTTAAAGGGCCCATCAAAATCAAGTGAAACCAGATGTTTATATACAAAAGATCCTACTGTACAAATAGGTTTCTTTAAGCAAACAAAATATGGGGTATAAAAATACTTTTTAAATATGATAAGTTATTAACAGGTGTAATGAGATTCAACCTTATACAACTTGATGTTAAGAATCAAAATAATAATTAAAAAAAAAATTTTATCACATTAAATGCCATTAAAAACCATCCGCATTTATGTTACACAACCTAATCGACACATAATTACACAAAATCACACAGTTGCATTAAAGAGACAAAATCATTGTTCTACCTTCAAAGCTCATAACAGCAAAAAATAAGAACAGAAAGTTAGCAGGCATGTGAGAAGAAAGCTTAAAATAAAAAGTTTCATCTCAACAGATATTCACCAACTGTGACCTCCAAGTTTGGTACAGTGAGCCAAACTAATAATAAAGTGCACATGTAGGAAACAGGTGACCAACGATGTTCATTCTGTATGTTTCCACCTTTAGCACCTGACACAGTTCATTAGTATAGCCAAAGGCTGCATTCAACCTATTTATTTTGTGAGAGTAATAGTTTAAGATTGGAAACTGAAAACCCATAATTATTGACCAATAATCTAAAAACTGGTGTGATGTATGGGGGGGTACTTTAGGCCTGAAGCAGGCTATGTTTCAGGCTATGGTGAATATAAATGTAAATGTAAAGCAACAACGGGCTGGACCACAGAGTACCAACTTAGGCCCCGTCCACACGGAGACGCATTTAGCTGTATACACATCAATTTTGTATCTTATAGGCGTTTCGTCCACACAGATCCGGCGTTTTGGGTGAGTGGAACCGATATTTTTTGAAACCGGGTCCCAGAGTGGATAAATCTGAAAATGCAGCGAATGCAGTATATTTTCTGAAACGATGACGTCATCAGCCCACGTCTCACCCTTAGTCAGACACCGCTACGTCACGTAACAGCAACAAAACCATGAACAAACACTGAACGATTCTTTTTATTAACTAACATTAACACAGATTAATAAATGTATTTATGTAAATGTAAGGTTTATGCGTAAGTACAAATATATTCTTCTCCGTTTTTAGTGGATCTCTGTGGCAGAATTACAGCGCCACATGCTGATCTGGCATGTATACTACATCGTTTTGTGTCGGTTTCGTGTGGACGCAGATATTTCTTGAGACAAGCGGGAAAAAAAGATTGGATAGGGAAAGCTCTGGCTTCGTGTGGACGTAGCCTTATGCAACACTGTACAATTGAAGTCTGTGTTAGGTTCAACGGTACCTTTAATGTCTTCATCTTCAATAGTGGTGTTGGCACTCTCTGATGATTCCTGAAAAAGAACAAAAATACACGCAAACAAATAATTTAAATAGTATCTTACTAACAATTTGAATTTTACATAGGCTCAAGTTAAATGATAATTAAAAACAGTCAGAAATGTTAACTCCCCTGCTGTAAAAAGAAACTGAAACCAGCCTGTGGTATGAAGTGGTTAATTGACCTCCATGTATTGATAGAGGTGCTATGGTTTAGATAAACACTAGTTTGGCCAGCAAACCACCTTTTTCCAGAAGGTTCAAAACCTTATTTCACATTGCAGTTTAACTGACTAGATCCATTATATCAATGTTGTTCTGGATAGGATAGAAATTCTGTTGATGCGATGATTGACCCAGAAAAGTATACGATTATAACACTTCGACATCATGTGGTGTTCTATTTCCTAACAAATCGTCATAATTTACCATGGATTCACTGTAGTAACAAGTGCACCATGGTATTGTGGCAGAAATGTGGGATATTGATATCGAATTTTATTAAATTATACATGTAGACATTACTTAAATGTATTAAAGGAGTAATGGAATATAATTACAGTATTTTTTTTTGATTAAGCTATAGCATGTGTGCATTTATACTAAATGTTTTAGACTACTGTTTTTTATACAAATACCTTAAAACATATATTTATATTTTTACCATAGTATTGATGGTGCTATATGTGTGGTTTTAACTGTGTTTTTAAATGTATGCTACTATGGAAGACCAACGGTTAATTTTAATAAAACACAAACAATTAGAAAAATTCAATTTCACCGTACAAAAATGAGGTTGTTACAATACAGATGTTACTGTTTGTGATAATGAACATAAATGAACATCTGCATCCTAACTCAAGCTACTACTGCTGTTAACTCAAACTACTGTCAAATGTGCAGTCAGGCAACACAAACCTGTTTTATGATTTGAAACAATATCAATGCAGAAACTAAAAAAAGAATGTTTCTGTTAAGATATTTATTTTGTTAAAGAAAAATGACAAGAAAAGTATAAAGAATTCAAAAACGTGTTTGTCACAAAGAGTAGTTTAAAACCACAATTAATGGTCTGGCTTCTACAACTTTCACTTGCCTTTATATCTGCTTTTAAACTTGAGAGAAATAAAGATATGACATTTATTGCAATACTTATCGATATCGATTTATATGAAAAATTATATTGTGATTTTTTTTGGGCCATATTGCCCAGCCCTATTTATATTTATATTTTATGTTATATTTTAGGGGGGAAACAGTACTTGCAACCAGGCATTATTTCTAGTAGTCTAAGCAAGCTACATTGCATCGCTCCAGTATTGGGGTATAGTGGCAAGAATACATTTTTGAACTCTATGGATTTCTGCATTGATTGCAGAGTTGGTCTTCTCAAAATTGCAATGAAGACATTGAGTGACGGTCGACCAGAAAAATGGCCATTCATATTATATATATTTGAAATGCAGTAATCAGGGTGCCCAGTCGTGAAAAGTTGTGTGGGTTTTAATGCTAAAGGGGGAGGGGGATCTTAAGTTACTACATCAAGGGTCCACTTATTTGTTGTAAAGTACAAGTTTTTATATGGATTTTATTGTAGTCAGATTGTGCTTGTCTATAATTGTAAGTTAAATCAAGATCAAACTACATTTCACAAATCACACTTTTTGATTTTGTAAAATAAAAATAAATAAATAAATAAATAAAAGATTTATTTTCAATACTTCTAGACAAATCTGGACCTTACTGACTTTCCTTATATGGTTTAAAAACGGTTTAAATTTTTCAAAATATCTTCATTTTGTGTTCTGCAAAAGAATGACATCAGGGTAAATAAATGAGAGATTTTTCTTTTTATGGGGTCAATTATCCAGAATTCATACAAAAATTAATGCAGCAAGCTTAACGTTTCTGATTTTAAACATTCCATCCCTCTTGGTTGCTAGGTTATATCAAACAGGCTTTACAAACTGAATTATCTCTGTGATAACAGACAGCATGCATCAGATGCACTACACAGACAATAAGTTCAAACTCACAATACCCCTTTTAATCTTAAAATTTCAACAACACTCAATCCTCATCAATCACTTAATACCTTGTTTCCATCAGTGGGATTGTGGATAACAGTAGTTTGAGGCTCCTGATATAGAGGTGCATAGGGAGAGAAAGACAGATATAACAGAATAACAAGAGATAAAGAGTGTCAGAAAAAGTAGTAGTGAGTTGAAGAGTTAAAGGACACCAAGCATTACATGTTGAGTCGGTAGCAGCCTAGATGTTACTGCCCTGCATGTGCTCATCTATCCGCCACTTTCCACAAATATGGTACAAAATAGGGCCTGGAACTTTTTTAATAAATGGACAGTGCTTAACCTTCAGAAAAGGCTGACAGTCAAATAAATGTATTATGGTAGATAGCAGTTTATCTTCAAAAGTTCTCATGCAATTTATGTGAAAGATAATGCCACTAATGTTTAAAAAAAGTGCACCATATTCATGAAAATAATTTACTGAAGAACTTTAGCAGTAGACGATGTTGTAAGTGAAGTCAGGATTCAAATATCTTAAAGTAACTTTTTGTAACAAAGCTTGGTGAACTTTAGAAAAGAAAAAAGAGCATACTGGTTTAGACAACTGGTCATGTAATTTTTTGTTTGTATTATTAGGAATATGGGTAATTAATACAGTACATTTTCACTAGAGAAACAGTACAGCATACCCAGCCAAAGCATGCAGTAAAACAAGAAAGTATCAGGAAGAACACAAGCCAACCTTTCAAAACCTTCATTCAGTCTCTAGGTTTGCTTCAGGTGTTGGTAATGTTTTATTATTGCTTGCTGGTATAGTTTCCTATTGTGACAGCTGTACATTACAGTACTGTAACACTTCATTCAAAAGAGCAATTTAAAACATGCATCTTGAATAATTTGATTCAATCAACTAATCACTAAAATTACCAAATTGTAAGGACATTATTCTGTTGTGTTTTGATGATTAAACCAAATGACTCATTACATAACCTACAATGGTTGGTGTCCAAGAGAAACATGTATATATGTGTGTGTGTGTGTGTGTGTGTGTGGTTTGATTAACAAATTAATTGAATTTGTATTACTCTTATGTTGCTTAAATCAAATCAAATGATTTTATTATTAATGGCTTGTGCTTAAATTACATTAGGTTTGTAGACAAATATAAATTGTGTCAATATATATTAATTATTTTAAAAACAATTAATTGATAAGTTAAACTTTTAACTTTTAGTGCAGAAAAAAAACCATCCACGAGTCCAGCATTTATCCATACAAAATAAACTGTTGACAATGTCCACTCTTAACACATGTTCAATGATGCACCTTTTAAAAACATGGTTAGTTCATGTATGAACAAGGAAAGAATAGTCAGTTAGCAAACACACGAGCACCGGCCAAAGGTTACATCGAGAGGTCTTGAGCACCGCGTGAAGTGAACCTCCAAAAAATACATTATTACTAAATTACTATATAAGGTCAATTTTAAGAACATGAAAATGTTTCTTATTGTGGGGTAATCAGTAACAAGCACAAAACCCTTACTAAATTATATACCAAACTATCAGCATGACAAATTTGGAAAAAGATAGAAATTTGCTAACAGGAAAAAATGTCATGTCCATTGCTTTTAAACATTTCAAACTATGGTCTGTACATATACTACTATATACTACAAAAACAGCTGTACAATGGAGCAGTCTTATTTATTTAGTACACCACACAGGTGTTTTTTGTAAACATCGCTGTTGGATTACTGATTAATGACTACATGGAACTTGCATATGCATAGACTAATGACACCAATGGACATATCTGATTAAGCATTTTAGGATTTTTTTTAAATTAAACCATTAAATAAAGTATATTTAAAATCGGTAAATTATTAAATATAACTGTTCTATATTTAATCATTTATACACGTATGTGCTTATTTATATGTTTACTTGAATGTTGTAATAAAGACATAATACATACTTCATTTAGCACTCTAGCCCAGAGTACAAATTTTTGTCACCATAATTGCTACCATTATTTAAAATACTTACTTTGGACTTTTTCTCTCTGCATTCATATGTCAATGAAGAACAATACATAGTCACATTTCCAGAATATTGCTAATTATTTGACTGACTGCATTATTGTAATGGCAGGATTTTCACACATGAAGAAGTTTGCTGAAATGATGAAAAGAGAATAGGCATGCGAACAAAAGAGAGAAGAGAGAGAGAGAGAGAGAGAGAGAGAGAGGAGAGAGATGTGAAGCCAGTGGTATAGAAAAAGCAACTGACAAACAGTCATACAGACAAAATACCAGAGCAGGAGAGGGGGCAGGTTCTTTAGGGCTGGTGATTACGTTGGTTTTGTTGTTGATCTATAGGTGGGAGGGGACAGAGGCAGACAAACAAAGCTTTAAACAAGCAAGGGAAATGTCAAATTCCATTCATCTAAAATCTAAAAATTAAACTGAAATTACACAGCTCGCGTTACATGGATGTTTATGGAATAGTTAATTAGCATATTTGATCATAATGATTTCTCTTGACAACAATTAATCAGGCTATTCCTCAACTACAGCAAAATTGGACGTCAAATAATCAAAATTTTCATTGGAAACTGTCATTTATGCAAAATGGCATTTACAATTCTGTCCGAATTATGCTGTGGAAATTACAAGTTATTTAAAAGCCATAAAAGTCTTAACAGGTACGGAAGTCCTAAGAGGCCATGCATTATTACATTTTTTTTCTTTCTTGTTTTCTCTGATCTCGACATACATAATTGTTTCCTTATTCAACTTCTTTTCTTGTTGAACTTGACATAACAATGTGTTTCTCGTTACCTCGAATTAATTTTCCGTGGTGGTGTCGAAAAATTAGTTTAGGTGGACCACGACTAACTTTCTCGACATAACAAAGATGGTTTCTAGTTTCACAATAACAAAAGTTATGTAAATATACCTTTAATGATAAAAATAAAGATAAAAAAGTTGAACAAACCAATGACATTACAAATACACAACAAAAATACTTGTTGAAGCAACGCGTCATAGATAAGCACCATATCCCACCTTATTAAAAACATCAGGATTCAAAGATGACAAATAAAGATAGATGCAACAGAATAATATACAGTGACAATCAACATAGTTTAATAAAGAATTAAAAAAATTGTTTTTTAGTATAACACGAAATTGCTCTTGCCGTATTGAAAACTATCATATGATATCAAGCATTTAACATTGCTTCAGTAACAAACCAATACTGCCAAAATTATAGTGATCACAAGAAATAGGTCTTATTCGGTCCAAATGAGTACGCCTAAAATCTTGGGCCACTATGAACACAGTAAGGGGGTATATGATATCCCATCAGTTATTTCAGGTCTATATGCCATCTCGTGCCGCAGTTGGTAACTTGGGGAACAACATTTAGGCGAGAAATTAAGTCATGATTAATGAGGGGAAAACAACTTTTGTTTAGGGCGATTTTTTCTGCACAACAACTAATCGCTAAATATCGATAATGAAAATAATTGACAAAACGAATGTCATTATCGATTAGTCGCATCTGCCCACCGCACATGGAAAACTTCCAACAGTCACGTCAATTTACAGCAGTGAATAAAGCATTTCTGTGGACAAAATGCATCTAAAACTATAGCGGATGAAACAGTGAGCTGCTGCAGGAAAGATGTGTGATCCAAGCAGCCCGAAACATGAGAATGTTTTATTTTCAACTTCAAGCTAATGCATTAGCATAATGTTAAACACTGCTTGTTCTGTCAGGTGCTTTGACAGATGCGTGTGCTGTTTAATGTATGAGATATGATTCTCTGAGCATAATCTGCATTTTAAGGTTATATCTGTTCTGTAAGATGGGACGAAGTACACAAATCAAGTATGATAAAGTATTACTCCAGTAAAAGTACTCCTTTTCCCATTTTACTCGAGTGAAAGTACAAAAGTACTCGATTTTTTATGTACTTACGTAAAAAAGTACAGATAGATAGATTTATTTTTCAATTTTATATAGGCTACTTAATTAAATTTTATATAGGCACATATTTTTTATAATCCTACTGCTCAAAATACCTGGGATTTTCCCCAAATAACCACTATATGAGTCAAGATATATTTTTGTTGTTGATATGGACTACCTTGACGAGAGTGATGTAGTAATGTTCACTGTGAAGCTTACAATGCGAAGTACCTGAGAGAAAACAGATCTGACCATCTAATTTTCACCAGTAAGAAAAAAAAAGTGTTTTAAAGATTGTTGTTTTGTAGAACATCACAGTTACACTATGACATGAGAATGAGCAATAAGTTAAGAAGAACATTTAAAGAAAAATATATTATAGAGTCGTGGTGAAAAAAAACACCCGTGGCCAAATCAATTCCCACTTTGACATTTACTGTAGTTACCATGTTTGAACACACATTCTGTCTTTTTCCCAAGGATGTAATTATTCTAGGTGGTTTGAATAAAAATATTGGACTTGAATCTACAAAATTACCTCAACTTAGCAACAGCAAGCGTGTTTAGCTAGAAGTTAGCCAATCAGCTAACACAGATGTTTACTTATTTCAGTATGGGTATGAATAAACATTCATATCTGTCTACTCTGATAGTTAATCCAAACAATATTAAAATGTATACTGTTGATAAACAATATAGAAACAGATGTCACATAGGGATAAATGTGTAGCATTTTAATAAAACTGCTAACCTTACGGCAGCGGGGAATATGAACATGCATGAGTTATTTTATTTAATCTGTGTTATTTTAATGTTTCCTTCTTTTACCTAAAACAGAGACACTGATATGTTGATGTTTCTGCATTCAAGCATTTCAGTGGGCTTTAATAGATCACCCTTTACAGCAGATTTTGTTCACAAACAACTGACAGTTTTGACCTAAATATGATTTTCAGTTACAATAATTAATCCCAAAATTCAACATTAGTACCTTACTTTTAGCAGCATCAGTTGCGCGCACAAGATCTCCCGGCTCTTACTTGTGAATTCAGTTCAATGGAGACTCGCACTAAACAGATCATTTGAATCAGTGAGTTGTCGACTCGAAAACAGCTGCAATCGGATCATTCCAATGCGTGAATGAATCGTTTGATGCGATTTGCGAACCGATTTAAAAGGTTAACTGAAAAGAATCAGTTCGTTCATGAATCAAACACCGCTTCTGCGTCTCGGAGCACGTGATATATTATAAGGAGTAACAATATGTTTTATGAAATGTAGTGAAGTAAAAAGTACGATCTTATGCTTTGGAATGTAGTGAAGTAAAAGTAAAAGTTACTCAAAATAAAACTACTCCAGTAAAGTACAGATACTTGAAAAATTTACTTAAGTACAGTAACGAAGTAAACTCCGTTACTGTCCACCACTGAGTGTAACATATTCACGCGAGTACGTGTTTCTATTTTGCATTAAGGGTCGTCCTGACAGTCTGCGTTAAACTTTAGACTTCACTAAAAGAGCGCCGGCGCGCGTATGCACGTCAAACAGAATGCAGTAAAGAGGGATCAAATTAATATTCAGTGCAATAATATTAATTTTGCTAATATTATTATTCAACATTAAATTTAGGTTTAAAAGTCAAATAAGTAATTTAAATATTTTATGATAGTAACTGTAAAATGAAATCAGCGTGTGATTGAATATGTAAGTCTTTTTTTTTTACATTTACAGAATAAAGAAATGACAGTAACAGGTTACTGTGTTCAGAGTGAATGTGCATGTTCACTGAGTTTGTGTTTTTCTTTACTATCTTCATCATTATTATCTTCATTTTTAATATAGGGAATTAAACTGTCCGTTGTCCATATGTCTATTTAAACTGTCCATTTGAACTGTGCTTTATAACTCTTTTACACATAATGTATAGCATAGATATAGATATATTCACCATACAATACGCTTTCATAGCATGCATTTGGCATGTTTGTTGAAAGCATTGGGCAGGATGTGGAATAGTATGTTTAGTCTTTAAAAAAAACAAAAAAAGAGGCCTTTTATGATTAATCGAAGAAAAAAAATTGCCCAACTAATCGATTATCAAAATAATCGTTAGTTGCAGACCTACTTTTGTTATATCATAAAATTAATTCAACGAGAAAAACACTTTTTGTTTTGTCGAGATCCCAAGAAAATATTAAGTCATGATAACTACAAAACAAATTTTGTTATGTTGAGATCACAAGAAAATTAAGTTGTGATCATGAGAAAACAAGAAAGAAAAAGAAAATAATACATGGCCTCTCAGGACTTCTGTAAACATGCATAAAAGTGTGACTTCTAAAGTTTGCAAGAGAATAATCTTGTAGAGCAGTTCATTTCATTCACAGATTCCCAGGGAAACAACTAGATCTTTAAACAGCATGAAGCAGCAAAGACTTTTCATCGCCATCAAATTATCCTACCAAACCTTTCAAAATCCTCTTCCCTTGAGGCAACCATTAATTTTTTGATGGACTATATATGTTTTTAAAAAGAAAAAGAAGAAGAAAAAGAAGAATAAGAAGAAACATGCTCCTATTAAATACATACAGTGTTCCCTACAGATTACAGAGACTATAATCTAAATTGAATTGAAGGTAACCCTAAATATAATATTCCAGTAACAATCATGTTAATGCTCATTTTATCCTTGTTAAGCCAATTAAACTTACACCTATTTTGCTGTTGGGATTAATGTAGAAAACCACAGAGGATATGAAGCATACATGTAACAAAGTTTTACAGGCATCATGCCTTGGGTCATTATGATATTAAAAACTTGGATGTTTGGATATTCTACACAAGTAAATAATCCAGAATTTTATAAAAGAACACACTCATGCAAGAATACAACTGAAAAGGTTTTCAGTCTACATCTAAAACTGAACTATACAGAGGAGAACTACAATACTATAACTAGAGAATTATACAAATAATGATTTTATTATAACTAGCACATCTCACCATTGTGAATTCTGTAGAGTTATGCTTCCTTTTCTGCAGTTTGGTGTAGTAAAACATAAAAATAAAACCATATTATCACCATGCTACCAGATAATGATGTTTTTCTCATTGTGCTAATTCTACTGCATAATTCACTAAAATGGAGCAACAATAATCGTATCATCCTCTAAAAAATATAATAGGAAAAACATGAAAACTTTGTCTACATAAACACATTTTTTTTTAGCTGTGTTATGTTTGATTGGGGCAAGAAGACTGTATCCCACTTTGTATACTTTTGCGCTATATATGCAAAAGTATGTAGACACCCTTAACATTAAGGGTTTTAACTATTCTATTAATAACAAATATTAATGCTACACCATGCAATGACATTCTAGACAATTTTGTTTTTGGAGGGTTTTTTTCTGTTCTAAATTGACAATACCATCGTGAACACAGTGAGCTTTGTAAAGAAGAGGTATACTGACTGGCCTGTTCAAAGCCAAGACCTGAGCATTACGGTTTACACACATTACAAGTAATGCATGTTATGTAATCATATTATATAAAGTAAAATAATGCTTATTAAACTACAATAAAATATCTGAGTTACTTTTTCAAATAAGTAACTTCAAAGTTACCATTGTGTGGAGCACAAGTGTGAAGACCGTGTTTCAAGATGCACAGTCAATATACTGTTGCCTAAAATGTGAAACACGACAGGACTGACTGAACAGAATCTGGAGGACAGTAAGGAGAAAGGCAAATACACTTCTGCTGTTTGACACAATCCTCATATGCCTGAGTGGACACAAATGTGCCACTGAGTGAGTCTGCAAACCCCAGTCTTTCTGAGGGGGCTGTCTCAGTGCTCTTTGCCTCCTCGAGGACATCACAGAGAGCTGGAACAAGATTTTACTAAGGCAACGCAGGCTATCATACCCTATAAGGGAAACAACTGCTGGGAGTTTGCAGTGCAGAACTTGTCAGCCTTGACTAGATCAGTCTGGTACACCTGCAGTACCACCATGGACTTGACAATAAAGGACTAATTCATCCTACAGGGCTTAGATGGCAGTATTGGCCACAACTTCCAAGAAGGAGCCGAAGATAATGAGAGATCTCTTCAAGCATCTCTTTAACTGTGGGCATTTCAGCATACCCTTGCTCCACCAAACTGAAAATGGTGAAGTCAGAGGCAGCGTGATTAGTGATGCGTGTTGAAAAGAGATTTCAGGACCTCCAGGACCCGATGAAGATCCTTAAAAAAATGGCAGTGGGCGACTGTCAGCCAATAAGTGTTTGTCTATTTTAGACTGTTCCTCTGGCTGGGCTGGCACATGCAAATTCCACTGGAGAAATATGCTGCACGTGTTCCGGTGAGAATAACAGAAAAAGGGTAAAAATCTAAAGGATATATTCAACATGTGCAGATGGGGGATGGCTGATTGTCCTCCTTTTCTTGATAAGAAGGCCAGCCTTGAGCGAAGCACTTTAATCTTGAAATTATCATAGTGTATGCAGTTCAAAAAGTTGTTAAACACTACTTTCACATGCTGAAATTCAACACACTTATCATGTGTGTGTGTGTGTGTGTGTTCTCGCTCATAATGAAAGGAGGACACAGTAGCACACACTTTCCGAAAGCTATGCTGTTCCACCCTGAGGAAAGATAAACTCTACTCGATGTGGGTTGCTGAAACATGAAATCCAAATAATCCAAAAGCTTCTAAAACACCATGGCTTGATAAAATGTATTCCTGAAAAGGAGAAATTTGAGCAGTGATAGTGCTGATGCAACCTTTTGAGGCACTGGCGACGCAGTGCCTCGGAGGGCAGTGTGTACACCATTAGTGAATGAATTGGGCTTCAGACAACAGTCACACCCAAAGGGTGTCAACTGCAGTGTCAATTGAACCTATAAAAGGGAAATATTTTAAAACATTCAGATTAATGAAAACTTTTAGCTAACACTTAAGTCTCCCTTGTCTGATACATACATTACATGTATTATAATCTCTACTAATGAGCTGATGATCTGAATCGGGTGTGTTTGATTAAGGAGACATGAAAAAAGTACAGTGTTGGGGGAGCTCTAGGAACATGGTTGGGAATCACTGCTATCAAAGTATGTGGGTGGCAACAATTTCCCCTCCACACTCCAGGCATTCAATAATCACTCCGCTCTGGGTTCACCATTTTCTGCTCCTCTTTCCAGTCCTCGCTCAACTGATCAGAAATACCGCTCCACCTTCACTCCATGACAAAATTTGAAGCTCAACTGATTAGAAATACCGCTTCACCTTCACTCCATGACAAAGTTTGAAGCTAAAGTATTTCAGTATGTTTTGAAATAATCAAAAATTTCTGTTCAGACATTATATTAAAGAGCAGGTCATATGGGTTTTTTGAAAAATATCTCTTTTGCAGTTTGTAACATAGCTATCCTTAAATGAAAACAGTCTGCAAAGTTGTTAATCAAAAAAGTGCATGATAAATAAAGATATTGTCTCTCAAAAGAGAGAGTCGATTCTGAATCGCCTTAACGAGTCGTCATATTTTCAAATCTTTTGCCTGTTACCGGTATACGTCACTGGGTAACATATTTGCATAATCCCCGCCTGCCTGCGAGTCTGACCTGCCCACAAACACTTTCCGCTAGTTAGTGTGTTTACATCACGTTGAGAAGACGCTTTGTTCAAGGATAACACAGAAATACAATTCAAACATTTTGTTGTGTGCATGTCATTTTACCAAGGACTGCTTCTCTAATCTTGGCTTTTATCTTTGTTGGCTTCTAATCTTCTTAATTTGGACTAACAAGCTCTCCGAACCACAACCTGTAAGTACGATTGATACGTTATGTGTACATTTTCAATTGAGTGCTCAAAATATCAAGTTTTTGTGCTAATATGTGATGTATACCTAGTGCAGCTTTAGGTTTTTAGGTAAAGAATGATATTACTGTCTTACTGAAGTAGTTCTGATAATTCGCTGTGAACCCACTATTTCCTAAATATGTGTTGATTCATGTAGACTGACAGTGTTCTAATTACTTCATTTAATAATAAAGAATGTAGTGTAGCACACAGACTTTATAATCATTGTGAAATTGCTGTTTATTTTGCTGCACCAGCAGTTATAGGGTCATTATTATAAGAACGGATTGGAGCAATATATTATTGTTTTATGTAAAGGTGCTTTGTCAATGGTAGTGCTCACTAACTTGCTCAAGTCAAGGACTCCTCTCTGTGCCAATCACAACAGGCTTGGCCAGCTGACCAATCAGAGCAGAGTAGGCTTATGGAAGGGAGGGGTTTGCTCCGAACTTGCTTGGAACGAATCGTTTCGAAACCATTGGCAAATGACTCTAATATTAAATGTATATTCTGAGAAAATTACAATGTTTTCTGATCTTAGATGCATTTAAACCTGTTGTAAAGGACTCAAACCAAATATATTAGGACACTTTAAAATACCATATGACCTGCTCTTTAAAGGAAAAACCAATACGCCATACTAGTTTTAACATGGTTTATTGGAACACTACAATTATCCCAAGTCTATATTTAGTGACTTTAACTTAGAAATAAAATGCTATAACTTTTCAGTTTTTAAGATGATAAATCACAGGACAGCATTGACAATAATTTTCTGCACTCCTGAATGTTTCTATGTGCGTGTGTTCTGTACGTTATGTGTGAGCTTGTGTGTTGTGCACATGTGCAGCAATATAGCAGGCAGCACATTGGTTTAGAGCGGAGATTAACTACCTGTAGAATAAACGGTTTAAAAATGTGAATTCACCCAATCAATATTGAGTATCCACATGCTACAAACAAACATGCTTGAGATATAACCTCCCGCACTCCTCCATCGCTGTCATTATAATCTTCCCCTTCTTTCTGATTTGAGTGATCTACATATCTGTAAAGCTAGCTAATGATGTTTAATGCGTGAATTTTTGATAAAATGCAGTTATATTATGGGCTGTTGGCATTAATTGTGCTTGTGATGGAGCGGTAGTGGAGCGCTCTCTGAGCGAGTGAAAACCACCACGCTCTGACTTTCAAAAAATCCACTCCCCGCTCCAGTCAAAAATCACACCTCTCCACTCCTCGCTCTGCTCACATACTCTGACTGCTATAGACTACGACATTCTCTTGGATCGGCTCAAGAATTAAGCTGGAATTTGTGGGCAGGCATTAGCATAGTTCAGGTCCTCCCTATCCAATTTCTATCTGTTTCTTTGTGTTAATGACAAGGTGTCAGTTAGAACACAAGTAATGTATGGAGTGCCACAGAACTCAGTATTAGGTCCTTTACTTTTCTATGCTTCCTTAGGGGGGGGGGGACATTATTGGGAACCATGGAAATAGTTTCCTGTTCTGTTAAACAGACAATACACAACTTTATATCTCCTCCAGACCTAATGAAACCTTTCAATTTACCAAGTGTATTTGTGATATCAAAAAAATGGATGGCTAGTCTTTTCATTCTTCTCAATTTTGACATAACAAAGGTATTAGTTATTGGACCAAGTTACCCCGTTATTGGATCCTCTGAATATAATCTGTCTTTGGATTTAATGTGCAACCGTGTGGATGCCCTGTAGGATAAAAACAGTTAGCAGCTAGAGTGCTTACTAGAACCAATAAATATGACTATATCAGTCCAGTTTTATAATCACTTCATTGATTATGCTCATCACACACAAATCTTTGAATGGTCTTAGTCCTCATTACTTGTGCCATTCTATTGCGCTATCCAACATGTAGCACTGTTGGATATAGCACTGTTTTCCTTGCACTGTTTGGGACTCAGACACACTCACTCAGTTTAAGTTTAGACTGAATACTAATATTTTTAATCAAGACAATATATTCATGAAGACACCTCTAAAACCATTTTTATACAATTCTGCTTTAAATTAATTGAATGGAATCTAGATTAATATTCATCTTTTCACATTCCTTCCTACTTTTGGTATACTTATCTTGAGGCTTCTAGAGCCTGCTAGATTCAGCTCAGGCCCAGTTTAGTGAATGAATGAATGAATGAGGCATTTATATAGCGCTTTATTGTGTATTGCTTTACACCCACAGCGCTTTACAATCATCATGAGGGGGGTCTTTCCTCAACCACCACCAGTGTGCAGCATCCACGTGGATGATGCGACGGCAGCCACAGTAAAATGGATTAAGTGCACTCACAACACATATGCCCGTTAGCAGTGAGGAAGGAGAGAGAGATAGAGCCAATTCAGTGGATGGGGATTATATGATGTACCCCCCCATATTGATATGCTCAAGGAGGGAATTTGCCCCTACTCTTTACGAGAAGTGCCATGGAATTTTTAATGACCACAGAGAGTCAGAACCTCGGTTTAATGTCTCATCCGAAAGACGGTGCTTTTTACAGTATAGTGTCCCCGTCACTATACTGGGGCATTACGACCCACACAGACCACAGGGTGAGCACTCCCTTCTGGTCTCACTAACACTTCTTCCAGCAGCAACCTAGTTTTCCCAGGAGGTCTCCCATTCAGGTACTGACCGGACTCAACCCTGCTTAGCTTCAGTGGGCAACCAGTCTTGGGCTATTGGGTGATATGGCTGCGGACAGTATTTGATGTTGCTGTCCAATGTCTTCAAATCAGAATATGTGCCAGTGAACCAGCAAGGGATATTCAGTGGAGCAAAACCCACATCTCTTCAAACTTTTATAATAGACCACACATAGGACAAACTACTGCTGCCTTTGGATGGACACTACATCTGCCTGGACTCAATGCACCTGATTTAAGTAACCAGACACCTGAGATTTGCCAGACCCCAAATCAGAGTGCCTGACTTGAATTACCCGGTGTATCTGCCTCAAGATACCCGAGACTGGATGCGAAGACTGGGATTGAAAACCACTGCTCTATAGTGAAGTCAATACATAAATTGCAAGGTTGCATGAAGGGCTACCCCCTAATAGTCAACTAATCATTAGTCGACCAGAAGAGACTTGGTCGACCAAAATTTTATTAGTCGCAGAAAAACAATTCCACAGGCGAAGTCACGCAGTCTGTGACCAACAGATCGTTAACGGCTGGTCTATGTGGTAATACAGTACATCGTGCCTGACAGTCCAAACCACATCACCTATCTTTTCATCAACCCTCACATAGGCTTATCAGCGCTGAAATATGTAAGTATTAGCAACTTTACATGGCCACTCAATGTGTGCTCTTGTGTCTGTGCGGAGCGTGCAGTTGAACAGTCCGCTTCCTGGACAGATGGAGGCGCCGCTGCGCTCACTTGCTCTTAAAATAGGCTACTGGTCATTTTTGCTCATACATATAAGAGTAATACATCGTTCAAATCTGTAAAGATTTCTTTGTTTGCATTCACAATAAAAACAAATCGTGCTTTTGTGAAATAATTAAAAAGCAAAAAGGGTGCTCTTTCTGCCGTCTCGTTCTCTGTGAACTTGGGCGCAAAACTCAGTGTATGTCTTTACTTCGGGGACTGACATGACAAATATATATATAGAGAGTGAAACTTTTAAATGAAAAAAAATCAAAATCAAATAGAAAACAAATATTCTCAGAATTACGTAATCCGTATGAAACATGCATACAGACGCATCCCTACTGCGGAGATGACGAGTCAGTGTTGCCGACTTCATCTCTTAAACCGAAAACAAAGAAAGCACTAGTTTATAAAATTATTAAAATGTTAATGCAGTCTCCTTGCTGTTTTTCCCTAACACATTCATAATTATTATATTTGCCGGTGCGCTGTGGCAAGCTTTATTTGTGCGCTTGAGCGCATATTAGGCTACGTAGGCAATTAAAGGCTCATAATGATTTAAATGGATTTATTGTAAATAAATATTGGAAATGTAAGCGTATTTATTTCTTGTCTCAGTGTTTAACGCAGTTGTCGTTGCTAGGAAACACTTGATTTGTTTACTGTGTGGAGACGTGCTGAAATCACATTTTGTCTCGTACTGTATCGCGTATCTTGTCAGTGTCGTGCGCTTTGCTTGACCATTTGTTGTGATAAAATTTTTACAACAGAACGTGTGTCCAGCTGAATTCAGTTGTGAGTTTGTTTAAACTAATTAAAAAGAGCTTAGCGGAAGCTGTCGCGGTCTTGTGAGACCAAAGAGGGTAAAATGACTTTAGTATTTTCAAACGTAATAACACTTAATGTACCTTGCGCCACATCCTACACGAGCAGCTTCCTGATGAACGCATTAGTCAGCTTTGGCACATTGCTCCGCTCAGAAGTGATGCACGCGGAAGCACAGGGCAGAGTTAAAAACAAAACAACGGTCACTAATTAAATGTTCAAAACGAGGATTTGTAAAGAAGAATTGGAGGATTTCTATATACATTTTTTTTTTTCATTTTCATGCAACGCTGAACTCATACGTCATCCGCCCGGAGCTGCTTCCGTGTAGGACTGTTGGCGCAAGCTACATTAAAGTGATTATTACGTTTTGAAAATTGATATTTTTCTTACAAAAACACATCGATTCACTACAGTAACGCCTTTTTTTCACCCCCCGGAGCCATGTGAGACACTTCTTTTTATGGATGGCCACTTTTTATTTAACTTATTTTGGACTGAAGCAATACAACACCCACTGACTGCAATGATAGAGCTTGAAAGATCAAATACAATTTTAAATATAACTCCGACTGGATTCATCTGAAAAAAGAAAGTAATATACACATAGGATGGCTTGAGGGTGAGTAATTCGTGGGCTAATTTTCATTTTTGGGTGAACTAACCCTTTAACTTTTCAGTTAATCTGCCCACGGGTGGGGGATACAACCAAATAATATAACCCTGCCATTTATAATGCATCAAATTTAACCATGGCGTGATACACGTACAAATCAAATTAAGGCTTTTCTCTAGAAGCAAAATGTTAAAAATTTAAAAAACAAAAAAACAAAAAAAGAAAAATTTTTCCATATTATTGCATAATGAACTTATAACTCTATCTTGCAACTAAACATATCCCGCTTTTTTCTGCACACACACACACACACAACATAGTAGAATAATAGATAATATATAATATATATTCCACCCCACACCACACACACAAACAAACAAACACTTAGCCTTCTCACTACCCACAACTGATATATAATGTACAATGCCTACCTTTCAAACCATACATCTATCCATATCACCATAATGTAATCACTAACTCCATATATTGTAGATAATTGCATTATTGTTCTCAAACCCATTGTTGACAATTGTTATGTAATCCCCTACAAATCATGCTATTGACATATGTTCTTCCAACAAGGTATCTTTCAGCCTCTAAGCCTACTATTGAATACATTTTTGGCTACAGCCTATAACTTAAAGGTGACATATCATGAAATCTGACTTTTCCAGGTTTTAAGTGCTATAATCAGGTCTCCTGTGCATCTACCAACCAAGGAAACGTGGAAAAGATGACCCCAGTAACTTTGTTTCGGTAAGCCTTTTTCTGCAAGCATCTGAAAAAACGAGCGTGTCTGATTTCGCTCCCTTGGTGACGTGGCAAAGGATCTCATTATAATATTACCACCCTTAATCTGTAAGTTTCCACCCACGGCGCCTTCATTTTGATTTTGCAAGCGACAACGGTGTACTTGTTCTAATGCCATGGCGAAAGTTTGAGAAAAATATGCTAACTGTTCTGTCATTGGCTGCACAGACGAGCACAGAACAATATTTACAGTCCCAGCCTCAGAGTAGACAACAGAGCAGTGGATTTAATGATTTATTTACTGTATATTGCTGCTACCACACAGATCTAAAATAAACATGCAATTTATTTCCCAACTGTTTACCTTCACAAACATAACCGACTTTTTGTAACTTATGTGTGTTTTTAACAAACTTGTGTGAATGAGAACTTAGTTTAATACTCACATGCCGTGTGACAGCCGCTTTCTGTCTGTGTGCACTCAGAAAAACGTATATCAGAAGTTTAAACTAATACAGTTTAAAACGCATGATTTCAGCGTGATAAACATGATAATCAGAACCAAAACAGATTTTTTTAGCAGGTCCGAGCTGTAATGGCAGCTCTATTTTGTAAAAAGGGGGCGGGGAGCAGCAGCTCATTTGCATTTAAAGAGAAAGGCACGAAAAACAGCGTGTTTCTGCTTCCACTCAAAATAGGCATTTTCAAAATTATATAATAAATGATCTGTGGGGTATTTTTGAGCTGAAACTTCACAGACACATTCTGGGTACACCAAAGACTTATATTACATATTGCAAAAAGGGACATAATATGTCTCCTTTAAAACACGTTCCAAAACTCATTCAGACATGATCAACACTGCTTTCACATGGTTTGAAAGGCACAACCCATGTGTTAGCTGATATGAGTTGGAGACACAGCTGTGAATTGGAGTGTGAGATATAAAGATAAGGGTTACTCAGTGACCCTAAAATGCAGGACCTCATTTTTTATTAAAAAAGGGAGAATTAAAAAATGTTTGTAATGTGAATACTGAAAGCAAACAAGTATGTAGACAATGAGCATTGTTTATAAAAAGAGGCGCTTCAGGATTTACATTATATACATAGGCATACATAAACTATGTATATAAACCACAAAAAAAAAAAAAAATTGTCTATATATGTGCCCACTGGAGCTGACCCACCCTCCAGAAATCCTTTCTGAAGCCCTGAACCAAAAGAGCATTAATGTGTGCACATGCACATGCTCACTCATTAAACACGCTAAGCAAACATGCATGTGCAATTGCTGACCAGGAACCAGGAGCAAGCTTCAGTGTAAATGATTATTTATGTGTATGCATGGGAGTGTATGCATGTAAGAAATCATTCGAAAAAGAGGGGCGGTAAAGACAGATAAAGAGAGTGTAAAAAGTGAATTAAAATTGCTTACGCATAAAGTTAGGAGCTACAGTGGCAATGTGCCTGGTGGGCATTATAGATTATGAGTAAAACACTATTTAAAAAAGTGAGTAGTTCTTGCCTATGCACTCACTGCCACAAAGCTACAGCATTCTGGGTGGTATGCTAATTTACTGGCCCAAAACAAAACAGCTCTGTGATATGTTTAGTGTAGGTCCAGGGGTGAAGCATCAATACATACACAGTGGGAATACTACCATGGTTCATGCCCATTTACCTGCTGCAAATCACTTACTAAATACATCTGGGTGAAAGGTATATCACCTAATTAATATTCTTGATTTTTTTTTTCTCTAGGCAAAAATAAGAGGTAATGTCCGTGGCACATAAAGTATGTGTCAATGTTTAATATTTAGCTTAGGTTTACATACAGTAACCTACCTTAACACCATCAGGCTTCTTGTATGGATTCTTGCCTGTTGAGTGAAATGAAAAGAATAATTGTGAACATAAAAGAGGGATAAAAAAGGAAAGGGTTAGGGGCAGACAAGGTTAGCGCTTACTAAAGTTAAAAATAGTACAAAATATGACAGTTTCAATCACTGTGCTTCACGCACTCATGATCCATTGGCCTCATAATCAAACACCCTGAATGAATCGCAATCAAAGATTTGCATAATGTAATGAAATATGATTAAGAAGCAAATTAAATATTTTTGTGTCAGTAAGACCCTGATTTTTTAATAAGGCAAAAATTATTCACAATACAGGGAAATACTACTTTTGAAACACTTTGTTATAGGGCTGCACAATTTAAAAATAACAATAATAATAATAATAAAATCATGATTATTTTGATACGCATTGTGATTGCTATTTGAACTGTGATATAATAAATATGTAATTTTGCTGGTGCTTTGGATATCACAAGCTAATAGCACAAAAATGCAAACATGACACTGAAATAAGTGTGTGCACACTAAAGTTTTATTTAATTAAATCCTAGCCTTTCACAGTTTAGTAATTGCACAAGGCCAATCTGACCTTAAATCAACTATTTTTACAGCCCTACTTCAATGAAAATGTTAAAATCCAACTTTTTGACATGATTCAAAGAACAACTATTAAAAAGCAAATGCAAAGTAAACTGAAGAGAGTTTCTTACTTGAGAAGTTCCGTGTAGCAAGCATTGTAGTAAGGATAGCACCCTAAAACAATCCAGAAAGAACAGAAAGGCAAAGATCAATCATGTGATCGTGTAAAATATTAGTCAATGCTAGTGGATAACGATTAATCTAGTTAAGCCTTTTAAATTATGTAATTCAGGCTAAAAACCCACAAAGACTAAAGTCAATATGAAATAAAAATACATTATTTATTTTCTTATTGGTCCTGCACTTTTTGTATATAATGCACATTATTCTACATATGGTAAAAATTCTCTTCATAATTTTTTATAAAAATCAAACACTTACCCCCCATCCATCTCTTATAGAGAATACTTTTCACAATCAAATCAATTTATAATGGGTAACAGCCCCATGAAGTGCTAAAAAGTGCCTTTTTTGTGGTATGTTCCCAGTTAGAATGTTGTGCGAATGTGCATTTACATGACTCTGTGTTTCTTACTTTAAGCTTCCTCCTGGCATTGAATTTCTTCAGGCATTCCACTGTCTCCTGTCTGTGCATCATGGATGCCACTGTGGAACGTTGCTATGATACAGACAGGTAAACAATAAATGAACAACTGTTTCAGATCTATTATTAAAATCTATCTTTGTAGGCTAAATAAATAAATAAATGTCCAGCACATTACTGAGAATCAATTGAAGAAAAGGACAGGGGTCACTGTGGGCAATAAACAGTTGGGGCACATTCATTAAACAGTTGTACCACTTGCAATTCAGCTCAAATTTGCATTAGACAGAGGTATGCCATGGATACTGAGTCATTATCATTCTTTCCAGAACAAAACTATCTTCTATGCAAATATTCTCCATTTGGTAAAAAAAAAAAAAAAAAAAAAAACACAAAATTAAGTTTATTACCACCTGTGAAAGAAAAATAAATAAATCTTTATTTAAAATACAAGGGTTTGTAGATTTTCTAGCAATCATGGCGTAAGTTGCTCATCAAGACATCACAAAATGGGTAATTTTTCTGTGTCCTCTTGTGTGACACTTACTCAAGATTTAATTTTGTGCTTAATTTTCTCACAAAAGATTAGCGTTTTTTGGGGTTAGGTACAGACACTATTGAAGAGAGCTGAACTGGATGATAACATCACTGAATCATCAATGAACTGACTTTAGCTGGAAAAATGACTCTTTGCTATTGTCTTCTTGAATTATTGACAAACTATTTTCCTGTTTGACACTGTAAAGCTGCTTTGACACAATCAGTTTTGTATAAAGCGCTACACAAATAAAGGTGACTTGACTTTACTATTGCATTGGAAGTTGCGGTGGCCACAGGAGCTAAATGCAGAAGCAATTGTGCATCGAGACAATTTTGTGTGAAGTGCTAAAATAATTTGAATTATTACTTCATTATTAATTCATATAAATAATAAAATATAATATCTGACTTAAACATTAAAACTTCATAAATAACCTTTGATAGAGTAATCCATATAATATAATGCATTACTTTTAAAAGTGATGTTCCCCAACACTGACTATAGTATGTGCATACAATGCAGATGATAAAAGTGTATGTGTGTGCGTGTGCACACATGTCTGTACCTCCCTAACCATATTTTAAAGGACAAAACATAAAAAAGAAATTAGAAATCTATGCAATGCACCCTTTTAGACAGAACAGTAAACGTGTGTGTGTGAATGAGAAAGTAACTAGACATACACAGATCCAGGGGTGTTTGAGGGCCTCAGCTGCTGTGATGCGTTTGGCAGGGTTTATAGTCAGCATCTTGTTGATCAGATCTTTGGCCTCTGGTGTCACTGTGTCCCACTCAGGAGAAGGAAACTAGGAAAAGAAAGCACACACACACACACACACAAAGATTCAACAGACCTTAGGGGCTGTGCGTTGATACCACATTGAAAAGTGGATTTCATTCCAGGTTCTGGTGAGCCACAGTATGTTTCTTATCCTTATCACACAGGATTCAGATCATCAGCTTGCTAAGAGAGAGCTTCATAAACTGAACTGAGTGTGAGTGTGTGAGATAAAAGAGACAAAATGTGCAGAAACAGGATTGAAAACCATTGACATGGCACATATAGTGAACATTTAATTGGTCTAAATTTGTATTAAATTGATGCTGCAGCTTTATAATGCACTATTCTTTTTTAATAATTACCATAATGCATTCAAAAACTCTGCATTTTTTAACTGTCAGAGTATCAAATGTACAGTAGATAATTAGATTAATGAGGACAATATCTAGTATTATAAGAAGGTATAAATTAAGCATATTCAGCATTTCTTAAAGAATCAAGTATGTTATGGTTACACTATATATATTATATACTATATATCTGTGTAAGAAATCTTACATCATATGCACCAGCTTTGATCTGCTGGTAAAGTCGATGTTGGTCTTCATCCCAGAAAGGAGGGTAACCCACAAGAAGGATGTACAGAATAACACCTATTCAAGGAACAAAATAGTAAGACAAATTTATGTAGGTATAAGTTATAATAAAGTATATTATATTACTAAATACTATATCATATTGGATTAAATATTATATAAAAGATAGACAGTTCCTGCCTCAGACTGAGACCATGGACCACCCACAGACTGCTTACTAACCACCCAAAACTAAAGTACTTTTATAATTTAGTAAATTCTAATCTGATTGGAAGCTAGAAGACAGATGGGGTTCAGATAGTCACAAAGTCTGAATAAAAAAAAAATCTGAATATATAAATCATCATGATCAAACATACTGGTAGACACACTTTGTCCGTGTAATTTTGTGAGAGTAATTTTACATGCGTGATTTTACGGGGATATCTAAATAAAACTTTTTTTTTTCCCTATGACTTTTTCTTAACAAATGTAAGGTCAGATACCAGCTGAAAGATGTGCCCCATTTAACAATTGTTTGCTCATCAAATTGTAGAATTGCAAAGGGTTTGCTATTCCAGCAACTGCAACAAGTATAGAAAACATAATTTGCTAACTGGTTACTCATGATTTCATCCACTCTCATATTATTCTGGATTTCATTTCACAGTTTATCAAATATTCACTGCAAGAGACTCACTGTAAACTTTAAATGTGTAAATCAGAAGAAAAATACTTTTATTTAGACAGCTGGCCCATTATGATCACCATAGTCCCAACAAAATTAAACTAACTGAATAAAACATGTCAACTGTTACAATCAAACTGTAACTCTCCATTTATAATTAGATTTAAGTATGCATAACTCAATGTACGTAATGTACATACAAGTATATTTATTTATTTTCTTTCACCAAATCAGATATAATTATTTAGTGAAAACAAATCTGTAACTAGGACTATAAAGCAATGGATCTGTTATGTTATGAACATTATGTACAGAAATACAATTTAATTGCCAGCAAAAAAGTTCCACAAAATGCCTGTGATTAGCAACCTACCACATGCCCACATGTCCACTGGTTTGCCATAAGGCTCCTTCCTGAGCACCTCAGGAGACAGATAACCCGGAGTTCCAGCAAACCCTACAAAAAATTGCACAGACCTCAATTAAACCTAACTGGGTTGTTTTCTTCTTTAAACAGTCTACAAAAAATGAGCTCCCCCTAAATTCTCTCTTAAGAATTTACTTAAGGCATTTTTTGACTTTGGATTGCAGCCTAATTCTAAAATAACTTTAGTCCCTGACGTCCCATCAAGCCCCAGAGGCAAGAAGCCTATAATGAGAAAGCAGCCAAAGAGGAAAACTGGAGCTGAGTGTAAAGCCCTTGAGATCATTGTAATTAAACGGTAACACCATCAGGGGTTGTCCAAAAGTAAGACTAATCACACAACACCCACATAAAACTTAATGATAATAATAATAATAATTATCACCATCATTTTTTTTGTGATTAAAGCCATTTTAGAGAACAGGCAAAATATATTTAGATAAAGATTATTAATAATAGACTAATGACTTACATGTCTTCAAGTGTCTGAATGATACAAGCCATTAAAGTTGTAAAATTATACTTAATCATACATAATTTGACAGTAATAAAACAAAAACACTTTTCTCCCTAGACTATCCCATAACATTCACTAACATCACAAAATATTGAAAAATTACATTGAAAAGTTGTGCGCTTCAAAATCTAAAGTAATACACAAAAAATAACGATCAATAACGTTTTTACATAATGTAATTGGATTTAATGTTATAAGTACCAACACTTCCAGAAGAGAAAAGCAGGAAAGAATGTGCATGCCTTAGTTTATCTGGAATATGCTGATTACATGTATACAGGAATATTCAAATAGAAGTGGACTAAGTTCACCTCTTTTTTTTTCAGAATAAAGGTTTAACCAAATGAATCTTAATTGGAAAAATTATAAGCATTTTAACATTCTCTGATTATGTCATTGCACATTATGTCTTGTCAGCACAGTATTAATATATAAAATTTTTAAACCAGTGTTGTTTAGCCATTTGGTGAATACTAACCAAACCACGCTTGTTGGTCTCCCTGCACCTCAATAGCCAGCCCAAAATCAGCCAGTTTCACTGCTGCACCCTTCAGTTTGCTGGCCAAGAGAAGATTCTCTGGCTTTGGGTAATATATTGAGAGAATTTATACAAATGATCTGTTATAGACAACAAATGACATCACTCGTCTTCAACAATCTGATGTCTCATAGAAGACTTGGGTCAAAATGTACAGTTTTAAAGAAAATGTTTAAGAATAGCATGTACTATGAAAAGAAAGATAATGATTTTTCCACCCTAGATTTCCAAAATTATGATTTTTTTCCAGAAACAAAAACAAGGGAATGATTTCTGCAAATAGACAAACTCTGATACAACATATTTTGAACCAAGTCTTCCAAAAACATCAGTACAGCCTCTATAGGGTTATGCAGCACCTCATGAAGAGCTTTGTGACCGGACTTGAACAATGTTATGACTGAGCAACAACAGTTAATTTAAAACTCATTTAAAAATTAATAATAACACAAACAATACTGTTGTAACTGTGATGTAACAAAATGGTGTTTCATTAGAAATCTCTGAAAAAAAGTATGTGTGCAAGTTATTTTTTTCAATGTTTCTCATAAATGTTATAATATGCATGTGAATGATATTTAAATTTCTTTGCAAAAATAATAATTTGTAAGCAAAATGTAATAGGTCACTAGCAATTACTGCATAGCCCATTAAGACTGGAGGAAATAATGATATAATATTCAACACTGCACATGACAATTTATGTTTGTTATTTTTGTTATAGATTTGTTATAGATTTGAAAGAAAGAAAGAAAAAAAGAGAGAAAGAAAGAGAAGAAAAAAGAAAGAAAAGTAATGAACTATTAATAAAGCATAGACAGTACTTCAAACAAATGTGTATTGAAAAATTTCAGACAACCCCTTTCATATGAGCCTTGTAATACATTCACGAAGCATATTACAATATGTAATTACTGATACAAATCTATTATTTATAGTAATTTTTTTTATTACGTTTAGAACTGAATATCCAATAATCGATACATTGATTAGGACTCTTATGTCAGGGGAGTCTAAAAAGAGAAGTCAAAACTTTACCCAAACTCATTGTCTTGTGATTATTGTACAACCAGGACATTAGCAAAGGTTATAAGGCTAGTTTGTCAGGTGCAGTTAGTTGTTTCAGCATTCACTTTATGCCTTGGGAAGATCAAGGGGCTAACATGCTAGTGCAATTGAAACTGTCATGCAGTCATTGCATTTACGTACCTTATAAGCAACCCAAACTTTACTATTATATAAATGTTTTTTTGTTACAAAATGTGTGAGCTGGATCACCTAACCCCAATCCTACACTAAACCTACCCACTTCTCAATAACATAAAACACTTAACAGGCAAAATCACAGGTATGTATTGCTTAAATATTTATTTACAGGTATTTATTAATACTCCAATATGTTATTTCATCATGGCAATATTCCCATACTCATTGTGTCTCTGTATGACATCAAAAGTAATGGAGCCCTGCACGTTGAAAAATGACGCTAAAGAGGTACCCTGAGCGTTAAAAAGTGATGCAGAGGGATCCTGACCAAACGTCAATATGTGGCATGGCAAGTTGGGAGTGAGAATGTGTTGCCCTGACATGATCCTAGGGTATTGTGGCCTTGTAAGTGATTGGCAAGGAGCTCCACGGCTAACCCACTCCGTAGCAGGTTTTGTTCTGGGTAAGAGATCTCTCAAACCAAAACTGAATCAGCTATAAGCACAGTGCCATATCTGACCAATAAATTCAAGTTTATCTTGCTCCATTAAAGGACACTTAAAAGTAAAATAATTTTAAAATAGTACATCATTTAAAATTTTTAAATCGCAATGATATTTACATATTAATTATAAAATTATACCCTCAGTCCATTACACACGAGCAAATACAGTTTAAACATTTATATTAAGCTTTTAGTTTAAATTAGCATAAATACAGATGTAATAAAACAACGATATAAAGTAGACTCTGCTTTTGAGGACAACTCTTTTCTTCTTGCTGTGTTTAAATTCTTCAAATATTTCCTAACAATCTCTTCAACTTTGGCAGAAGAGAGAAGTGAATCATGCTGACTTACTTCTAATACTTACTTTCAGTTGCATTATGTTTCACAGCATATGATTGCTGTTTGCTACTGATTTACCCAGGAAAATATCCCGCTGAGATACAATATCTTTCAAGCACCAAAGTTGCACCACTTGCTCCATAGTTATTCACAAACTCAAGATCAATTTTTACAGAGAAAGTTGAAGATCAGCATCATGGTACAAACAAAGATTGAATAGATTGATTTGGTTTTGCCAACTTGAAACCAATCCTGCAACCCTACATTTGTTCAGCTAGCATACAAGCCCCTGGAGGGCAACCTTCCTGCAGACATCAGTTCCAAACCTGCTCTAACACACCTCACTGTTGCTTTCAATTCTAAAGACCTTGATTAGCTGATTTAACTGTTTGATTAGGGTTGGAGCTCAACTGTGCAGGATGGTAGGCCTTCATAAGCAGGGCTGAAGATCCTCCTGATTCGGAGAGCCATTGCATAAGTTAATATCACCTCCTTTACTACAATATATTTGTAATTTTGAATGTCACTACCGCAAGCATCTTTATAATAAACATGTGCAGACAGCCATTGTTTCATGGACAGCCAACACATAGTTTTCATGTTTACTAAGCCTTGCAGATGAGGTGTGCCATTGTCACCCATTTTGCGGCCTACAACAGCAAAATTATTCATGGGACCAATTGTGGGCAGCCAGGACGTATTTTAATTCTCAGTGTCTGGTCTTTCCAATCTTAGCAAACTAGAAACTAGTCTTGACTTAGCAAACATCACAGCTAAGAGGTGCTGTTCTTTACAGAGACAGAAGCTACATGTATTATACTCAGTTTCAGCATCAAATACCCAAGGCAAGGGAGGAAACACGAGGACTGCGGAAGCTAATTTCAGGGGGGTCAAGATAAAATAAAGAATAGCCGGATGTTGTCCTTTGTTAGAGAAGTGCACGCAAGGGAGAGATAATGACAAATAGAGTTGATTTGAGAACAGATCTATGATTCCCCAAAGGATAATTTGAACAGCAGAATTTGGTAGTACATTATTGCAAGTGTTCTTTTGTTGCCCTACATATTAGCATAGTAAAACCTTCCCCATTCCAAATCATAAGATCTGCTCTACATGACTAATAATTTCTCCTCATAATTGTACAATATTGCTTTTTGTAAATGGCTGTTATACAATCTTTTCAGGTGCTCTATATAAACCATATATAACTTTAATAAAATTCAATGGCATTACTTTCTGAGAGCAAACCTCCAACAGCTCATTCTTCAAATTGTTGGACAAGTCATAACAAGGTAAGATAGACCTCCTTTTTGCTAATAAGCTTTCAAGTAACATTCCTAAACAGGGAAAAACTGAAGAAAAAACACTACATCCACAACTGTATGCTGTTTGATTTTCAAATTGGTCCCTTGACTTGCCTCGTAAGGATTAAAAACTCTGATTAACATGGAAGAGAATGATGTGCTTGCTAATTTGTTGCGCTAATGCCAACAACACACATTTATGTTGTTCCAAACAATTCACCACAGCTATTAAATCTCATTTGTGCTTGTTCATATTCAAATACCTGTGCAGCCAATCTCTATGTGCCAATGTTGCCTATTTATAGAGCATTTTAGAGCTTGACAATTTGTGGTCAATGTACACACTGTACAGTAAAATGGTTTAGAATGACATGAGGGTGAGTAAATGACCATTTAAATTTCTGGGTGAACTCTTTCTTTAATACATATTATTTGAGGGTTGCTAGAGAAGAGGTTGAGTGAAGGGGGGGGGGGTGTAAGTGTAAAGACATAAATGTAAACCTATATAAGAATGCAAGACTCTTGCCCTATGAGCTTTGATATTTCAACCTGAGAGTATTTTTTTCCCTAAATTGCTATGTTTGTCTGTAATGAACAATCATATATGATGACTATCATATATTGCACAAAAACACAATTCAAAAAATATATATATACAGTATATTACTGTTTTGTGTCTATTGTTTTTGCTGTTTTCTGTTCTTTTTGTTGTTGTTTTTCTTTTTATGGTGCAAGTCACTGTTCACTATGGTAACTATATGCCAATCACTGAGCAGAATTCATGCTGATGCAAATTCAGGTGAAGATAATAAGAGGAGGGAAAACAATCTCCTGGTTGCACCTGGCTCATTTGATTGGCAAATTAGCACTGACAAGAGCTTGTGGTGGATTAGGTCTAAAGGACAGAAAACACCATTCCCACCTAAACCTGTGTAGGCTTAATTTTTTATATTTATATCACTGATTGCTTGATTCCCATCTCCAAGACAAACCTAGACTTCATATGTTACTAAGCACTTAATATAATCTATTATCATCTTCAATTTTTAGAATTACAATACCATAAGCCATTTGTAGCCCTTATTAAAGGCCACACAAGATACTGGATCTATATAAAAGGACAAAGAAGTAAGACTTGGTGTTTAAGACACTCAGCATCTCTACTCACCTTCAGGTCACGATGGACCACTCCCATCTGGTGGCAGTGGAGAACAGCCTCAAGGATCTGCTGAATGCAATGACTGCATGCAAACACCAGGGGGAGTGGGTTAGTGACAAGCACACACTCACTATCTGTGCATAGCATTGAGAGTAAGGGAGCATGGGCTTAGAGGTGATGAACATGACTCAAATGGAGAACTATGGCCATACTTAAAAGTGTTCAGTGTTGCGTTGGAGTTATGAGGCATGCTTGCAGTAGGGGCATGGGTGATATTTCACGACAGAGTAATTAATTGAAGACAGTACAGTATACATGTAAGAAAACATGATAGATTAAAAATGAATTAAAACCTCATGGCATTTCTATGTATGGAAGATTAATACAGCATTTCCCAACTCTGTACCTGGAGGCATACCAACAGACATTCTGGATGTCTCTCTTTTTTGACATATCCATTTCAGGTCTTGGAGTCTCTACTAATAAGCTAATGAGTTCAATCAGGTGTGTTTGATTATGAAGAGTGTCTAGTGGTGGTGTGCTTCCAGAAAAAGGGGGCCCTGATGAGAAATACTTTCATCTTGTATTAAACATCTCACACATGGAATATGGTTTAATTATTGAACGAGGAAAGTTTCAACAAAAACTTGACTGATTCAGAAAAATTCACGAAAATAAGTTAGAGTTTTGAACAAGAGTCGGAACAGCACACACCGAAGAACTGCACTATACAGGCAACAGTTTGGTGTGTTAGTAATCAAATGAGGGGGATTGAGGCGTCTTATAATTAGTGATCACACATGAATATGCGGCCACCAATAAAGCCCATAAAGATCAAGTCACGCTTCCCTTGTCTGTGTATTAGACTTTTATGTTCAAGTCTTGAATTCTTTCTCTGTTCCTTTTTCCTATTTCATGCTTGCATCACCACCCATGGGGTATTACGTGGTAATTACAAATGAAAACATTGTGACGTTCTATCTCGGAGTGACCATGTTTCAGACTCAGAAGGGTAGCGCCAAAATGAATATCTGACGTGCAGTAAGCGTGGTGACAGATTCACATGGTCCAAGTGGTAGCTCTCGATTGTAAGTTGTAATTACGAGTTCATGGCGCATGTGAAGGCTTTGCATTGATAGTGTGCCATAAAAAACAAATAATTACTCGAGTAGAATGTCACAGTTGTCATCTCGAATCGGAAACTATGACATGGCATGAAGGCACTTTAGTCCTTTGTAGTTTTAATTTAGGATTGGTTCCAGTTTATAGTCTCCCCAGGTGTTTCTAGTGGTCTTGGTTGTATATTTAATGGTTACCTGTGTCCAACCCATGTTGGAAAGATCATATTTATGAGTTGAATGCATGAGGACTTCACCATAAATCCTTTCCTGTCTCAATGTTGACCAAAGCATAGTGGGCCTCATTTACGAAACGAACGTACTACAGAAAATTGGGCGTATGGTCGTTTCAATGCAAAACTTGTAATTTATCAATATGGATGTGAACGGTGGCTATGATCAAATCTCACTTCTGGTCTCAGCTCGTGTACGCAAGTTCTTGAGTTACCTGAACTTGCGCAGAGCATAGTAAATACAGTGGACAATTGTAGATTGACAGCATTTTGTTCATTATTATATTCCTGACCGTCAAACGAAGCCCATTAGTCGATCGTTAATCAGTAAGATTATAATGTCTTTTTTTGTTGTTGTTTTGTACAAGGCTTTAGCTTTATATGAGCGAATAGCAGCATAAACAAGACCGTGAGGATTCATAATCGTCGCATCACGCACCTGCAGCGCTTCTGCGAACTGAGAAACAGAAATTCATTTTTAATAAAAGGACATCAAATCAATAGGATCACACAAAAAATAATAATAGGCTTAATATAATTAAAGAATTACCAAAGGCGGGGGGGGGACATGTGCACAAGTATGGTGTGCTCGTTTTTTGTGCCACGCTTAATGAATTTAATTTCGTTCTAATATATGTCTATTTGATTCTAATCCATCTGATCTCCACAGGCGCCTCGACGCACACACAAACAACTTAGTTCTAGGGGCCGACATTCAGCCATCATCATCAACCTCACAATGCAGTCACCCAACAATAAAGTAACACTGCTTATTGTAAAATCAGGGTGCAGTTCCCAAACAAACATTTTTGCGCATGTTAAGGATTTTACATGGATATTAGAACATTAGTGAAGTATAAAGCCATGTTTAGGCTGCATAATGAACAATAGTTATGCAAACAAATGTTACAAATAAGGCAAAAATGGAAACATTTGGATTCTTGTGATATGAGACAGGCGCGTGAGCCCAATGCCGTTTCACTTTTGCTTGACATTTGTATGCTGTTTATAATGAACACCACTATAGCCTAATTTGTGTTTTATCTTATAGTTTAATATATAATTTTATAACAACTTATTTTTCATTCTTGTTCTGTTCCGAATACCGTTAAATTGAAAATATTTGTTGTAGAATGAGGGGAACTAAATAGGCTGTTTATATACCAGTATTTTAATATACATATAAACTACATATATTAATGTAGCCTAATTGTTTGCAATTACAAGGTTAAAGGGTGTTTTTGGAGTAAGATAAATTTCTCTTTAGCGAGATTACTTCCTCTCTTTGGCCGGGTTTCGTTTCTCCGTGTAGTAAACTCTAGGGCGAGGCTTCTAAACAGGGTGTTTTTAGGGGCGTGATATTCAAAATGACGATTGTTTTCTTCCGCCACATTTATCAACGTGCAATCATTCGTACGATGAGATTGGCGGCATACGAATGTGTCATGAATCACACGTGAACTCTGTCGTAAGTGATTGGTGCGCACAGACTGCGTGTCTATGTTAGATTTGATAAAATGAGGCCCAGTATGTTGAAAAAGTAGGGCAAAAAAAAATTCTGGTCCTATTTAGAAGTGTGGATCAGGCACCACTTCTTATGGCTGATATTGCCCACAGCAATGATCCTTCAGAGGACAAAACAGTGGATGGCATGAGACCAACGGCAAGTAGAGCTGCTGGAAGGGTTTGAATGATTAAATCAAAGGATCTAACTTGATGAAAAAAAATGATTGTAATGTTATGTTATATTTCATCTGATAATTTGTATAAATATATGAATATCACAATTGCTAAAACATATACATTTGACCACTAATTATTAAATGAAAACATGAGCAGAGTTCTCTATATTATTTAAACATAGTATACAAAAAAAAATTCATTAATTCACAAATACATCGCAAATTTTAACATTTCTGCAACTGGCAGATATTTTTATCCAAAGCAATTCTCAGTGCATTTAAAGTATAAATCAGAATTTGATCAGTACATGTGTTGGAAAATCAAACCCAAAACCTGGCATTGCTAGCATCATGCTCTACCAGTTACAGGAACAGATTCATATGAGGTACTTTATTGCCCAGCCCTACTGTGAAGTATTAAACTTTTGAAATATTTGTATGCTATCAGATATAGTTATATATTAGAAAATAAAATACATTGCCCATCTATTGTTATCATTACCTCTTTTGTCTTGCTCTCCAAATCTCAATCCAGAAGTGGTGTTTGCTTGGGTGACTGTGTGCTTGACCCACTAAATCACTGACTTATGGGTTCTGATACCCGTTTTGCATTTCAACCAAAAAGGGCACAGTCACCATCAACACACATATAAAAGACAATAATATCCTAGAGTCAAACACACAGCCCCCGACTAAGCACATTTCTGAGGTGCTACATGCACAACCTTAGCTCTGAGGTCATCAGCTCATAAAGCTCATTCTGATTCTGATCAGTTGTGTTTTTACCCCTCAGCCCACCACCACACACATATCTTGGTGTGTAGTTGTGTTTTGAGGGACCAGTTTGGGGTGAGAAGAGGAGGCTTCCACATTGGGAACCAACGGTTTATTGTTGTTGTTTTTTTTAAACAACATTGCCAGCAGGTTGGAGGCTAATGTCTGTTATACTAACCTTCAAGTCTCGATGTACAATGCCATTTAGGTGACAATGATTAACACTCTCTAGAATCTGCTGTATGCAATGACTGTGAGAAAGATATAGCAAGGAAGCCAAAGAAGAGAGATTGAACAGTTCAGCAAGCACAGTTAGAAAATAAATGCAGCTGGCAACCAGACAGTGCAAACAGAAAGCAAATTTACCTTGGGCAGGAGCAAATACTGTACTCCAGTGAAAATAGTGTAATATTAATAATTCTAAACAAAGATGCATTTAAAGCAATAGTTCACCCACAAATGAAAATGTTGTCATTTTCAGCTTAACCTCATATTGTTGCAATCACTGTTGACTTTCTTTCTTTCTTTCTTAATGTGGAATTATTACCTCGTAATCTGAAACTGCTACAACTGGCCTGAATCAGTGGTTTCAATGATTCCAATGGTTTCTATGATCTTTCTTGAGCTTATGATGCATTTCAGAAACACAGTCTAGATCAGCTGTGATTCAGATTCTGACTGGTTTTGTGAATTGGATGAATCGATTCATTGACAAGATAAGAAAAAACAAACAAAAACTTATACAGTGGCATAAATAAGTTTCAAAGATTCAATTATCTAAATATCTGGATTTCTGCATTAAATTACTCATAAAAATTGCTCAATCATGCAGATGAGATGGGAAGTGTGGGTTGCACAGGTAACCTGCCCTTTAAATAAAGGTGTGCAAAGCCTATTTACTGACAAATCTGTTCTTCTCAAGAAATATGGGATAGTGAATGGGTGTCAAACTTAGCTCTGGGAGGTACATCACATATCATCTGCAACCCAATTTCATTCTCTGTTTCTAGAATGGTTTCGGCATTAGCTGATTGGCTGTGGGTTTTGTGGTTGTAAGGTGGAGAAGTCAGGTGTGTGATGCAGTACAATGTTGCATACCAGCTGTAAAATCTCTCTGTGCAGCTCATGCGGACCTGAACTTCTGAGATGCATTGAGGTATTGACGGTGAAAGTGCCCAAAAATGTCTTCACTGCAGGGTAAAGCCAAAGCGAAAACAATAAGGTTATCGTAGCGTTATCACCAAATTATATTTATGCACTCTATTTTATACACATTAATTTATTGAGGACAACTGAACACTTACCTTGCGTACAACTGCGGCCATCCTCCAAGTCATAGCCCAGGGCACACTGACAGCTGAAAGAGCCACCTGTGTTGACACACACTGAACCCTGGGGGCACGGACTATTCACACACTCATCCACATCTACAGAAAAACACACAGCCTAATCAATCATTGTTCATTTTTGTCACAGACCCTCATGAAAACAAGTATTACTAGACGCATATGTGATTTATTATGGACAAACGATATGCTATCATCTTCAATCTTGTTTAAATAAATGGAAGAAAATGGAAATACTGACATAGAAATAGAAAACAATACATAACGAATGTATTTAAATTAATATAATTTAATGTATTTATGATATACTATATTCTAGTGACTAGCATGATTAAAACCTTTCATTTGATATCACAACATTGGAGCTGTGGCAATCTAGGTAAGTTGATTCCTGTTGCTGTTTGTCAGTGCACTTTTAACATTCAGTCAAGTGACTGCCACATCCAAGATGAAAGATGGTGTATATTTAAGTGGGCTTCTTACGTTCCGTGCAGAAGGGTCCTGTCCATGCAGGCAGACACTGACAGTGGTAACTTCCCTTAGCTGATCTAACACAGTGGCCTCCATTTGCACAAGTTTGAGGCCCACACACATGATCTACAGAGGAGAAAGAGATGGCTTGAATTGTTCAAAGTAAATCAAATGAACAGGGGAATTCACAAACAATGTTTACAACTGTAAACAACGGAACAACTGCTAACATTAAGATTTGTATTTTGCAAAAATCACGTTTACGACACTAGTGTGGTTGCCAGAGTGGTTCTAAGGAATTTTTAACACTATGCTATACAGTTACTAGAGTGATGCTTACTAGTCGGAGTCAAAAGAGCCAAACCAAGTCTCCATTTCAGTCTATGGGATTTGTTTGTCTGTTTTATCATCTGCTAAAGAAACACTTTAATAAATAAAAATTCTGTCATCATTTATGACTTTCTTTCTTCTGTGGAACATAAAAGAAGATTATTTGAGAAATGTTGCAGTGTTTCATGCTTTTATAATGGAAGTCATTGTTCTTTTTATAACTTCTTTTTTTGTTCCACAAAATAAAACTAAACACTAAAAAACACTATTAATTTAATAACACTGTTAAATGTAATCTTTATGAAATTTTAAAATGAATGTCTATTTTTCATACAGTACATTATACAGCTGTGATGCCTTAATTCACTTTAGCATTTATTTAGACAAATGCACACTACTGTTCGAACACTTAGGGTCTTTGGGTTTTAGGGTTTTTATAAGAAGTTGCTTATGCTCGCCAATGCTGCATTTATTTGATAAAACAATACAACAAAACAGTAATATTATGACATTTTAATATATTTTCAAATGCTGCTTTATATTTGAAATCATTCTTTGTTAAAACAGAAACTTCAAAAGAGCAGCATTTATTTAAAACAAAAACCTTTTGTAACATTACAAGTGTCTTAATTATAACTTTAGAACGGTAGTGCATATACATTTAATATTGCACATTTATCTGTTATAGCCAGGCCAGACCTGTAATATCGGTCAATCCTTAACAAGCACCATTAATAATACCAAAAAATGATGATTTGTCACTGTATAAATACTAAAAGTCGAACATACCTGGTGATGCTGTTGACTTAAATGGCATTTGCGTGGTTGTCATTCCCATTTCTGTTGTGCTTCTGTCCGTGTGATTCCGGGTGGTTTCCACCACAGTGGTCTTGGTTGGGGTGCTCTTGCTGTAAGGTGTTGTTGCACGTCGGCCATGTGCAGTAGTGTTCCCTGGTGTTGCCGTGCTGGTTTCTAAGTGCAAGGTGGTGACGTCAGCAGAATCAGATGTACTGGGTGCCTGTGGTCCACCAGTAGTGGAGGTAAGCGGACGTTGGGCTGTGGTGGGTGTCGTCCGCAGTACCTGAACAATATCTGTGGTAGCGATGGTAGTGTGTTCTGTTTGGGCTAGCGGTGTGGTGCTCGGTTGGACCTGACGGGTGGTGACGGGAGGAATCATTGTAGTGAAAGTGTTGGTAGAACTGTAAACAGTTGATGCCTCATCAGTGGCTTCCTCTGTAACCTGTGGCCTATGAGTTGCTGGCATGGCAGATGTTGGCACCACTTCTGTGTTGGTCTGATCATCAGTTTTTGGGACGAAGGGTGGTTTGCCAGCAAGGAACGTCGTAAATGAGTCATCAATTGTGGTGGCTACATCTTCAGGCACTGGGGGTGCAGTGGTCAGGCCCTGAATGGTTGTCTCCTCCACTGTATGGGTCGGAGAACCTTCGAGTTTCTCACGGCCAGTTGAGCTGACAGATCCAGTAGAAAACTCAGTGGAAGCATCAGTATCCAGAGAATAAGTCACTGTGGAATCACGGCTCTGTTGGGATATGCTAGTGGCACTGTGTCCACCGGAGGTAAAAGGTGGGATAGATGACACAGAGTCACCAGTTTCTGTATAAGACGTCCCACCACTCACCGATGTGGAGTCCATTTCCCCTTCATCTCTGTTGATCATTGTAAGAGGGGGTGTTGAATTTGGATTGTCATGATCAGACACCTGTTGAACAGTCTGTCCTGTGACACTAGATTGTCCCGTCTGTGACTCAGTGCCATGCGAAAACGTTGACTGCTCGGTCTCCAAAGAGTGGCCTTGAGTTGCATTGGTGGCATTATGATCTTCAAAAGTGGGTTCAGTCTGTTCAGACAATGTAGATACATCTACAGTTTCCTCCTTGCCCTGGGTGGCTCCTGACGTTCTCACTTCCCAGCTGGAGGTTTGAGAGACAGCATCCGAGGAATTGGAGTCCTCAGTGTACACAGAGGTGCTGTTGGAGGTCACCGAGAGGAGTGTGTGTTCTCTGACTCGGTTGGTTGTGGAAATGTAGGTGCTATCAGTGTGAGAGACCGAGTCGGTGGTGTCAATGTCTCTCAGATCCGTTGTGGGAACCTCTCGCACTGTTCGAGCCTCTGTAATGGGATGGTGGCTGGTGATGCTGTGCGATGCTACTGATGGACCCTCCCATTGGGCTGTGGCATTATGGGTAAACTCTTTGTCAGTCTGCAGATGTTCAGTGGAATCATCCAAGGTCATCCTCCAGTCAGCTGTGTTTGTAGAGATGCTTAAAGGTTTTTCTGAATGTCCTGGTTTGGGGAAATAAAGAACAATATATTGGAAACTATGTATTGTAAACTGAAAATAGTATTGAAATTCAGGAAAGGGGAAATTTGAGAAGCATGTCCACTAGGGTGCGCTTCATGTGGTGTGAGCCTTGGGAAACCTCATGAACTATGTGAGATGTTTTCAGAAGTGACTGCGGATGTAATGATTTTGGGTGGAGAACAATTGGCAGCCAAGCTCGTCTAACCTAACAAAAGCTTGGGCCCTAAAAATGGAGGGGATCTGACCCATTGGGACCTGCTTCCTTCCTTCAGCTGACCTAGCAAAGACCATATTACAGTGTTGTCACTGCCTGCATGGAGTTCATATACAGGTAAAACTATAATCAAGAGGACCTCTGATTATTCAAGCTATTTAAACAGGGTGGTTAAAACATATTGAGTAGCATTATTTTATTGTCAACAAATCATCCCAAGATACTCCAATATGATACAAATAAACAAAACATGCTTTTTACCCAGTTAATAAATTTAGCAGCTCGGATGCAGAATTTCCACTTCATTTTTTTCTTGTATATGTTAATCTGTTAAATTAAGTACAGTAAGATATACTTGTTGCTTTATTTCTTAGTAAGAAACTGCAACGTGGCTCTGCTGTACATATGGCTATAAAATACAATCATAAGATACAACAATCAAACTTCTGATTTGTAGCAATTCATTAGAATCTGAAAGAGCTATTGTGAAATGAATGTTCCCAGCACAATATCTGTTGAAGTTGATTTTAGTGTGGAAAGCCATGATATGATTTTGGGTCATGTCACTATCCAAAAATTGACTCACTCACTGAAAATGTCTCTTTGGGCTTGCATTACAGGGATCTTTCAACAGAAGATCTTTCAGCTTGCATTATGTTCAGGGATATTCAGTCAGCTCAAACTGATGGGGACGAAGAAAGGCCTAAAAACAAGCCGTTTCTATAGAAAGTAGATTAATATGATCTGGACAGTAATGTGTAAGATAAAATAGAAGTCAAATACAGTATTTTTTTGTGCCTAACCCAGTGCAGATTGATGCAAAATACAAAAAGATTGTGCTCAATCACAGCTGCAAAGACTGGAGATTTTTGGTTTGGAAAGCAAAATACATATTTCTCAACTCACAATTTATACTAACCTTTCTCATAGGTGTATCAAAATGTGTATCGTCACGTCTCAGATATACATGTGAAAGTAAAGCTAGAATAATGCGTCACATAATTGATATCCATCCCCAAATCCTCTGATGTCTTAAATGAGACACAAGGCTATAAATCCATAAGGATTTTTTAAGACCAATTTTAAAATGCAGAACTAGAAAGAGTGGCTAATGACCAAAATAATATTAATATATAATAATAGCAGAAAAGCTTTTTAAACACCCATTTTTATATATATATTTACTCAAAATTCACTACAAAATGTTTTAAAACAATGTATATCAGAGCCAATTCACTTTCAATTCAATTCACTTTACTTAATTGCACACTTGATGCCAAAATTTCAACAGGACAAATGACATGGAGTGGAAGTTCTCCAAATTAAATCACATAAATCAAACACAAACAATCACTAACATAAACTGCAGATTGAAAAGAACTCATTGGCTCAAGAAAGTGGAACAGTTTATGAACCAGGATGATCATGAGCCAAGGAGGTCATTCATTAAAAGAGATGCTCTTCCAAAAACTGAGGAAACTGAGTGCAAGTAATCTCATTAGTTCACAGACTTCATACTTGACAGTACTTCAGCTGCATAATAAAAACATAGCTGTCTTTATTATTATTACTACTACTACTAAATAATATTATATTACATGCATGGAATTGAGCTAACATTAAAATATAACATTACATATATTTTATACACATTTATTATAAGGCTTTCCTGATTTATACAATTCAGTCTTCATCACATGAGCAACTGAGTGGAGGTGGAATCTTTGCAATCTAACGGCAACAGTTTTGTTTCAAAACAATACTGCTGTACACCTCAAAATAAAATTCTCAGCTTGGTCTAGTTTATCTGTCGATCTAGTCAGCACTTCTGGGCATCAGAGCGCATGGAAGTCTTACCCTCCCGGGCTCCAGTGATGGACACACTGGCGGGAATGTCCGTCCTCTCCCCCAGTCCACTCGATAGATCCACAGCTGTTGTAGTGGCCTTTCTCCCCGGCCAGGAGGTTTGTTTTACACCAGTTGTTCGGGTAAAGAAAGTTTCGGTACTCAGTGGGTTATCGGTGTCCGCGTCTGAAGAGAAAGTCTCGGCAATCACAGTATGTAGGACAAGCAGAAAGACCGTGAAAACCACACGGCAAGCGCGTCTCTCGACACACGTTTCCATTATAAAGGCGACCGGGCGTACTTCCTAATAAATAAAACGCCAAAGTGGTCCGGGTCACCATCGGAAAGTGAGTCCCTTTAACAGTTTCCCATGAGTAAATTCCTTATGTTGGTTTTAAAGTTGGAGATGAAGACTTGGAAGGGTTATATTTCATGCAGCGCGAGGAGGTGACTCCTCCCCTCAGGCAGGCGATAGCGGTTTCCACCCCATTCCTCTGGATGAACACACTTTCACAAATGTGTGCTCAATTCGGTTTATGACCCTCAAATGATGCCACAACAGGTGGAATTCTTATTTTACCCTCTCAAGTCGAAATCAAACACCAGTGCATTAACTCTACACGAAATCATTTGCTCCCCACTTTTAGACACTCATGCATTAAGACATGGGAGAAACACTCATAAAATATAACACGTTAAATGACATTCACAACTGACACCAGTGATAATGCAACTTGACAATTATTTGTAAAAAGATCTGCCATTTCCTGGCAACATGAATGAGCATAAAACAGAGCTAAACTGCATGCTCCTGAACTAGAAATGTAATCACAGCAGTTATTCATTATTAATGTGAATTGCACTTTACTGTCATGGTAGACTTCTTTTAGAAAGCAAGGGGACCTGGGCTCAAATCCCAACCTTGCATACAATCAATTAGAGTTCGGGATTGACAGATTACCATGTAGTTTCACAGTATGGAAATAACAGATTTTGATTCTCATGCTAAATCACTTTTGTTCCTCTGAGAAAAAAAAAAAAGTCTAATGAGTTTGGTGCATGAACATGAAGGTAAGCAGATAAGACAGATCTTCTGTTTAGTGCAACTGATCTGCAGAAGCTGCAACTTGACTGCCATGTAAACAGACATGCAGCATGCAAATAGGTTTGCATATTAAACCAAGGCTATATTAATTTCGCTTTTCAATAATCAAAAATAAATTATTTGGTAGTTCAAAATTAATTTAGAAAGAATTAACTAGGCCAGGAAGTTGAAAGGGGGCACGTTCTAGTTTGAATGGTCATGACACTTCTGAGTGTTGTGACCTCAGTGAGCTCAATAAAAAACAAAAGACAAAATTTACTTATAATCTGAAAATGAAATGCCCACGGTGCATATTAAACCTTATACAAGTATTTCAGCAGAGAAGATCTTCACGGCAAATTAATTCACAATGCATGACTCTGATTGCACATTCCCGATTTTTCAGATAAACATTATTAGTTTCCTTCAGATTTTCCAGAAAATAAAGCTCCGTCCTCCGAGTACTACCTGACAAATGCAGTAAATAAAATAGCCTATATATTTCAAGTGAGTGATGATTTAGTCCCATGTGTTCACTTTTTGCAGTCCAGCTGGTTAGCAGGGCACAGTTGTTACATGCTCAGTTGGACTGAGGATGGACAATCTTGTTTGTGGTGGTGATAAAGGAGGAGTGATGGTAACGATCACGTAAGGCAAAGTCTGCATTTTCCTCTGTTAGCTGCCTGGTTTCCATGCCAACAGCTGACAAAGAGGGTGTCACCACAATCTGGTCCTGAAGGGCCCCATCTCGCCTAATAAGAGAGGCAAATGATTGGTAATGTGAGGTTCGGTTTTGCGTACATTCATAGTTCTAATCACATCATCCACAATGGACTCTGCCACAAACCCACATAACAGTAATATGTTTGTAAGTGCTTTATTCAGTTTTAATTGAAGAACTCTCGTAATACGCCAAGCTAAAGAACAGCATCATTAATCAGAAGACATTTTAAAATATTCCATAGAGCATGGAGACAATAGCTTTGAATTTATCTTCATGTAACACCTACTCTCAGTCTCAGCTCATTTGGATAAGTAACATTCGAAATATATTCTGTTAACTCAAATTGGTGTTCTGCAGAATGTCTGTAAAATAATCAGTACTTTTCTTTTGGATGGACAGAAATTCCTATCGGATCTATTTTTGTGTTTTCTATACAAGAATTGGTGGAAATGGCAATGCCATTATTGTGGTATTTTATGTATCTGGTAAACCTGCCCTTAAACATCATAAATTGTAGATCAGACGTCTTTTCCTGTCTAAGTAAGTGGTTCTTGGCCACACAAAGCTGCAATAAGGATCAGACTTTATGCTGAAAAAGTCAAGTCTGCCTACAGAAGATTATGTAACTTACCTCCTCAAATTCTGCAGCGAGGTCTTGAGCCACCTGAAGAAATTGAAGTGAGCTGCTGCACCTGTGGGCAGAGAATGTAATTTTTTATTTCCTGACAAGAAAAGTCATCATAAATATAATGATGGATATGTGCATAATACACCTCTATTTTTATTTGACTTTAATTTAAATGGTTAAAATAATCATCCTGATATCAAAATTGTGACAAACCGATAGAAAGTGTATTTTAAGCTCTTAGTCTTATTAGGCTTATTTAGCTGAAATAAGCAGTGTGTGGCATCCGAAGTGTTTATAAGACAATTTTCAGTGATGAGCAACTGGGGTTATTTCTCGAATTTTCTCAAAGATTTTTCAAATCAATTAAAAAAGTTAGGAACAATTACAATTACCTGTTGGCAAACCTGGGCTTGTTGTTCCAATGTAGAGAAAGAGGATAAGGGCGACTGTAATGTTAATCAAGGCGTACATCCACTGGATAACGAACATTATCATAAAGGAGCACAATGCCTAAAGAAATAAAAACAGCATTAAAAATGTGAACTTACAAGCTTATTGCTTACAGGCTGGATATTTTTGCCAAACTTACACCAACTAACGAAACCCAGTGGTTGCAAAATCTGGCATAGACCGAACCCTGGATTGATCTTATTTCTGATTCTTCAAGATTTGTTTCTGAACCTGTGAACGAAAGGTATATAAGGTGAAATACAGATTTTGATCACTATATTGAGGAGTTATGTAACATTTTGTAGCGAGTTACGTACCATTTCTGTCTATCTGTTCTCTTGGGAGCTGTTCAACTGGACCAGAATTAGGCAAAGACTGTTTCCTCTTGGCTTCTGTTGTAAGGTCAAACTCCATCAGTCCTATCTGGCTGCTGGTATCATCATCTAAACCAATAGTTTGTTCCAGTTCCCTCTCATCTTTTCCTTTATCTAATTCTCCATTGCTGTTCAAGTCCAACCCAAAACTGTTCATCAGCGTTTCTTTAGCTGGAATCTTTGACTTCCTGCCCCGGGTCTTGGAGGCAGGAAGAGAAACTCTCTGTTGATCAGCGGTGTCCATGCTGGGCGATGGAAATATTTGGTCCATGTCTTTGGTGAACTCCAGCAGTGTGCCGTTCACAGGTTCACTGATGGCTCCACTGCTGCCGTAATGGGGGTGAGTGCTGGACACCAGTGATCTTCTGGAGCTTGACCTCCTGATCAGCGTCGTCCTTTGCTGAACCTGCAGCTCATGGGTTTTCACCACACAGAAATAGCAATAATCAATTATACTGTAGGTTAGCATGAAGTTGATGGTGACGATGGGAGCCAGTACATTGACCTGGCCGACAAAGATGAATGCCATGGAGATCAAGCTGGTCAGACAGATGGCAGCCACAGGTGTCTTATTGGGCCCTCGCTGTAACACATATAAAGATAAGAGAAAGGTAAATCTATGGCTGTAACAAAACCTAGTGAGCTGCCTTACGGTCTACTCACTACATAGGCACCTTCTAAGGAAGCATCCCAACTGAAATGAAACCTTAAGTGACTGACTTGTACATGGGAAGCATCTCTGTGTGTTACTTTTGTGAATTTAGATATTATATTTATAGTAAACATTTGTCTGTTTTTTTTTCCTGAGCTCCTCACAATGCATTATGGGATCAGACAGGAGTGTCTATTCATGTCTACTTCATCTACTCCACAAGATTTTATTAATCATTTACAAGTTCACATTATGGGTTTGGCTCCTGTACCCTCATTTCTTTCATGCTCTTCAGGTTATGTAATGAGCGAGTAGAAGTATCCAGTTAAAACATCCCAAAAAAGACATCTCTCATGTCACATCAGACCGGTCATTACCCAGATCCCATAAATCTCTGGGATGGAGGTGCTACTGCTACTGGCTGGCACAGCTCCAGATTCACCAGGGTTGGTCTTTTCTGTGCTTCCTGCATTTGTTCTGGGACTTTGATTCAGAGCGAGATGTCTCGGGCGAACTTGTAGCCCATAGAGAGGGGTCAGACAGAGCTTAGGCGAGGGAAAGGGTGTGCTGTGCTTTTTAAAAGCCACAATTGTTACAATTCATTCCTTCACTTTTTTTTAGAGCGAACTCTGGCACACTATAATTAGGAACCCATCCTGTCGTCTATGGAGCTACTCATTGAGCGTGAAAAGGTAAACAATTCATTAAAGTGGCACAAAGTGCATGAAAAACAAATGTTTAATTTCACTCGTTATACTAAGCAAATTGTTAAAATTTGATCATTTATTAACCTCTGAGAGAACTCATAAGTACATTCCTGATTTTCCAAATGGTTTATAATCACAGAATAGATTTAGCATTGATTTATCAACATCTAAATGAAACAAATCTACAAAATTAACCATTTTATTTTAAGCAAAAAACCACATAGTCTTGCATTCCCTGTTTTGAAAATAGCCACAATATATCCACATTAATATCTCCCTATAAGCACCCACCCCTTTCCCAAGAAATCCGAGAGCTGGGATGACTCTCTCCTGGGCGATACACTGGAGGATCCTGGGTGCTCCGTACAGGCCGCCCATGCAGGAGGCCAGGGAGGAGATGTAGAGGCCCAGCAAAAACAGGAAACCAACCAAGGAGACCTGAGAAGAAAAAAAACAAACACAGAGGGGAAGAGAATGTAGAGGGCTCCACCCAGCTCTGTTCCGCTTGGCCAGACTGAAAAAAGCTTATAATGTGTTGAAAGTAAATCAAAGAAACAATGTGTAATCTGACAGAACCCATATTGAGAGAACGGGCAATTACAAATAATACAGTAAGGTTGATTATGTGTATGAAACCCCAACTTCTGTAACACTGTAATGTACAAAATGCACATTTTTGTAGATTCAATATAATATTTAATATGCATTGTTTTGTATGTAGAGTGTTAACCCCAAAACACCACAGCCCACATTAAGGAACAGCTGGGTCAGCCACAACCAGGCTACAGCCTTACACATTCATAAACTCTGTAGCTTAGTTCAGCAGCCTACTGTAATCTATGCTGACTGGCAGCTGTACGGCTATCAAAAGTCAGGGTATGTGCAAGGTCAGTGCGCAACTGGGCTCCGTTCTTACACCAGCTGTAGAGTTTAGAATGACCTCAAATGCCTCTGTTATGAGGGCCTGCAGACGAGTGGAATGACATTAGCATGACAATGAACGCAACTGTAAGGATTTATCTGTGGTTAATGTGCTATTCTCAAGTCTCACTTTCAGTTGAGACAATGAGTCTTAATAGTGGAAAAAACCATGGAAGATGGCCATCCTCTGAAGCCTGTAATAACATCAGGTTACCTTTTCCGCTATTAAGAAATCATAGCGCAGCGCATCTCTGGTGCAAATGGCTCCCAGTAAGAACACAAAGACGAGATACAGGAACCACCTGCGGATTTCCACAATACACACAAGTCATTCATTCTATTTACAGAGAAATTATCCAACTATGTATATTTATATATGTATTATATATAACAATTTTATCTTAAATAAATGCTGTTTTTCACTTTCTATTAATCAAAGAATACTGAAAAAAAAAAATTCACACAAGAAATTATGCAGCACAACTGTTTTCAACATAGATAAAAAAGGTTTGCATGACAAGAGATACAAGAATAATTTTGAGTGTTTAAAATAGAAGTTATTTTAAATTGTAATAATTATTCACAATATTACTGTTTTTACTGTATTTCTATGATCAATTAAATGCAGCCCTGATGAGCATAAGAGATTTCTTTCACAACATAAAAACATCTTATCAACCAGTACCATTCATACAGTACATCTCACAATGATTTTATGTCATACAATTTTTTTTCAGGCATTGAAGGATTTTCCTTAATTTGTTTCTCCATATTTCCTTTGGCGGCAGGCTCTAAAAAGTATGTTAAATCAACCCAAATAGAAGGTAAAGAGGACCAAAGGAAGAATGCAAGATATTTATGTGGTGGATAGAAAACCCCCCCCCCCTACGAGAGCAGATCGCGGGCGAGAGTTCCCACGGGGAGTTGTGCTCGGGCCTTGGCGATCAGAGTCAGTTAATACCCGCATCACACTACAAACACACACAACAACCACAAACACACACACACACACACACACACACACACACACACACACAGAGTTACTGTGAAAACAAGACTGGAGACAAGGGGCCATTCAAAACCTGAAGAACAGAAAGACGTACATATCAGAGCTCACTTGAAACAAGGAAACAAGACAAGAATGAAGTGGGTTTTCTTACATTTATGCCCCCCCACACCCCCCCCACCCCCCCCCCCCCCCCCCCCCCCCCCCCCGCCACCCCCCCCACCCCCCCACACTTTTATAATTTGGTAGATAATTATTTATCTCATTTTTATATTTATATTGTCTGTTTTTATTTATAGGATTTTTTTAAATAGTTTTGTCAAAAGCATTATGAAAGGTGGGTTGCACTTAACAGATTAACAAAATATGTGAATGTTAAATAATTATGATCCTAAACATTCAAAACATTTATATTATTTATACTATATTATTATGCAGGCTGGTCAGAAAGCATAAGATTAATTGGGATTATTTCGTAATATTTACAGCATAAATATTATCTAGATTTTAACAGTAAGAAAAAAAAGACATCTGCATATAATTTCATGAAAAACATGTTAATAATAAAAATTATTTTAGCAGTTTCTTTTAGGACAACATCAATACAAATAACAACACAACACAATATAAATGGGTTTTTATGAATTAAAAAATATAGCTGCCTTTGTATTTTATAAAGGAGGTGCCCCACAAAAGGATCATCATATTTGGGGTTCCTTGAAATCAGAAGTATGAAAAAAAAATCCAGTGACACCATGCAGGCTCAGACTGAAACCTTATTATACCACAAAAATGTGTTAACTATGAAATGAAATTCTGCCGAAAAGAGAGATTTCTGGGATGTCTGCATCCTAAATCCAACCACAGCTACTAACATACAGTACAGCTGCAAGATTTTCAGGCTACTAAAGTTATACAGGCTTATACTTCACTAGTAGCAAAAATAAATCCTCATATCAGCATAGTGCCATTAAATCAGTGGCTATTATATCATAGTTTAGCCTTTTTTGTTTGTGTGTGTAAGGTCACCTGTCGCCGCAGGAAAGAAAACCCCAAACACGGTGAAGAAAGTCTCGCCAGCTGTGTAGTCGGGCAGGGTGTTCTTACGCAGCAGATCCTCTGTATAGCCAACGAATCCATGCTCTGTAATAAACATATTCAGCACAAAACAATGTTAGGAAAGACTGTTTATTACAACATTTAGTTGGACTAAAGCATTACTGAGTGCTTTATGGAAAAAGTCTGCACTGACACGATGATAAGAATCAGATTCATCTCTGAAATCCCAGAGTCTCCACTGAGTATATATGACACAAACATTACATACACAAAGCTTTCCTGTAAATTAGAATGTTTGTTGTGAAAAGCAAAAGGAAATATGTTGGCCTTTTTGAAAAATCGGATATTTAGATAGATCAGTTTAAATATTTCATAACATTAAAACAAATATCAGAAAACCATCTTGAAGCAGAATTCAAGTTTCCACCTCTCTGCTGGTGACGACATTTACAAGAAAATATCCTCCTGTACAAGACCACAAACCAGCATCCATGACACAATATTGATCGATTGCACACTGATACAATAACCCCTTTCACCCTGAAATCAAAGGGAGGGGTTCCCTGGGGTACTGTGGAACAGACGTCTGGTTTGAAATATGACAGGTTTGGACTGCATAGCCATACACAGGCAAAGCCCTGCGTGTCTGTGGCTGACCGTCACCGCCCTTTATGTAACAACCCGGGGGGACAGACGCCCCGCCAAGATGCGTGCAAACCGAGGGCCGGCCTGTTTCTTGGGAATACATGCCAAGTTCAATAGTTCTGCGCCATGGACATGATGGAGGGAATGCTGGACTAAGCTCTGGGTGTGTTCACAGGCAAACAAAACAATCCAAGAACAGGCGCCGCAGAACATTTACGTAAACAGTACTGAGAGATATCACCATTGTGCTGAACCGTCACACGAGTGGGATTTTTATTCAGAGAGGCAGATATTAAAGTCTAGATGGCACTGACACTGTATGTTTCTGGTGGTTTGTGTACTTGTGTACAAACAACAGTATATAACGTATAGTAAATGCCAAAGGTAGGTGCTTTTAATCAGCTAGTTCACCCAAAAGTGCATTTACACACCGTCACGTCATTCCAAACCAGTTTGACTTTCTTTTTTTAACAGATCTCAAAAGTAAATGTTTGGAAGAATGTTCAAGTCACTGTTTTCCACATAAAACCAGATTTTTACTGCCAAGCTCCAAAAAGGACAAAAACAGCAACATTAAAGGGATGGTTGACCCAAAAATGAAAGATATGCCATTAATTACTCGAACACTGAATCCGAGAGCTTTCTGACCCTGCATAGACAGCAACGCAACGGACATGTTCAAGACCCAGTAAGGTAGTTAAAAACAGTCCATGTGACGTCAGAGGTTCAACCTAATTTTATCAAGCTATGAAAATACTTCTGCGCAAAGAATACAAAGGGTCAGAAAGCTCTTGGATTTTATCAAAAATATCTTAATTTATGTTCCAAAGATAAACAAAGGTCTTAAGGGTTTGGAACGACACAAGGGTGAGTAATTAATGACAGAATTTTCATTTTTGAGTGAACTAGTCCATACAATTCACTAGCAATTTTCCATGACTTCCACACATAATTTGTATGAGGAACAGGCTAAAAAACCCACTTAATTCACTTCAAGATTGCCATTTTTCTCTTATAATCTTTCCTTTGCTCCAGCTCTCATATCTCATTTATACATATTTAATATGAAGATACAACAGAGGGAGGATTTTTAGTAAATAATGCAAAGAATTAAGCTAACATAAAATATTTTACAATAGTGGTTCTCAACTCCAAGGCCCCCTTATTGTCCACAATATTCAAAGGCCGAACAACTTTTTCAGCTGTTCATGATTTACTAGACGAGGATCAAGGATACGGATTTAATAATAATAATAATTTAACTGATAAAATGTTTTTAATATTTACATGACTTTTCCATGTCTAGAAACAACTCAAAACTTTTTAAGACCATGAGAACCCTGTTTTTTTAAAGATAAAAATGTTGCTGAACAGGTAAATTAAAATAAGAAATATTTATATTTTTAGTCATTCTGTCTTTTTAAATGCTTGCTTTGTCTTATTTAAGTCATTTAAGTCATCTTGAGGCTCCCTTGGAAATTTGCTGAGGCCTCCTATTAGGACTCGGACCCGGTGGAGACATGCGATTGAATATTTGGAGTATGCAAATTGTGGTCAAATAGACTATTTGTAGGATAATTTTATGGTTGCTGGTTCCTTTCTTAGGACTTGACAGTGAAACACACACACACACACAACCCACCCACACACACACACACAAACACAACACACTCACACAACGAAAGAATAACAGCAGCTTGGTCATTCTTCAAAATATGTGACCCTGGACCACCCAACCTAAACTTTTTGCGCTTACCTCTGCTCGCTAGTCTCGACTAAGAGAGAGTTTTGACACCCATAGAGATTATACATCACGCTCCAAAAGCGCATAAATAAGCATTTCCCCTGGATGTATGGTGTGGTTAGGATATGGGAACAATATTTGGCGAGATCAACTATTGAAAATCTGGAATTGAGGGTGCAAAAAAATCGAGAATATTGAGAAAATCGCATTTAAAGTGGTCCAAATTAAGTTCTTAGCAATGCGTTTTACTAATCAAAAATTAAGTTTTGATTATATTTACGGTAGGAAATTTACAAAATCTCTTCATGAAACATGATCGTTATTTAATACTACGAATGATCCTTATCGAGTTGTCTTGCTTGCAGTAAGAATTAGAAATGAAGTGCAATGTCACATGGTTCCTGGTAGACATAATTCAATGTATATTTGGCTATGCTACAACTATACCCCACGATTTAAAGTATGGTTTTGTGGTCCAGGGTCACATATTTACTTTTGCATTCATTCAATGAAAGAAAGTCATACTGATTTGAAATGTTTAGTTTGAAAAAGTTTTAATTTAACAATTTAATAATAAAGTCTCAATTAGAGTCAAAAGCTTACATTAGATGTAGTGAAAGAGAAAGAAAGATGGTGGTTGTCACCCCTGCGGAGACAAGGCACTCACGCAGAGAGCCTGACTATGCAAGATCATGATCCATTTCCCTCTTGGTTATCTTGTGATGGGAAAGAATGTGTTCTCTTGGATTAATGACATGTTTATCCAAAAGGAAGTCACCACCCTTTCAGAAGCCCTGCCTGTTCCTACCCTTCCAAGTCACAGTTTCTTGGCTACAAAGAGAAAGAGCTAGAATGAGAGTAAGATCCAGTAGAGAGGATCAGAAGGAGGAGGTACATAAAGAAAGTTTACGTGGACACAGACTTTGAAATAACAGATATAAGATACTTCAATTATACCACACAAGTAGGAAAAAACATGCACTTCACTAAACACATAAAAGTCCTGACATAAATTACCTCATTTTTCTGAACTTTGTCTAAATATAGCTCTAAGGAGTTTTAGGAAGGAACAAAGTGCAAGAATAAAAACAATTAGCCATAGTTTAGTTTGTGACTGTTGAACTAAACAACCTTCAAATACACCACCATTCAAAAGATTCAGTAAGATTTTTATTGAAAGGATTTTTAGAATGAATACTGTTAGTCAACAAGGATGCATTAAATTGCAGTAACAGTAAAGACTTTCTTGCAAAAAAACTATATAAAATAAATGTTGTTCTTTTGACATTTTTATACATCAAAGAAACCTCAAATAAGAACATATCCACAGGAATAGTAAGCTGCACAACCGTTTTAAACTTTGATAATATAAAATGCTTCTTGAGCCCTGAGATAAATGCCATGCCCTGCGATAAAAATATACACATATTCACAATACACAAGCATAAAAAAACGGCCCATACTGACACAGCGGATAAGAGCAGGGCTGTTACTGTTGCCCTCCTTGCCACCTTTCTAACCATTATGATTGCAGTTTGGATATTTGTAGTAAGAGTCCTGATCTGAAGATTTGGAAGAGGAAGTGATGATGTGGACTCTGCTAGTGAAGGACTCGGATCTGCTTCCTGCCTGCTCTTTTGTCTCAAGCCAAAAATGTGGGTGAGCCCGGTCAACACCCTTAACCCAAAACTATGAGCGCATGTCAGTTTCCGGTCCAACTTGGGGCGCTTAAGTAGAGTGTCTTTGAGGTTAGAGCTGAGATCCTACTTAACATGAACATCACACCATTATAAAACGAATTATGTGAGTGAAAAATAGAACACAATAGCGCATCACAACATGGAGAGTATGAACACTAGGAATTCAAAGACCATGAGCAGACAAGTCAAGCAATTCAGCTCTTTTCATAAAAATCTAATTGTTTTATTCCAGCAATTTCTTCCCACCACTAGAGAAGAACAGAATTTACACCAATAATAACAGTCTAAAAGCCTACAGTAGCGGGAAAGCTCTTCTCACAGTTCCTCTTGTGTGGTAATAGGCAGGAGGGAAGGGACAGAACTAGGAGTTGCTCTCATTTTTTTAAAATCTAGCACAAATGTGTTCACCGCAATGGTATGAACACTCGAGAGGATTGTGCTCACATTTTCTTCATCTTTTCCAGCAATAACATTTTCAAATGATTTAACAAAACATTGAAGTAGGTAGCAATATTAAAAGATCATCATCACCATTTTGGCTGCATGAGCCTGGGCACACTGGTGCCTAATGGTAGACTGAGTGTATAACTCAAACATATCCTTTACCAAGAATTATTTCACAACCAAGATATGTGCTCAGCCCTTCAGTTTTCTTTAGCCTTTTAGTTCTTAAAGGAATACCCTGTAAAAAAAACTGTGGGATCTTCTTCTTTATCCTTCAAACATTTTTTCAAAGCAAATAAGGACTGTAATTGTCAAGCTCCAAAACATTATAATGTATCATTAGTGATGTCCATTTGACTCATTATGCCCTATTTTTAATTATTGTTGTTAAAAAGAACATTATTTTGTGTATTTGTGTAATGAAATGTGTTTATGCAGTTTAAGTTTAAAAAAAACATTATTTTCCTCATAATGTACGTTATTGTTTCTCCTCTAAGCCCCGCCTTTCTGAAACGCATCGATTTTAAAAAGATCATTCGGTCTGAGAAAGTGAAGGGAGTCCGGGTTGGTGTCTGACTTGGCGCGAGCAGGCCATTAGAAGTTTGTTGTGATTGGCTGAATACCTCAAGTGTTTGACGGAAATGTTACGCCCCTTACCAGACTGTGATGCCCTGTCCGGCCGGAGCAAAGAGACAAAAACAATAAAACACATTACAAACGAGGCATTTGTTGCATCAAGTGGGACATAATTACGGATTATAATGACTTATACTGTCGTTTTACGCGTTGCGTTGCATCGAGCCACCGAGGGCCATGTACATGATAAAACCATGTCTGCATTTGTGATCGGAGAAAAGACAAACAACAAGTGCTACTCTACACTCCTCAAAACTCGCGTTTGAATCGTCAGTGGCCAATTCTTTAAATATAAAAAACTCGTCGCTACAGCTCACGTCGATGAACAGCCGGCATTGTAGTCTACTCTCCAAGGATCAGTAAACGGTCCTCCATAAAATGCGCTGTACACATCTGAATATTCGAGTTAAACTGTTCTGGAACAGTGTTGTAAAAAAAACTTAACCACTGATTTCTAAGCTGTAGGTTGTACTCTTTTGGCAAGGCCAAGACAAAGTCACGATTGTAAGGCTTTCACAACCGAAAGCGCCCCAGACCGGCGGGCTCGATGTGAGCGGCGGTTTTAGAGTCATTGCGTGAGGCGTCGATGAGTGAGCAGCGGCGGGGCGGGCGTGAGCCCTCACACAAATATCATGAGCGCGCGGCGAAGGAATTCCGACGATCTCACAAACGCCCATGGAGACGTCCGGCAGGGCTGCATAGCGCAACCACATTGTGGCGACCCGGGCTGGACTAAGCCAATCCAAAAACGTCGTAGTAGAACAAACTAAAACAAAGTAGTCTTAGCTGTCACAACGACACACACAGTGCCTTCAAGGCGGAGCGGACAGAAACAATCAAATACTACAAGCTGAGAAGATCAAAGTTAAGAGTCTTTCTTTGCAGTGGAAAATATAGCATTTGGGCGGTGTTTATGCAAATCTTCCCACATAGTGATGTAGATATTTGGGGGCGTGTTAGAACGAGCCGTTTTAGGTAGGCCTGGCTGACCCTTAACTTTTATAAAGAATATATTTTTTGATTTGGGACTTTAGTCTTTGCAACTTTAACGCCATCTTTCATTTAGTAGTGCAACCTACCTAAGGGAGCCTTCTACACACAACTCAAAAGCGATCGAAAGAGAAAGGAAACATTGAAATCGCATCATATGAACCCTTTAAGTTTTCTGAAGTTATACAATAGCTTTGTGTCAAAAATATCGAACTTTATAAGTAATTTTTCATTGAAAATCATAAACGGAAAGAGTAAAATTTTTACACTAAATCACCTGATGAAATTCACAAAACTGATCTGAATGATTCATTCTCAAATCAACTGATCCGGTTCTAGTCACAGTGGCTACCAGCTCACTGAAGGGAATGATTTTCAGTAAATAACGACTGAAATGTCAGTCTGTTCCTCACACAAAACTACAAAATGACCCAAGTAGACTTGGAACATNTATATATATATAATAAAATATAGTAGGTATATATATAAATACAAGAGGTGGGGGAGAAAACAAGATCTCTAATATCCTTCCAATACCAAGGCCATTGAGTATGCGAAAGAAGAGATGTAACCAATGCAGGCCACTTCTAATAAGGATGAGAACTAAGCCCTGTATATTAATCAGGTCATAGGGTATACGATCAACATCACGATCTGACAAAATGATGAAAAAAAATCCAAAAATCGACATTGTGTGTTAAGATTTTTTAAAGTGAAATTTGTTTGCAAATATATTGTGGTGAGGAAAGATGAAGTATTTGGAGGGATCAAGGTTGACAAAGGGGTTGTCAGCAAGGTCGTGCAAGTGCTGAATTGTTATAAAAATACGCCTGGTAAATGGTGGACATGACAGAGGTCAAGGGACAGTTGTTCTAAGGGTACAGGTCGTTCACGAAGGGGATTGTGTCACAAAACAACGTGGTTAGGCTGGATATTAATTGATGGAAATGGTTGGCCCATTCAACAAAGGGGATCCAATCCATCGATGCTCCAATCTAGAGGACAGTGAAAAAAGTTAGTTGGAGCGTAAGGGGGTCTCAATGGAAAGGCAAGGACGGAGTACGAAAAACGGGATATAATATGTTCAACGTCCCTCTCATAAAAATGGGATGTAACTAAAAGGGTGGTGGTTGCGTGCATGGAGACCGTGGGCTAGGGGCCACGAATACAACCTTGAGGTGGGGTGGGCTGTGACGTTAACGCGAACAGCCTGCTAACCTTCAAGTGGGGGGGCCTAGCGTAGGAAACAGAGAGTGGGTGGGTTATGTGAGATTATGTTGTCAAAGCTGGACTAAGGGGAAAGAGGGGGGCCCGGCGGCACGTTGTCATCTTCAATGCCGTTGCTGATGGTGAAAAGGATGTTGTCAGCGGGTACAAGCAGGTGCTGCACGATAGAGGCCTGGGAAAACACGAGGTATCAAGGGTAAATCTATTCGTGTGTGGGGGGAAAGACAGCGGATCAATGGGTCGGTGGGCCTGGTCGCGCGAATCTGCTGAAGCACAGTAAAAACAGCGCACAAGATCGTGTGAGGATAGGTTGGGTGGGCCTGGGGCCGGGGGGGGGGGCAAGGGGCCCATGCTTCACAGTAGGGTGAGGGTGGTTGTTCATGGTGTGGATGCAACTCACTTTTTTCCCTCCTCCAAACACGACAAGTGGGTTATGTGTTTAGTAACCAAGTAAGTTCTATTTTGGTCATCTGACTCAGTGTGATAATTCCTCGGCCAAGTCCTCTTTCTGGAGGTCATCCAAATGGCTCTCTAGCAACTATCAAGCGGGCACTGTGACGTGTACTGGGCTTAAGCAGTGGGACAGCGTGCGTGCACTGCATTAATTTGTAAGGTCCGCGATGAGGGAACGGCCGTGTGTGTGTTACTGCGTGGGTAGGCGGCTTTGTGGGTTACTGGGGGGAAAGAAAAAAAAAAAAAGTGGGTCCCAGCTCTATGGCAGGTCATAAATCACTAGTTCCCCCCTTGTTGTTCTGGGATTTTTGCTCCACCGTTCTTGTGATCATTTGACACCACACGGTGTGAGATCTTGCCGTGGGCCCAAGTCGTGAGGTGAGGATTATCAGTGGTCGGTGTAGTTGTCTTTTTACCATTTTCTAAGTAAAAGTTGCCCCCAGTTGATTTCTCTTCCACCAAGAGAGCGCGTTACATTGCAATTGCAGCCTATCTATCCCCAGCCTGGTGTGTGCTGGTACTAGCAGCAGTTTTTAATGTTTCAATGGTGTCCGTTGACGCAATCTTTGGTCTTTGGCCATGGACTTGAGTTTGGAGTGTGCACTGTGAGGTTTGTGGACGGTGGTCTTTTACCAGAGGTGGATAGAACCAATGGCAAACAGATGACCTTAAGGATGGAAAACAGGGTACGAGTGTAAAAAAGGGACAAGGAGTGGATCCGGATCTTAAGCGAAGTTACAGATCCTGTGAGAGCCAACAGAAACTTGCTGTTTGTAGGTGACCAAATCGCGTATATTTTAAAATTAGTACCAGGGATAGAGGGGGTGAATACAGGTTAAGTAATAAAACTATTAAAATCCTAGAGCATTATTAAATTTGTCTGGATTTTTTGGTTGTGGGGTCTCGATTGTTGGTCTCTCGGGGTAAGATTGAAGAATAATACGGTGCTAGAAAAAGGAAAAATTACACAAGGAGCAAATCTCTCATGCTGTAGTATGTAATGATGAGAAGAAGAAACTTGGCAAGCAAGTGGTAGGTGGCTGACATACCATACTTTTTGGCCCCCCTGTAGTAAATATAGGGAGGTAATAGGGGTCTTATGGTATGTAAGACTAATATATTGGATTAAAGATACAGTAAATGTAGTAAAAGGGTGGTGGATAAGATACAACACGTGGGTACGGAAAGTATTCAGACCCCCTTAAAATTGTTGCAACAAAAAAAGGTCTTAATGTTATAAGTTGAGCCGACAAAGGGGGGTCCATGATTGCTAGGGAGTATATTTAAGTATATTTGTTTTTGACCGATCATGTACACACAGTCACCGGAAACCATATTAGCGAAAAACACAGAATTGGTATAGTACGAATTTTGGGATGCAGATTTATTAAAAAAGAAAATCTGAAATATTACATGGTCCTAAGTATTCCGACCCTTTGCTCAGTATTTAGTAGAAGCACCCTTTTTATCTAATACAGCCATGAGTCTTTTTGGGGAAAGATGCAACAAGTTTTTCACACCTGGTTTGGGGATCCTCTGCCATTCCTCCTTGCAGATCCTCTCCAGTTCTGCAAGGTTGGATGGTAAACTGTTTTGGGGGGGATGAAAAACAGGCCAGTTGTGTAAGTGTCTCGCGTGCCAGAATGCTCATTGGTTAAGTGCAGGGCTGTACTGCTGTGCAAATCACATGAACAGATTGCAACAGAGGATAATTTGTGAAAGCGCACTCCGGTTGGCGGTATATTTAGTCTGTGTGCTAGGTTACAGTTTGGATCCTTGTAAAATGGGAAGGTATTGCACCGTTCCTGGGGCTGGCCCATCTAGAGGTCCTAGAGGCCTCTGGAGACGGGGGATTTTCAGTCCAGGATATCGCCTGTACTGGTGGAATCGCGCAGTCATCTGTTACCCCCCATCGATTGCAACCATTCTGGACTGTCCCTGATGACCGCGTGAAAAACCCCCCACGGAGCAGTGATCCTTGGTCGCGACCGGGGACCGATGCTTCACATGTGTGGGACTGGTAGTTGGACGATGGGGTGCTGAGGGCATTGGTCCTTGGGGGGTTTTCCGTCCACACATACCGCTGGGGGTAGGATATTGCAAGGCCAAAGACATTTCTATCTAAGTGGTCTACATACGAGACCAGGGAAGGGGAATGGTTGGAGGTTAATAGTTGTCTCACCATGGCTGGTTGGAGTACCCTGTCAGGGGGGGAGTGGCTTTTGTTGTAGCAACGGGGTCCATGCGGAGACCTTGTGCAAGTGAATGCTTGGAAAAGCACTGATGTGGGGAAGGAGATGTGCTTGCCGTATCTGAGGTCCGAGCAATTGCGTGGCAACCTTAACGGCCCGGAGCGTGCGGAGTGGAGTTTGGGGACGGGTGTTGTTCTCTGACACGCGAGGTGGCTGGTTTCCGCATCTCGCGCTGCATGCTCTGGAGCTATGGCGCACCGAAGTGTCTGTGTGTGGGTGGTCGTTTTACGCAGGGGAGTCTCGTCGGAGCCAAGGCGTCTTCTCCCCCGATAGCTCGAGGGTTAATGGTGCCGGGGAAACGTCACTCTAGGAATGGTTGCTGGTGTGCGATACACAAAACAATAAACAAAAATAACCATAATCATTGATAAATATATGTGGGGCCACGTGGGTGCGGATCATTAAGAGGGAACCGTTAAGGTATAACAAGCAGGAATATTTTTGTATGGAAAATAAACCCAATATAGGTCCAGAGTCTGATGCCTTGGGCCACAGCTTACTGCTACTGGTTGGGCTGTGTGGGTCAGTACGAGGTGTCCTTTGACGTCGGAGGGGATTCTCATGTTGGCTTTCGTGACAGGTGCACGGTTGTACTGTAAGTTCTAGTAGAGTATGGGTTGGGGGTTGCGGGTTTCTGAAATCAATTCCAATCATTATATCACACACAGCTTGTGATCTCAATGAAGGGTGTAGAAGCGGGCGGTGTCGAATCAAGGATTGATCAGAAGTAATGGAGCATCGACTGTTATAAGTAAGATGAGTGTCACAGCCCAAGGGTCTGAGTACTTAGTGGCCAGTGATATGTGTGGTGCGGAGGGTTGTTGGTGGCTTGGGTTGTTAGGATAAGGTGGCTGGGCAATGCATGTGGTCCAACAATTCTGTGGTGTGGTTGTTCGTGTCAATAGTGGGGGTGCTGTGTGTACATTAATGGAGTGGTCGGTGAAGAAATTAACTTGAGTAGGGTGTGATTTTAGGGCAAATGCTGGGGGCATGTAGGTACGGAAGATGTTGAAAAAGTGTAATGGGGGGGGGGTGGTGTCTGAATACGTGGGTTGCCGTCCCCACTAGTAATATTCTAGTTAGAGTTTTTGAGAGCTGGCGCAGTAAATAAAGTGCAATAAAACAGAACATGAGAAATTCTATTTTAATTATTTTAAAATGTAATTTTATTCCTGTGATGGCAAAGCTATTTACCAACCATTGCATCTACAACCACTCTGTGTGTACATTTGTGGATTATGTGCATTATGTTTGTATATTTTGTATTGTTTTATATAGTGTATATGTTTTTTGATAAACATGTCCCTGTGGGAGAGGGGGGGGTAATCGTGTGCTAATCGTGTGAGCAGGCGCGGGTGCCCGGGTGCTCGTGTCAGCGGGGTGAGGGGGGTCACACGCGTCCACGAGCAGGGGGGGGTGCTTGTGTGGTGGGGAGTGGTGTACAATATAAGTGAGTGGGTTTTAGTTGCGAGTCGTCGGGTGGGGTGTCATTATCCTTCATGAAATGGGTAATTGCTAATTGCTAAGTTTGTGAGTGGAGAAGCATTACTTTTAATACACTGTTCATAACATTTGACACAGGTTGCTTAATATTGTTTGAAAGCCTTCAAAATCGGTCCAGTTCTCATGTTATAAATAGGTTTCAAAAAAGAACAGGCCTGATTGTAGTTTGAAATAGCAATATTTTGTAAGCATATAAAGTGTGCCCTTGCACTGTCACCTATGGCACGCCAATGTGTAATGACAGACGTGCAGTGCCTTGCTGATAAATACATTATGCATATATTTTATGCCTTGTGAAGGTCTCATGGGTCAGGGTATTGCACTTATGTGACAGTACTGTATATATAAAACAGGGAAATACAAATCAGTATCAGCCCGCTGTCCTGGTGTTATAGAGACAAACCACTCGAGTTGGGCAAACTTCCATATTAGATGGTTGTTGGGATTTACCCCTGGTGGATTTGATGGAGATAATAGACTTGTGTTAGAAATTAGACCGACGTGTACGTGCGCTAGTTGGGCGAGTCTGGGTCACACTCCCTCCCAGCAGATGCAGGGCTCTGGGATGTACTAACTAGCTTTAACGGTGCTTATAGCTGGACGTGGGTCGTGTGCCACATCATAACGGAGAGGGGGATAGTTGCGAAAAAAGGACATCAAATGAAACCCCACGGATAGCATTGTTTGGGACAGCAACGCGTCACCGTCCTTGCCCTCACACCTCCCAGGGGGGGAAGGGCCCTTTAAGTTTTACCGGCTGACATCTTACTGTGACAGTGTTGCAGATGGGCGATGTGAACGTCATGTTTTGTTTCACATACTTGGGCCAATAGGTAGTCTATCAATACGAATAGATAGCGTTGTGGTGAATTTAGTAAGGATCTATAATATAAATAATATAATGAGGTGTCACAGGTGTGTAAAATAGATGTTGTCGCAGTATACAGCTATTGCGTCAATTTTTAAAGAGGTCGCCTATGCTCACCAAGTGTGCATTTATTCTTAGGATAATACCGTAAAAACTGTAAAACTGTTTATAAGTCGTTATTAATGAAAATATTTTCTTCTATTTTACATTGTGATACATTTTAATTTTATATTTAGGATTCCAGTGATGGCAGCTGAGTTTTTAGCATGGCCAATTAATGCCAAAAATCTTAATAATGTATAGCAGTGATCCTTCAGAACGATCATTACTAATAATGAAGTGCTGGCTTTGGGGTTGCTCAGGACCATATAATTGTTTTTATTAATCACTGTTGACATAGTTTGGTGCTGTTTATCTTTTTGGTAGGAAACGTGATACCTTTTTAGGATTCTTTGCATTCAATAGAATATAAAAAAAAACAGCAATTATTTATTTTGACATGTAAAATTTGTCACTGTTGCTTTTGATCGATTTAATACATGCTTGCTGAATAAAAGCATTAACTCTTTAAAAAACTGTTTGAACAGTAGTGTATATATTGTCATTAATAAGCTGCATCAAACTACTTTTCAACTCCAATAAATGCATATTACACCACACATAAAAATACAGATATAAGAAACTGTGAAATAACGGAACAGAAAAAAGAGAGCCCCTTGCAAACTTTAGACCAAATAATACCTAGTGACTGAACTTGTATAGATACCTCGGTCGGCAGGAATTTACCAGGAAATTTGATGTGCAACGTGAAAGGACAGTGTCATATAAGAAGGGGCGACTCAATTTAGAATAGAGCCTCTGTGAAAAGCAACACTGCACAGGGAAGAATCCTCTCCTAAAGCGCTACTTTATAAATGAAACCTTTAGGAATACAGAAGTTCCAATATGCCGTGAAATAAATAAAACATTGAGATTTAATGGTGTTTAGTTTGGTTCCTTGTTGAATGAATAGGGCAGTTGAACATGGGTCGGTAGAGGGGTAAACACCCGTGTCAGAGTTTTTTTATTGCACTCAATGGGGGATCTACGTTGTTGTTTTAATGAAAGACTTCCAGTTAAAAACACCAAACCTAGCTGTACTAAGATGTACAGCAGTTGTTACACCAGCTCACCTGGGTCTAGATGACTAAATGTCCCGATGACGAAATCCAGAGTGGACATAGCCAATATGCCCAGCAGAACCAATTGAAGGCGTACAATCCATTTAACCCCGGCCAGGTTAATCCCGAGCAGACCAATCAGAACGGCCACAGAGATGCCCCTCACCACCCACATGCTCTGTAAATTCAGCACCTGCGCAATGGACTCGGCAAAACCAGTGATGTACATCGCTCCAGCCACACACTGCCAACAAGACACATGACTGTCATCAAACTTGAGAACAGTGAACCGACCACCCAATGTATATGCAATATAACTAATACAGAAAGGAGTTGCTCACCTGTCCAAACACATATAAGAGTCCCACAGTTCCTCCAACCCTTCCTCCGAGCGCAGTGGAGATCATGGAGTAAACCCCACCATTACCCACGGTGGCCGTGGCTGCCAACACTCACACGACTCCATCTGGTCCTGGAGCAGATCAACCGGTAACCAATGCTACTAGTAACCGACCAGGATACCGAAGCATTCCCACACCAGCCTGTGGTTACCGCTAATGATGTTCATGATGGTGAAAAAAAATTTGTTTGTTCTTGTACCCCATTTAAATAGCTGCCAAACATGAGGACGTATGAGACGCCTGTTTCTTCTGGGCATGGGAGTAAAAAAAAAAGTAGATGGGCGACTGTTTTCCTGCTCACAGCTTGGAGTCGGGTTTCTACAATCCTGTGTTTATAGTTCACAATTGCAATTCTGAGGATCCTTCCCTAGACTATCAAAAATAAACCGCAGAATCGAGAAAGAAGTCAGAATGTGTGAGAAAGAAGTTGCAATTAAACACATTAGCGAGATGTAACTCAAATTCATGAGTAAAAAGTTGAGAATTGTGCGATATGAAAAGCAGAATTTTGAGACTTAAACTTGGAATTTGGCAAAAAACAAGGTGCGAGGTTTATATCTCACACTTATGTACGGGGTTGTATTCAAACTGTAAGTTTGTATGCTGACGTCGTATCTCTCAAAAGGTTAATTGCAGACGTTTTTTTCATTCCGTTGTGAGAAATGGGATGACAAGATAAGGGAGGCCAAAACCTTGGAATATCGTTTCGTGCCGGTTGAAATAATTCTCATATTTAGTGATGCCCTTTGTTGTGCATATGGGTATCAATGATAGCAACATAAGCACACAAGCCATCCAGTCCGTAAAAAGAGCACCACCCCAAAAATGTTGATCATGCAGGTAGTAAAGACTCCATCCCAGGTGCCAAAAAGAACAGGTTCCCAGACGAAGAGCTGCACCTTCCACCAAGGCTGAGCATTACTCTGGGAACCCTACATAAACCAGTGTCACTCATATCTAAATAAGCCCCCATTAATATCAGTTCCTCTGCTCAGGGTAGAACATTAGGTCTGAATTTATGGGTTTCTAATTATTGTTATGGTAAAACTAACTGATTTGCCATTACCTGTACATCTTCATGGAATAACTCTTGAACTTGATGACTCATGCTCCCTCCTGGGCAAGATTACAGCAGCTGGATCTGAGGAATGTAAAGACTTTGCTATAGGACTCATTTGAAAGGTTTCAGTACATTATATACAAAGCCAATTTGAACAACATTTGCCAAGTAGGCGATGGCCACGTAACTTAGATACATTTAAGCCAACAAAAGCCGTCTGTTAAGAAGTGACACATTAATAAAACACATACAATTCATATCCCGCGCTTGACCAATATTTTAATAGCTACTTTAAGATAAAAGGCAAGCATTGAAGTTCACGTGACTAAGTTGTGTAGTACTGACTATGCGTTTGTGTTTTACTTTAACGTTATATAGTGCAATGGTTCGTTGTAAACGCTACAGGAATGGCCAGAGAAAGCGGCCCTGAATAAACGGATAAACTGCTGTTTTGGGATATTGTTAAACTGTAAATTCCTTGCTATGTGTATCGCTTACAGACACTGATTAAACCTTCAGGTACACTGTTCTCCCCGGGATGCAGCAGCGTTTGGGAGATGTTGTGTAGGCACGAACACAGGGGCACCGTTAGGATTAGGTTGTCCGAATCAGGTTTCCGCGAATCGATTCTGTTTAGAACGGTTCGTTTGGTAGATAGGCCATCCGTTAAATGCATCAAACATTAAAGGAAAAAAACGGTTGGTCGCTTGAAGTAACTTGTTGAAGAAGTGCTGATGTAAGTAACTTACTACATTGACACTAACCATGACAGCAATTGTTGTAGTTTAGTAAATCGCCTAGTATTAAAATGCGTTTGAGCTAATTCCAATACTTTAGGAATTTTGCATAACGAGCCTGTCGTGGGTTCGCTGGTAATTCATGGAAAGCTACGTGTGCAAACTAACCTTCATTACAAACAAATACGGCCTGTTCGTAGGGTCAGCGCCGCCCTTCACCGTCCGTCCCATCAGGTCATGTGTCTCTGTGCTGCCCAGTGTACAGCTCTTATCTTGCATTGTCAGCTGTTTTCATGTCACAGTTTATTTCTTTTCATTTTAAAATCCAACTAGTGCACATTTTAAATGTTTGCTGAATTATTTGTTTTGCGGCCTCTTTCACGGTCCCGTACCGTTATTGACCTATGTAAAGTGCAAATTCCAAGAAGTTTGCAGACTACCTTGTATTCTGGCAAAGTAGGGGGCTATGGGTTGTGGTCATGTGTCACCCCAGATCTACTTTTGTGTGTTCAGCGTCTCCAAAGGTTCCCAGGTATCCATTGTAAACCCTGATCTTGTGAAAATAAAAGTAAAGGGGAAAAGAACTGATAATAGCTGTGAATAATTGTACTTATAGTACTTTTTGACATGAACTGAGATTTTTGCATTTAGGGGTTTCAAGTATGATTGGAAGGATAGGGGTGGGTTAAAACTTGTATAAATATATATGCCTCACAATGGCAGAAAAAGTGAATGTTAATGCCATTAAAGGCGAATGCTGTGCGGTTTATGTAGTGTAGACTGTACAAAATGTTTTCCTTGACTATTGTTAAGAAGGGAACTAGACCTTGGGTTGGTTTGGTATAGACATTCGCTAGCACAGGTAAGTTTCGCTAAGGAAGGCAAGGCCACTCATGGTCTGTACTGTATTGATCATTACACATCTGGAAAAAGCCCACCAACTTTATATTGTATTTGAAAATTTTATATTACATTCACAGAGAACGCACTCAGAACATCCACATCCATGTGAAACTTGTGTTTTTTCCCCCGATTGTGCCTTATGCAAAGTATTGCATTAAAGTAGGGTCAAGTGGAAAATTTGGCTACGAATAAAAAAGGAGACATATAAATTAACCAGGTTGTGACAAATACAGTCAGGAAGGACATGCACTCGCCCAATCAATTTTAATGGTCTAGAAACATATTCAGAAAGCATTCTTCTTACTAAGTAACACATGTCAGTTGTTCACTGGCAAAATTAAGCGTTTGAAGAGAACTAATTGAGCCCACTGTCAGTACCACCGAGATGAAACTTTGATGCTCGAAATACCCAATCAATCAACAGGACAACTGGCTGGGAAATGCATATGCCCTTTTACGGGGCACAGGCAATTGGCATTAGCACAAAAAAAACAACCACAATTTTACTAGAAGAGGAATAAGGCGTCAAACAAGTATTAACGGGTCTTTCCCTCAAAGCTTATCGTTTCGACTTTCAGCATTTGCGGTGGAGGCATCCTGTGGCAGTATTGGTTTGAGAAAATAGTTTTGTATACTACACTGCGGGTGGAACGGTGGTTCCAGGCAGGTCTTGACCGCATTGACATGTCGCATGATCACTGTCGCCAAAAGGTCCTTACAGCCTACATCAGCAACAGAACCAAAAAACCCACACTACCCTGTGACGAAGAAGCTAAGTATTGTGGTAAACAATAGTCGTATAAAAGCGCCGATTCAGTTACCATGGGTGTTTTTGCCACAAAATTACGTTTTATTATGTACGGAAAGCACATACGCTATCGCTCCCACATCTAGGGGGTGGAGACGGGTATGTTTAGGTGTCGGCAAGGTGGTGGAGGACAGTTGGGTATCTGGGTGTCTAACAACACAGGGGGGGGGGCCCCGTGGAGGTGCTTGGAATGTGTTTCTGCATCTGAGAGCTATCTCACACGTTGTTTTGAGAGACGCACAGACTCAGTGCGAGAGTATCTCTCTCTCCTCGTCGTTACACTGAGGTTATGTAAGGCTGCATAATTCGTGCTTCATCGGGGGCGTCAAGTGCCTCGGCTTGTACGTAGGCTAGAAATTGGGACTGTGGTTGGTAATGTGGAAGACGGTGAGGCGTTGGGGGTGGGGGATTGAGATGCGGTGAAGAAATGAAGGGGGGTCCTACTCACGAATAAGAGAATGTAGCAAAAAACCGGACAAATGCCTTGAATATATAATACTGACGGACGAGGTGTCTTGGGGGGTGTGGGGGTAACCGCTGTTGATGTCGCGGGAATAATTGTGACGTTCTGGAGCCGGTTGGGGAATTATTAGAAAAATAATGCACAAACGAGGTGGTGATGCGGCCACGACGCGATTATTACTCACATAATGCAGATATCACATGATATTGAAACGATAAATAACATCCTAAAAACTCGTCCTCTGAGGGTGTATGAGATCCATACAAGGTTTAATCAAATTGTAATTATTAAAATTGCATTCAGAAGCAATTCTTAGAGGACAGTACATTTGTAATTTTACAACCAAGAACACAAACATGATTTAATCACAAAAGTTGTGCTGAAAGTCATCAGGGACTGTAGGAAAGAGTAAACCAAAATGGCAGCAAATATTAAATAATGTTGCACTCACTCTACACTCCAAGAAACGTGCACAGCAAAATGTACAACTTAAAATATAAAACCTATTTACATGTAAAAAATAAAGGGACAGTAAAGGAATGGTTAGGCACACATATAATATACCGTAATCAAAAACAGTAAAATGTCTTTTGACACCCAGAACATACGGACTATGAAAAAAAACCATACACACAGAACTGCTCTTAATGGGCTTCATTCACGAAACATAAGCAGAGCAAATTTGTGTGTAAATTGTTTATAAAACCATTAAACAACTTACATAAGAATGTTTTAAAAATGATTTACAAAGAGTGTACATTTTGGCATGATACTATTACTATAAATCATAAAGCTAAGATTAATCAATATAGAGTTTAGGGGCAAGCAGGTACATTTCCGAAAACAATCTGAGAGAACAGAAACAAAGCTTATAATTTACGTGATTAGTTATTAAGATAACAATAAGAGATGCGCAATTAACAAATGTGTACATATACATATTAGTACAACTTTACACTTTATTTTTTGTTCTATATTAACCCAATAAGTAACAGCAAGTTAATCTGATACAAAGACATATTTGCTAATGGATGGGGTGTTTTTGAAACAAAGAAAAAGCATAAAAATATGATCTCAGACCATACATTCTTAAATTATCTTTCTTGATTTCACTCAACACTGATATAGATTATATCAGCTTTTTGAATGTGTACATTATGTAGACGGAAGGTGGTAACTGAAAAGTGCTTTAAAAAAAAAAAAAAAAACTGCCCACAAGCTGAAAGTGCTATTTAAAGGGTAATGTTCATCAGATCTTGAGTGCATCTGAAAACTCAAGAAAACAGACCGTCAACAAATTAAGTCATCTTAAGGAAACCAAAGTGATGACATGTGCACATTTTTTAAACAAAGTATTGTATTTTGACTATTGTTAGTCTGAACTAACCACTGAGTCAGGCACAATGATGACAAATGAAGAAGTGCATACCTGTTAGTGCGGTTGCCCTGGACAACTGCTAAAACTGCATCTCCAAATGTGGGATATGTGAAAACAAACCCTCTACAGATGCCTTGCTCCCCATGTGCACCTATATCTGATTGGCAAGACAGTCTCTAACGAAAATGTACTGATTCCCACAGAAGGAGCATGAGAATATCTATTTTTTGATCCAATACCCTTAGGAGAAATGTGCAAAAATATTTCATGATTATATAATATCATTGTATAAAATTATGGGCTAGGTCCATACAAATTCAGTATGACAATACCTGCAGATTGCTCTAAACAAAATGTGTCTTGGATAGATTCTTTATTGGGCGCAAGAACTGCAAATGATATATATATATATATATATATATATATATTATAAACATTCCAACAAGTATGAAATGCCCAAAAAGACTAACCACACAAATTACTTACATGACAGGGTGAGAAAAAATGGTTACTATTTTTTTAAACAAACGTGACCTGCAGTACCTCAACTCACAACGTGCCTTATCAGTCCTAGGTCTTAAAGTAAGGTCCTTCAGTAGCTCTCCAGACAACTGTTACCAAAACTAATTAATCACAAAATCGATTGTAATGCTATGTCAGAGTAGTTTCTATAGACCTTCATTATTAGGTCAGTCCGTTGAGCCTGATGTTCCAGCAAAAGAACTGAATGCTAACAAGAGGCCAAATAAGAATTGATCTTTGTATAGTTTTTTCTCGGGGAAGCTGACCATATAAATTTAGACTACAACAGCATTGTTGTAGTAGCTTGAATTCTTAATTTTAGAACACACAGGCTAGCTTATTTGGCAAGCCATAGTGTGTTTGTCCCAAGCACTACGTGTAATACACAAATAATGCAATGACACATAAAGAGTATCCCATAGTCCGATAATAAAATCGAATGCATGCATCACTCTGATCCTTTTGATTCTCGCACATGCGTGATTGTTTAAAGATGGAAAATCATAAGTATTTGCACAGAGATTTGCATTGCCTTCACTGACAGAACTATAAAGTGCCTTTAAAATGCTTTAAATCATTAAAAGCTCCTGTTTAGCCAAAGGTTTGGCTGCTTGTAGCATCTGGAGATGAAGTTAGTTGAGTTCTTGTTTCACTAACAAGAGAGAACTCTGGGAAGTCCGTTCCTCCATGACCTCTCAGGCTAACTTGTCCACTGGCAATGCTAAACTGTGAGGATATTCCAGATCGTGAGCTTGGGAATTGAGATCGAAAGTTCTGGTCAAAAGTAGCAATCTGAAATGTTTGACTAATGCTTTGCGCATCTGTTTTTTTGGGAGAGGTCACTTGGTCGAGGAAGTCCTCTGTTGGCGAAACTGAGGAAGGGTTTGTCTCGTCACCTGAAAAGGAGAAGGAGTGTTGGGAATCTACTAAAAGACTAAAATTAGGCTTCTCCAAAGTGGATCTCAATGGTGAGTTCATGCTCGGTCTGAACCGGGATGGGGAGGTGAACTGCTTCTCCATGGAAAACAAAGGCTGGCCAGCAAGACTGGCACTGTCATTTACAAACGTAAGACTCTGGTTGTTCAGGTAGGTGTCGTTCTGACTGGTCCTTTCCAGTGCTTGCTGGAGAAACTTGGAGTACTCCTGTAGAAGGCTGGCCTTCTCGGCCGGGGGTGCTTGTGAGCTGGTTCCCAAAGTCTCGGTGGGGCTGCTCTCATCGGAAGAGTTGATAGAGATGCTGGATGTAACCTCAGTGTCCGCCACACTGAAGGAAATCTCTGCTTGCCCGTTGGCCTTATTAGAGTAGTGATCGAGAAGCGTCTGCAGGACCTCATCTGGAAGGACGTTCTTCTCGTTACTGGACTTGATCTCCACGTTCAGCGTCTGAGTCTCAGAGAGGATCGTGGCAGGAACGGTCTCATCGATGGCGCTCGCTACAGCTGCTTGAGTGACAGAAGGCTGCGACACGATGCTGCTCACATTAAGCGCATAGTCTCGACTAGTGTTCGCCGTGGCCGCCTGAAGGTATCGCTTCTTCTTGAGAAACTGCATGGCGTCGTCGTAATTTGTGCTGCTCCCAGTTGGTTTTGTTTGTCCTCCTTGTAGGGCGTCAACCGGATCCATGTCAGGATTGGTCTCGACATCCAAGAGACCTTTGTTGTCCACAATTTCAAACGTGTATCTCGTTACTTTGCTCTCTTCAAATGAGGACAAGGGTGAAAGGCTCTGGGGCTGTTCTAGGGCTTGCTGTTTCAAACCTCTTCTGCTGGCAATTTTCTTCAGCACTAGTTTTGGAGGACTGATGATCCCGTCATTAGACTCCTCCCCTGCGAGATGCCTGTTGCCAGGCGGGGAATCAGGGAGCTCAACGGAATAATCTGTCACAACATACTCGTCCTTGACCTTGGTGTCTACATTGTAAAGAGGAAGACACTCGCTTTTGGCCAGTTGATCTTCCGTCTTCTCCTCATTACCAGCTTCAACCACTTTGTCAACAGTTGGACTTGTAAGCGCAACTCGACTTTTATCAGAGGTCTTCTGACGTTTCTTTTTGGGAAGTGTGCATTCCTTGGCAGGAAAAGAGAAGCCCAAGCACTCTGAGGTGCGAAGAGGACCATCTTTGGCAGCTGCTTTCTGCACCTTCCTGTCCTTATTCTCATGGCACATTCGTCTGTGCTTTAGTACTCTGTCAGTTCTGGAAAAAAACTGTTGGGAAAAATATACATAATCATGTTTCAGACTGCATGCTAACATTTTAATTGCACAGAATCAAATCTGATTTGCTTTGAACTGCGCATACTTGATGGCAATAGTCACACTGGTAAGGCTTTTCACCGCTGTGTGTCCTCTTATGTCTCTCCATGTGGTATTTCTGAATAAATTTCATTCCACACTCATCACAGCGAAAAGGTTTTTCTCCTAAAGGGGAGACATGACAGGCAGATATGAACGATATAAAGAACAATTTAGGCCAGTCAAGTAGGCCTACTTTTTTCATGCCAAGACTTGATGGAAAAAACTAGGCTTTGACGCTAGACTTGCTTTCTCAGAGTATAAAGATGTACCACAAAAAAGGGGCTTGCAATGGACTACATTTATAAATGGATCATTGACTTTGAAGATTTCTGTACTGTACATTCTTACATTCTGTACAACACCTTGAAGAAAAATATAAATGTCACTTCTTTTTTTCTACTGGTATAATGGTTTTAATCCCTTTCTGCTCACCTGTGTGGATCTTCTCATGTCTCTGAAGCAGGTACTTCTGAATAAAGCGCATGTCACACTGATTGCACTGAAAAGGCTTTTCGCCTGAAAAAAATATATATAAAAATATACATTTTTGTTCACCATTTTGTTCTTTTATATGACAATTATTCCCAAAGAACATTGCACCACTCACCTGTGTGAATGAAGACATGTCTTTGTAAATGGTAGTTTGTCCGAAAAGCAGCATTGCAGTGCTCACAGACATGAGATTTTGGGTTCTGGTGCCCAAGGGAGCCGTCTTCATTAATAGTGAGAATCTAGCAAGATGGAGGAAATAAGTTCAGAACTACCTTAACTTTCATGCCTGTGCTTCTTTAGAGCATCATAACTCCAGAGTGGTCATAATACTTTATGTCCTGGCTAACCAATACCGTAAAAAGGACATGATAAATGTCAGTTCAGCTTACTCACAGATGTGCAGCGCAGTTTTTAGTATAATAACATTTCTATGAGTAAAAACAATAATTTTAGTAGGCAAGCAGCCTTGAAATAAATAAAACAATTTATAAAAAAGCAAGTAGACAAAATAAGCAATTTCAGGACACTTTCAAACTCACATTAAACTTTAAATTATTTTACCACCACTGCTTTGCACTGTAAAGTATCTCTCACTTAGATAACTGGTATTTTAAGAGCATAATGGTATTTTATCAGTGGCATCTCTGATGAATTATAGTAAACCTTTGCAGGCGAGCGCTGCTTTCTCTTCTTCTTTTTGTGACAGTCAGATGGGTCCCACCCCGGTTTCTTCTCCTTTTTATTGAGAATCAATGAGTCTGGCACTTTCATCTCCTGCTTTATATTTACCTAACAAAAGTAACAACAACAACAAAAATCATGAATAAAATTAATTTACTGAATTTCTCAGTTATAGTACACTTATTATATACATAATTTTAGCACATTTGCTGAAAATAAATGCACGCATTCTTTACCCAATATTTACTCAATTTTGTGTGTGGTTCACTGACAAGGTTGTTGGAACTTGCACAAGTAAAATAAATAATAGTGTTAAAGCGCTGCAGTAATTAGCTCTTAATCAGCTGTACACTTACTGGCATATTGAGTGTATAGTGTAGTTTATGGGAGATTCGCTGTGAGAATGCTGCTTCATCCTGTCCATCATTTTTCACCGTCTCCTCGTGAACCATCAGGTCATCCTGGGATATCAGATCATGCGAGGTCAGGCCTCCACCTGCCAGGTCTTCTTCATCATCTTCATCATCGTCATCATCCTCTGCCAAAAGGGGATGATTAGCCAAGCTCCGTTCCCCAAGTGTCATATCCAAACTGCCTCTTCTTCCTCTTCCGTCCACCCTCGAGGGTCCCAGACCCCTGGATGAGTGGTGAAGCCCCACAGGGCTACATTTCATAAGCATCCCCTCCAGCTTGTCATCAATGTTCATCGCTGAATACTAAGCAGTTGAGCTGAAGCTACAGGAAGAGACAGGACCAACATAAGGATTCCTATCAGCAGTTGCGTTCACAGCTGTCGTCACCTGGCTGAGAGAAACAACGAGCTTGAGTTTAAAGGCAACAAAACTCACATCCCCTCTTTTGACAAGCAGGAGCAAAACCTGATGATCCATGTTCTCCAGCATGATATGAGGTCAAACAGCATCTTGCGCTTCAATGGATGGAAATCTGATCTTTTGAAAACCCTAAAACATAATTTCCAGGTTTAAATTAAAAAAAGGACATTTTCTTTTGGACCCCAATGTTGGCCTAGCCTATATGCACAATCAAACAAAAATTATTTTCATCACCTGCTAGGCAGAGGAAAATGACATTAAACTTGATCTGACTTGACACGTCTTCAGCAGAATTGCTACTGGAGCATGAACTAATTTAATAAGGATGCATTCATGTCAGATTCATGCTTCTACATCTCATTATGAAGAACTGACTCAAAATGGATTGCAATACATAATTTCTTACTGGTTTAATGAGGCTAATTATTTATTTATATTCAAAACTATTATCAATTTAACTGTGATGACACTATTGAACGAAACTTAAAAAGCTCAATATTGACTACGGTCAGCTGTAAAGCTGTTTTATAGCTGAAATTTAAGTTGTTTCACAATAACTGGTGAACTTTGCAACACTGACGTTGTTACTGAACAGAACAAATGAATAATGACATTTTTTTCTTCTGTAGAGCTGCTATAAAGGAATTGAAATATTTAATATTTGATAACTTTGCAACACTTTTATTTACCTGTTTATTACTGTGTAGCTGTTCTGAAACTGTATTGAATGAATGAATGAATCTGAATGAATCAACTGAATGAATCTGTATTGTCTCAAGCTTTTATATCTACCCCACATATCTACCCTCACTATGCGAAAATATTAGCTAATGCTGCCCAAATTTGCACGCAAAGAAAGAAGGCGTGGTTTCATTAACAGCAGTCGTGTTGATGCAGCCATATCAGAGAGACGCTGTGTGTTTCAGTGCAAAACCAAAAGCACTTTATTTGGCCTTCCAAAAATAGATGCATTTAGGAATCTTTAAGATAAAGATACAACAGAACAGCAATGCATTTTATGGATGACCGTTTAGTGAACCTAGGAGAGGAGGTAATTCTGACTTTGCTATTAAAATTCTGCGTCTTCAGAATCCACTCACTGTTTGTTAGTAGTTTAATATTTGCTATTGACTGTTTCAAGTAAATCCGGAGTTTTGCACATCATGTGGTTGTGTTGTGAGAGAAGAGAGATAAAGAGAGAGAGAGATCACAGTGGAGAGAGCTGTCTTAACCGTGGCTTGTGTACTGCAAACACATAGCAGCTTCATCACTGTGTCTGTCACAAGACTCTGTTCCCCTTTCGGGCTCTGTCTTTACATTTATTTTGAAAGATGAAGCTCGCGATAATGGAAAGGGGCGTTACATTTCCGACAAGTGCCTGCAGTGTTCGGCCAATCACAATGCACTGGCCAGCGCCAATCAGAGCAGAGTGCGCTTGTCGGAAGGAGGGACTTTGTAGAGATTGTAGAGGCGGGGCATAGAGGACCTACAAATAATGTACAGTATTTGAAAAATAATGTGTGTTTTGAACATTAAAGCATGTCAACATATTCTGTTACACCAAATACACAAAATAATGATCTTTAAAAAAAGCATCATATGACCCCTTTAATATTATTAATATGAATACTACAAACATACCAGATTGAGGTTAATTATTAACCCAGGGTGACCTTTACATGATTATTCTCTTATTCTACTGAGGCATATGAGCTGGTTGGCATCCTGCAGTTTTGTCATAACAGATGTAACCAGATGAGACTGTCATATTAATCTTATTTTTATAGCATTTTCACAATATTGTTCCAAAGCATCTCTACAGATAATTTTCCCTTAATGCACCCAGTGAGCAAGACAATCTTGACTATAGCAAAGCAAAAATTACATTAGAGGTAAAGAAAGAAACGGAATAATTCCATATGCATAGACATAGTAGAAGTCAAGTTATGTAAGACATTTCAGTCATGAACCTAAACTAAATACAACCCGCATATTAAGTGAATCAACGTATGATTCAAAAATAAAACGGCCAAAGATAAGTGTTTAATCTCTATGTATACAAACTTAATAATGCTGATGTGCATAAACTACAAAATAATAAACTCAAGCACAACACTGGCTGCCTGTTGCCACTGTCACAGATACAGCTGCACATTTCATTTGACGTGAGCTTAGTAAGACTACTCTATTTTAATAATGACTTTAATGTATTTTAATATATGAACGTAGTTTAAAATCGGCCTGATCTCTATCTCTATGCTGCCGTTTCATCACGCACACAGAGGCCGGACTGCAAACATTTTCACGGCTGATTGTAACGAAGAGCCTCGCAGATGAAGAGTATACATACCGCATGTGTCGTCAGTGCAGCGCTGGCTGCGGGTTCGAGCCGCTCGTGATGTGTTTGTCAAACTTTACTGCGATGCTGCGGCTAGCATGAGAGGCTAGCGAGCTACATTCCATCTGCAGCTGCGCAGCGGTGCATTGTGGGATCGCAACGGACCCGCTCTAATGAGCCTCACTGACAGGACGTGTTTGCTTCCTGTTTGAAATATAATAAGTGTAGCTAATAGTAGAGAATTATGTGAGATGTTATATTAATTGACGTATTCATAATCAGTTATATCTAAGCCTCAATCACTAACTCTTTCAAGACTCATAATATTGTTATTGTTACTCAATATTGTTTGTCAGAGACTTTTGTGTTTCACTCACAATAGCATTAAATAAATATAAAAATATTTTAAAATCCCTGCATTAGTTTGTGCCATACTAACCAACATTGTGTTAATAGATATCATAAATATATCATATATATATATAATCTAATATATATTATATTTGTAACTCTGTTATATTTTAATTCTATTTTTATTTCCGGTCTAATCTAGATACGCCATCACATTTAATCTTCTTGTTATCTCTGTTCAATTGACATTTATTTTAATGACTTTATGTGTCTTTTAAGATATCGTTTAATATTTTTTAATGATGCACTGTATTGTATGTGAAAACAGAAATAGAAACAGACTCTCAAAGATTAAAAAGCCCCTGAAATAAACTTCCAAGGGGATAACCTAAAATGATTTATGTAATAGTAATAAATAAAATAAATTAAATGCTAAATACACAAAAACAAAACAATTCCTCTATTCCTCCATAACTTTATTTTTTATTGTTGCAAAGACATGTTTAATTAATTAAATATATATACACTCCCAGTTCCTGTTAATAAAAAGGTTGAAAAACAACCAGCGTTAATTAAACCAGCGACATAATTACAAGAAAATATATCTAATATGAAGGACTATTGAATATAGTCTTTGAATAATGAGGCGCCTTTAAGTCAAAAAAGTTGCGAACTACTGCCCTAAAACAGCTCAAATAGTGGCACTTAAATATAAAAACATTCATTTCTGATTTTGGCTCAATTTGATAAGATATTTAACAGAATTTAAAAAATAGGAACTGGAAAAAAGGGTTCACTCATTTACTTTGTTGAAACCTGTTGTAAACCTTCAAACTAAACATCTGACCACAGTAAAGTCTTATATCAAAGGCTTTGGTTATAAAATTGGTTCATAAGTATAGCACACCACTAGAGGGAAGCATTACAACCTAGAAACAAATGGAGATTCTTCCTGAGAAAATGGCTGAGGCTGTAGAGATGACATCAATTTAACAGTTTAAAGAAATGCACTCTTTTTACACAGCTCATGTTACATGATGTATTCTATTTAGTGTTAAAATACTTGACAGATTTCAACTTGATTAAACTTTTAAATATATTTGGTTATTTCCCTAATATACATGAGCATTCTCATACAGTGTATTTTCATTACGCCTCAAACTCAGCAATTTCATATAATCCAAACGAACTCTGTAAATAATCCAAATGATCTCTGCTGAGTTCTTAGATTATCAAACAGATCTGAACACAACAGACCCTCACAACATATGAAACCATAAGCCAAATGATAATGGTATTTTTTTTTATTATCATTGCCATTAGTGTTACACAACGATTTGAACAGTATATATACAAAAGGGTTATCTCTGCCCCACTCTAAACCAAAAAAAAAAATGAACCGAATGACCAGGGGTCAGGCTGAGTTACACACGCAGCTCTAAAATGAGGAAATTATTATATCCTGCCTTTCCTGTGACCTTCGTATTCCTTCAGCCAGATTTATATCAAAACACTGACCCACCCACTCATCATAACAGATGACAAATATGGCATTCATAGTGGAAGCTGCGGCAACAAAGAAAATATGCAGAGTTAAGTCTTGAATAAGGCATAAACAGCATATTAATATTTTTTCAGATGAACTGAACCATATAAAGGGAGGGGATCAGTGGTCATAAACAGCTTATGTTTTTCTGGCTAAATGTGCAGAAAAGTGACAGATCAGCATATTATGATGAATTTATGCCACTTTGTTTGCTGTATGGGCATCAGGGCAAATTTAGTTTGCATGCGAATAAGACAAGTTACTTTCCTTTCATAGGAAATCTGACTTTTGGTGTCCTCTGCGCCAGGTGATAAAGATCATTTTGCATGTCCCACAGAAACTGGACACGTTCCAGATGTGCGAGACCACCATTATGAGGAGGGGTTTGGGAGTACGATAAAAATGGAACGGCTGGATTCACTAAGAAAACCCACCCTCTTATTTTGCCTTGACAGTTTTAATCTGTGCTTTTGTGTTTTATGGTGAACTAAAGTAGTAAAAAGTTAACGAAAAGTAGAAAAAAAGGAATGATTTTAACATTTTGGCACCAAAAAGCATAAAGGAAAAGACATTAACAAATTATAAACAAGTGATTCCATAGTTCAAGATTAATCAATACTAATTAAGTCATTCTTTTGTTTCTGTCTGAAATGTTAAGAATTGTCTGTTACCTTCACAAACTCTTGTGTAGGTCAAATTAGTGCAGTAACAAAAGTAACCAGGTCTAAAATCTGGCTCATGAACATTGAAATAAATAAAACAGCACCCCATTCATTCATTATTTGGACTCCTAAACTATTGTAATTGATACCTATTTACACCAGAGCATCTGGTGCAAGAGGCTGACAAAAGTTTAGGATTGAGAGGAAGACTTTAGTCCCCAAGGTCAGTCTCTAGGAGTGTGTGCTTTTCTGAATTGACATCTCCAAGGCCTCCTGGTGTTCTGGTTGTCGTGGCTGGAATCCTCACATCTTACTGAAGCACTCTTTAGCGTTGTTCCACACTTGAATTCCCTAAAAACAAAACTATTTTTTAATACAAGCATGAGACTTCCCCCTTGTGTCTGTTCAGTAAAGACTGGTGTTTTGATTGTTTCGTAATGACAAAATTTGACTTTGATGCTACTCACTTTTTTGCACATGCTGATCTGCATGATGGCATAGCTGATGAGAGCCTCTCTGAGATCGTGGTCTTTCTGCTCTTTAAACCTCTCAATGTCCACCCATGCACTTTTCACAAACTCCCTACAAAAACAGACAAAGATTGTATGAAATAATCACTCGGATGAAGCTTGACTTGAATGGTTATATCCTCAAATCTACATATTTTTAAGAAAGCCCTGAATGATTAGCCTGTTTTTGGGTTCAACTCACCCTTATTAGATGAGTTTCTCAGGGATGCAACAAAATGAGCAAAGAATGTGTATTTGGAGCATATCTGTGTATTTCATCATTTTTGTACTGCCACAGAGAATAAGAAGGCAATGCAGTTTTGTTGAGTAAACTTCTCAGCTCATAAACCACCTAATTAAGTAATTTTCTGACAACATTTATTGCTTTTCGTCAGCAGCAGTACATCAATTTAGTTGTGTGTGAATAGAGCACTGCTTACTCGCATTCGCCGTTTCTTTCTTTGACCAGTTCCTCTCCTTCTTCAATCTGTGTCTCCAGCATTTTCAGTTTGGCCTCCCTCTGCTCTGGGGTCTCTTGTCCAAACAGTTTACTGGTCATTCCCTTCAGAGAGAAGGTCCGTATCGTCTACACAGAAAAAAAGAAAGAAAAAAAAAAACACTGGCTAGAGTAAGCCACACTCTTCCTCACATGTTTATTTGCAGAAAGCTGAAATATGGAAATTTTTACTCCCATTTTTTGGCCAAGTGAGCCTAGTAATTATTCATATCAGCCAATCAGGCCAGAATGTCTTTTGTATATCATTGGCTTATTGTGCTGCTCAGATGTTTACATGTTAAATGTGCCAATGAGGTAATTCTCTACAGGCTCTATTCAAGCAAACACAATTTTAACTGTAAAAACCTGTTAAACTATAAAAATCAAACAAACATGCAATCCCAAACATGTTTTAAAGCAGAGATGGCCAAAATTTTTACTATGAAGGACCAAAAATCAAACTTGGTTGAGGGCTGTGGGACAAAAGTAAATGCTGCATTATATCCAACTATAATAAATGTATATTTTTAGATCAAACACATTGAAAAACAGAAAATAAATGCTTTATATATTTTATAATCGTTTCCCTATATTTTTCCCTCATTCTTTTGATATGACATGAACCCTGGTTTATATCAATCTTGCTGGAATGTCCCCCATTCCAGACATAAGAGGGGTGATGTGGAGTTGTGTCATGTGGTCAAATGGACACTGACCCCTGTGCCGAGTTCCTCCCGCTGCTGTTTCTTAGAGGTCAAATCCTGGGCGGCCATCTCTAGTTCATACTGTGTCAGTTCATGCTTCCTACACACTGCCCTGTGAAAAAGCACATAAACCACAAAATATGCAAAACAACCATAAAAGCAGATCGTCTCCTTGTTTCTTAGTGAAATTGTTGAACTGAAAGCCAAGATGCCCTGCAGTGTGATCACTTTCAAGAAAACTGAGAACTGATGGAAGTTTGTGTATTCACAGTGTACCAAAAGTTGCATGTAACGAGGCCTGTCACAATAATCAATATATTGACTTATCGCGCAATACATGTACATGACCTCAATACATTTTGGTGACGCAATATATCGCCCATTATATTTACTTAAAAATTAATGTCACCATGTTTTGTACATTCCACTTGTGCCTGTATCTTTTGCAGCTTCTCGTACATAACGTGTAGTCATGAGGTGCTAGTTCACATTTAAAAAATGCTTCTACAAAAACAGTTTAATCTGCAGATATGGTCTTGTTTAGGGATCTGTGCCTTTGTGCATACGGACATCTGACTGCTGAGTAGTGATTGTGTTTTTCAGCAATAGTGTGCACCCTTAATTTACAGAGAAAAGAAGGTCAGGGAAAAATCTGTAGATGGAAAAATCTCCATAAAAGTTCTTTGTGCATTTTTCTTTTTTTCTACTTGTTACTTTGCACTTTTTGTTAGAAAATGTTTATTTACTATTTATTCAGGTTTTTTAAGGTATCTAATATTTTGATACTTAATTTCCATGATCTAAATATTCTTAAAAATTAAAAGTTTGTTGTCATTTGGAAGTGTGTAGGCCTTCTTGCATTATTATGCTGTTACATTATGATTATATATTCAGTGGCATAAAATGGTCTTTAAAATGACAATAATATCGCTTATCGCAGTTATTTCTGGGGCAATATATCGCAAGACAAAAAGTTGTTATCGTGACAGGCCTACATGTAACTTAATCAGCCAGTGGGGGCTATCAACTCCCAAGAGTTCAGTGAGAACAGGGCACATGTACATTTCTAATCAACCACACTGTTCTAACAGCTTGTGTTTAGTATACTTCAGATCACATTTAAAATATTTCAGGCAAATAAACGACCACAATTCTCATTTTGAGTGAACTATCCCTTTAAGATGAGGCAACGTAACCGCAATGAATATTTGTACCTTAATGCATCTGCGTAGAAAAGGTACTCCTTCAGCTGATCAGCATAATGTTCCTCTTCCTCTAGAATATCATCGACAGAAGCAGCATACCTGTAACATACAAAAGTGCCCGATCAAAGGGTAGTCGACATAACATGTACATGAATTTCACCTAATGTGGTCACAGATTCGCGTACACTACTGTTCAAAAGTTTGAGGTCAGTAAGATATTTTTTTCTTTTTTTCTTTAGAACTTTCTATTTGTCAAAAAATTCAGAATAAAATCAGCAAAATTCAGATTTGCCATCACAGAAATAAATAACATTTTTAAATATATTAAAATAGAAAACAGCTATTTGAAATCGCAATGATATTTTACAATATTACCGTTTTTCCCAAATAAATGCAGTCTTAGTGAGAAGTAGAGATTTTCCAAAAACATTTTTTTTTTAATCTTACTGACCCCCAATTTTTTATCAATACTGAATAACGGCTATTTTATAACAGCTCTGAACATGACCAATCCAATTATGAATGTTTAGGTCAAAATCATCTGTTTTATAATATTAGTTGTTTTGAGTATTATGTCTTTGCTCAGTATATTTTGTCATAAATAATCTTATCTTTTTTAACTTTTCAAGTTCCAAATAAAAAGATAAGATAAAGTATATTTCATTTAACTCACTGAATTACCCAAAATAGGCACTACCACATGTTTTTTAACATATAAAACACTTTTCACTGAGTTTCTAGTAATCATATCTTTTTATAAATACTGTGACCATGATATTTTGAATATTTATCAGGAATATTTTGGTCATACCGCCCACCCCTAATGTCACAAACTGGCATTCTGGTGAAACTACATGTGTTATCCTCTCTATAACTAAAGCCAAATTCACAGCAGAGCCTGTTTGGGGTATTTTGAGGAATTTTGGGAATAGGTGAGCAACATGATCCATAAAACAGTCTGATGGCTGATGATGGACAGGTTGTTTCTTTCAGTGCTGAGACAGACAGGCAGCACATTGGGCTCTGACCTTTGTGCCGAGTACAGCAATCTGGAATCCATCAGGACAGACAGCAATACAAAACCAGTATAGAAACGAAAGGGACTGGTTAAAGACTCACTAAGGACACTACCGCGAGAGTGTCCCTCCCACAACATCATCATCAATGTTGAAAAAAATTACCACTAAACGTTTTGGCCATGGTTCCTGGAGATTCACTGCACGGTCTGCCAGCCAAATTAAAACCTGAGCCTCCCAAGGGCTCATCTTACTGGCTACTTGTTATGGGGGGCCGTGAATGGAAATACGAGAGGATCCAGATCAATCTGGCAAATGTGTTTTACAGCTCAGTACCAGGAGCACACACATTTAGAATCACAGGAGAGTCATGGGGTGTATCATACAGCACCTTCATATTTCAGGTCCCTCAATGAGCTCTCAGAGGGTTACAAGATCATCCCAGGTAGGAGAAATGCAATCAAAACCAGCTGCAATAAAATCTTGCACTAATCCTATAAAGGCCCATTAGAATGGCTCATTGCGTGTGCTGTGAACTCACGCGTCCATGTGATGGCCGGCGCTCTGCAGCCCATCTCCCATCTCTTTCTCAATGGCACTCCACTCGCTGTCCAAAACAAACAAAGACTCACATTGAACCACTGCAGCTGACCGCAGCTACACAATCACAGCCCAAAAGATTTACCCCAAAAATGCTTCTCACGAAAACAGTTTAAAGAGCACGTTATAAAGCATGTCTGGCTCCTCCAAAATGAGTGTACTTAATTGTGATTGAACTGTGTACTGATTGTACTGTGAGAAAAAATCTTGAGCAACTGGTCTATTCATCACACACAATGACTGTATAGTTTCAGAAGGCATGAAATATAATGCACAGGTCGTATATATACTGTTGCTATATGCAGACCACATTTATATGCACATAAAAATTCTGATTAATTACGGAATAGTGTTAAATTAAGGGGGATTAAGCATGCCTATTACAATGTAGCATTTTTTTTTTTTTTTTTTTTTTTTAAGTAATCTCTCATACTCCCCAAGGTTGCATTTATCTGAATAAAAGTATAGTAAAAACAGTAATACTGTAAAACATTACTACAATATAAAAGTTTACAATGTAAAAGTCTGCAGTGCGACATGATCCATCAGAAATCACTCTAATTAGCTGATTACCTGCTCAAGAAACATTTCTTATTATCATTCATTTGTTTCAGGAATAACGGCTTAACCAAAACATAATCAGGCAATGATATGCATATAAACATGGTCATTATATGGAGAAGAGGAGCCTGGACATACTGCAAAACATCTGTTTTTGTGTTCCACAGAAAAAAATAAGCCATATCAATTTTGACTTGACATAAGTAAATTATTCATATATGAGTGAACTATTCCTTCAAAGAAACATTACCTAAAGACTCTTCCATAATTTCCATGCACTTTGTAGACTCCATACAGGCGATCAGCTGCTCTCTAAAAGAAATGAGTAAATGATTAGATATATGATTTAAAAAATAAATAAATAAAACACCAGCCAATTTTTATTAGATTCACTCTTTGATTCTAATGCAACCAGATACATACACAATCAGAAGAATTTTGAAGTAATAAAAGTTAGTTTAGAAAAATAACTAAACAAGTTGCCTAAAATCGTATTGTTTTTCAAAGGGTGCTTCCTCAAAAGTATTAAAATGAAATCATCAGTTTCGCTTGGCTTACAATTTTTATCACTAATAACACCTAATATATACAGCACTTAAATTAGGCATTTGTTGGAGTGAAAGAAATTGAGCTGCATATTCAACTGTCTTGACGTTGTTTACACTCACCGCCCGAACTCTCAGCAGCTGCGAAATAACAGACTGCAGCTCATCACCATAGTGTTTCATTTCTGCAAATCGCCTGTGAAACACACACACACACACACACACACACACACACACACACACGGGTCAAGGTTAGTTTCAGTGTTAACAAAAAGCACAGCCATATCTTAATGCATTTCATGACACCGCGTAACACGGTTTGTAAAAATGACTTACTTGTCTGGATTCTTCACTCTGAATGTTGCATTTAAAGCCTTTAATCTTGAATCGGCCTGTAAGAATGACAAAGGCCAAATGTTGACAGACAGATTCATGTTTGGTTTTGTTTTTTCAGATGGTGTAAAACTAAATTACAGGCACTCCTTACAACAATCATTTCAAACGACTGAGATCAGATAAACACTGCAATATGGCAATAATATACAGTACACTAAAACACTGCGGCTCTTTCGGGGTTTGATCCACAACGATCCAACATACTTCCTGTGCCTGTTTACATAAACTACAGCGTACTGATAACAGATTCTTCACCGCAGTAGCAATTCGGTTACCTCACACAATTTTTATTTGAAATCAACACATATTTAGTCAGCCTCATATCAACATATGAATATTGACCTATGGTGAGAAGCAATATATAAATAACAGTGTTATGGGTAGAAAAGAGAGAAAGAACCCAATGAACTGGAAAGTGCTGATATACCTTCGCCTGAAATCCCGTCTCAAACACGGTTTCCTTCCAACCATTTTCCTGTGGGACAGAGAAAGGATGCAATTTCTGACACTGACAAAGGGCATTATCAGCATGAAATGCCAGTTAAAACATATCTTTCTTCTTTTCAAATGGCAAAAGTGACATTAGGCCTGTCAGTTTAACAAATTAATTTAGTTCAAGTATTTAAATTCACAAAAATTAATGAATTGCTGGGCTGTAGGATATTGATAAGCTTACACTAGCAACTTCAAAAGTTTGGGATCAGTAAGATTTTTTATTATTCAGCATTAAACTGTAAATGTATTACAGTTTCCACAAAAAATATTAAGCAGCACAACTGTTTTCAACACACAAAAATAAAAGTAAGAAATGTTTCTTGAGCACCAAATCAGCATATTAGAATGATTTCTGAAGGATCATGTGATACTGAAGACTGGAGTAATGATGCTGAAAATTCAGCTTTGCCATCACAGGAATAAATTACATTATAAAGTATATTCAAATAGAAAACTTGTAGTATTATTTGCCAATACTAATGTTTTCACAATTTTTGCTCAAATTAAAAAAAAAAAAAAGAGACTTTCAAAAACATTTACAAATCTCACCGATCCCAACTTTTGAATGGTAGAGTATGTTATAGAAAAAAAATGAAAATATTGGCTTCAAAAAGCCACTTCTTATAATCTATATCGATCTATAATATCCATACTTTGTTTGTCTGCTTTGATAATTTAATGTTTTTTTTTTTCAGCAAAACCTTTTTCATGTTAGTGTATATGCACTTATTTATTATTGGGCATTGCTATTCTCCTAGACTGTCAACTGATTTTCATTTTTTTAATTGACAGCATAGTAGAAATATAAATTAATTTACTTAGTTAAAGTTCATTATAAATTAAAAATGTTCAAAATCTTCATATCAAGAGATTTGAACACAAGGAAAGGTCAGTAAGAAAAATGCAAATAGAACGTCTATTTCAAAGTGTGAGTGGCATGCCACTGGTTTGATGCACCCTTTGCTTTGTTCAGACAGCTTTAGAGAGAACTCTCTACCTCAGTGAGGAACGAATAGAAGATCTTGTCAGTGGACAGGTCTGGGTGTGAGGCCACTCGGAGCAGGAAGTTCTCTAGTCCCACCCTACGCCTCTCCACAAAGTCAGGGTCCATGTTGTCTGCTGACAGCTTGTGCCAAACAAATTCAGCCTGTTGCAAAAAGCATGAAGTTACAGTGCCTGAATGCAAAACACATTTACAAGCAGCAGTAACCAAGGCATCTTGTTTGCATACCCGTTTTTCAGGCAATGGCGGAACCACCAAAAATGGATACGTGACTAACAAATAGTTTCTAAGTTGCTCAAACTCGCTGTAACGCCTCCACAATGAATCTGGGACAGGATTGGTCCCTTCTGATGCAGCATCCACTGGCCTAAAAACAAAGAACAAATTAACATACTGTCAGAAGTGGAATGAAACACTTAGAAATTAAGATGTTTAAATAGCATTTCAATAAAATGTTAGAGTTAGGTTTGCTATAAACTTGGATACATCTCTTAAAGAGCAGGTCATATTGTATTTTAAAGGGTCCTAATATTGTGTTGGAGTCCCCTACAACCGGTTTAAATGCATATAAGGTCAGAAAACATTGTAATTTTCTCAGAATATACACTTAATATTAGTAATTTGCCAATGATTTCGAAACGATTCATTCCAAGCAAACCCCTCTCTTCCATAAGCCTACTCTGAGTCCTTGAGCAAGTTAGCGAGCGCTACCATTGACAAAGCACATTTGCATAAAATAATAATATAGTGCTCCAATCCGTTCTTATAATAATGACATAAAATACAAAAACCCTTATGCAAGCGAATCGTGCCCACAGCTAAAGTTTAGCTGCTAAACTGTGAACACTTAAAACAATAATGGTGGATACGTTAGCCGAGTGCTAACTGATGAAACAATACAGTTTGTAAACCAAAATATGTCTACTGTAATGTTTGAAGAACAACAGACAAAAGACGCTCTGTCTTAACTTTTAATCAGAACGCAGAACAGCTGTATCACAGGCGCACCAGCCTTAACCCTATAACTGTCTGTGCAGCAAAATAAACAGCAATTTCACAATGATTATAAGGTCTGTGTGCTACACTACATTCTTTATTATTAAACAAAGTAATTAGAACAACATCAGTCTACATTAATTGACATATTCTTAGGAAATAGTGGGTTCACAGCGAATTATCAGAACTACTTCAGTAAGACAATAATATCAGATTGCAGATTGCAGATTGTTTTCATTTAAGGATATCTACATTATAAACTGCAAAAGAGATATTTTTCAAAAACCCATATGACCTGCTCTTTAAAAAAAATAACACTTCTGTTATGAAATGTGGGGCTGTTTTAAGCTAATTTTTTTTAACTAATCTGAAATAAACAAAGCAGAGATCTACGAGGTTTCAAGTTGTGGTTCTGGTTTATGAAAGTAGTAATTTTAAGGGCCTTTTCAAACACATGCCAAAGGTTTAACAACAGCGTTGTGTAATCTTGCTGAATTCCCAGTGCATAAAGTCATGAATGCTGCTAATTTAGGAGCAGAACTCCACTAAATCACACTGCAATGAAGGAGCATGTATATGAACTCTCCTGCATTAATTAAACATCACTCCAGGGTTAGAACGGGGGGAGGGGGGATCGGTAGAAATTTCCCCCTGGGAGAAATCACGTGATCGTGTCAGGCCGCCCCTCTGATCAGGGCCCTTGGAATCGTCCTTCCCCCATTACGGCGCCCCTGCTTACAGTGCAATAATCAGCCATCCCACAACTTTTTGACCGATGAATTTCAATGACTTTTCCAGGTGTTTCTTTTTAGTGGTCGACAGATAAAATGTAAAATACAAAAATAATAAATAATACGCCTTAAGATTAATTTTTTTGCAGCAAGACTGTTATTTAGAATGATACAGAAGATTTTTGTTTAAAAAAAATGAAGAAAAAAAAATGTATCACGGTTTTCGACACTGATAACAATAAGCACCAAATCAGCAATGATTTCTGGAAGGATCATGTGACACTGGAGTAACAGCTGCTGAAAATCACAGAAATACATTACTTTTTAAACCAGAAAACAGTTATTTTAAATTGTAATTATATTTCACAGTATTACCATTTTATTTTGTGTTTTTCATCAAATAGATGCAGCCTTGGCGAGCATAAAAGACTTCTTTCAAAACAGGCTATTCAGTAAATGCATTTAATTATTATTCAATTATTAATCATTTTTAACAGATTTTTTTAATGGCATAAATATTTACAAACCATGAGTAATCCAAAGTAATCCATGACTTTTTCAAGCCTGGAAATTACACTTTAAATTCAAATTGAAAATTGTTGGAGCCCTCAATAATTCAGATGGAAAAATGCAAAAAGAATTCAGAGATACCGTAAAAATATACATTGGGGGAGGGAAAAGAAAAACGGGAGACTTTGAAATAAGAGCGTAACTTCCCGAGGGCTCCAGGGAAGAAATGGGAGAATATAATTTGCTCCACGCTAATAATCCATAATGAAATCAAAGCACAAGGAAGGTAAGGATTGGCTGGCAGGCATTCTCCAGACTGTACAACTTTCCCCAAGATCAGTGGCACTAAACTGCTCTCTAAAGCCCACTGTTTGTGTGTGCAGTACGCCTTCCACATGGTCCTTACAAAAACACATCCTTCCTTTTATGGGAAGGAGCAACAATATAGCAGTGTTTAGTTATCTCCATGATTCAACATAGGCAAGAATTTTTATGCTAACACAAGTATCACTATTACTACTGTTTATATACTGTTAAGGTTAGGGGCTTGAACAAACCCTTAACCCTGAGCATGTAACCCATCAAGTAACAGGCATGAATGATGCCTCAAATCATACAGCCTTCTGAACAGAGTTACTGTAGGCTATTACTTTCCCAAGCAATCAAACTTGTGATTTTCCTTGCGGGACAATATATCAGGCGAATAATCCTGAAGAAGGGACCTGAGCCATAAAGATAAAAAAAATTAATAAAAATTGTAGCTCAAACTGTAGGGCATAGCGCTAGCAAAACCAAGATCATGGGTTCAATCCCCAGGAAATGCACTGGTTACATTTTTTAATTTACATATTCAATGCAATGCGAGTTGTTTTCGATAAAACGTCTGAAAATGCATAGATGTTAATGTAAAAACTAAAGATAACTTTTTGCATGCACAAGCACCATTATCATTTACTTAAGAAATTTTTTTTAATCTAGTTCTGGATGTTTTCTAGTTACAGGACGGTACCAAAAACACGTTTGAAAATGTCTTGGTTACAGAAAGTGATTTTATAAGTTCGACCACTAAGTACTGTTTTTGAATCATGTGATAATATGTTACTGCACTCTGGCCAGTGTGCATGTTTGGCGCTGCTGGAAACACAGACAAAGCACATCTGCCTGAAGTGCTGACTCAGCTCCTTTCAGAAACGCACACGTCCTCTTTCCAACTCAATCTTGGCGGGGGGGGGGGGGGGAAGTGAAGTGACAAGTCTGGGCATGGCCTCCTGTCCAATGGGATACTTCTGTTTTGTTTTATTTGATGTAGAAAGAACGTTAAAGTGACAGATCCAGGCACAGGAAGAAAAGGTCTAGTGTAAACATTTAAGTATGAAGTGGACTTAAAGAGAGGAAATCCGATGGTCTCTACCAGTCTGCTGTAGCTTCCACAGTTTCTGAGCTGGGCTATTTAAGCTGTGAATCTTTGATGTTTTGAGTTAGTACAGTGTGAGCATAGTTCAGTCAGAAAGTCAATGTGTAAACCTGCTTTATCTAAAGTAGGTTATCACATTCACAAAGAAAAGGACAGTATATATTAGGGCTGGACAATAATTCAATATCAATATGTATCGTGATTTATAATTTTTTTCAATAACGGTGATATTATTTTTAAACACATTTCCGATATTTCTTTATACATTACCAGTGTTTCCCATACATGATTTATTTGTGGCGTTTGACTTCGTTGAGCACTGCACGTTTCAAAATCAAAACGCGTCGTGGGTGTTTTATATGAATGCACCTCTGAAGGGAACCGACTGTCTTCAGAATAGTTTAGATGGCATTTGTATCTGATAAAGTAGCGTTCATGAGCGGAGCTGCTTTGATTACAGTCATGGAGAAACCGCTAGTTCTGCCGCTCTCACAGCGCCGCCTCTTTTTCAATCAGTTTGCATCTTCAATAAGCCCATCTCCAGCAACATGTTTTTGTTGTTGCTCAATTTTTTTTGTTTTCTGCAGCAACTCGGAGCATGTTTCATACTCGTTATCCTGGTTAATGCACGTTTCGATCTATAAGAATAATCAGCCTACATTACCAGTCAGAAGTTTTTGAACAGTAAGATTTTTTTTATGTTTCTTAAAGAAGTCTCTTCTGCCTTACCAAGCCTGCATTTATTTGATACAAAATGCAGCAAAAGCCGTAACATTTGAAATATTTTTACTATTTAAAAGTAACTTTCTATGGAATATATAAATGTAATTTATTGCTGTGATCCAAAGCTGAATTTTTAGCATCATTACTCCTGTCTTCAGTGTTACATGATCCTTCAGCAATCATTTTAATAGGCTGATTATGATTATCACATTTAAACAGAGATACATTTTTCGGGATTCTTTGATGAATAGAAAAATCCGAAGATCAGCATTTATCTGAAATAAAAAGCTTTCTTAACATTATACACTATAACATTCAAAAGCTCTTTTAAAATTTATATTATAGAAATTAATACTTTCATTTAGCAAGGACACATTAAACTAATCAAAAGTGACAGTAAACACATTCATAATTTTACAAAAGATTTCTATTTCAGATAATTGCTGTTCTTCTGAACTTTCTATTAATCAAAGAAACCTGAAAAAATATATCTCGGGCTGTTCATCAAACATATGAAAGGTTTCTTGAGCAGCAAATCAGAATATTAGAATGATTTCTGAAGGATCAGTGAATGGAGTAATGATGCTAAAGCTTTGAAATCACAGGAATAAATTATATTTTCAAATAGAAAACAGTTATTTGAAATAGCCTAGTAAATTATTTCAAAATGTTACTGTTTTGCTGTATTTTGGATCAAATAAATGAAGTTTTGGTGAGCAGAAGAGACTTCTTTAAATCAAAATGAAAAATCTTACTGTTCAAAAACTTTTTGACTGGTATGTTAGCCTATAGTATGAAGTAAAAAATATTAATATTAATAAAGAGAGTCTGAGATTTATTTGACAGTGACTTCACATTTCTTGTTTGTATGAAGGCCAAACACAAATAAAAGGTGAACATTTATTTATTTGCGACATTTTTTTCCTAAAATATATAGTTTTATAGGAGTAGGTTTCATAGAGTTGGCAAATAAATTTTTCATAAGTTTGTAGGTAAAGACATCTATTGTGGGCGTTCTTGGCAGTTTTTACAAGGCTTTTTAAATAGTGTTCATATCGATATCGGAATTATATCGTATCGACCGAAATTAAGAAATATATCGTGATATAAATTTTGGCCATATCGTCCAGCCCTAATTATAACCAAAACTTATCTTATGCAATGGCTAAAAAAAGATTAGTTTTAGGAGATCCATACTTCCAGCTGTAAACAGACTGTATCCAAACCCCTGACCTTCATTATTATCTCACAAAAGCAACAGCTATAATACTTGTGACAAGGTAGGGTTTACAGGGCTACTAGACTTCTTTAAATAACAAGTGTTTAGTTAATGCTTGTGTCTCGTATTGGCTCAACCACAGTATAAATGTAATTTATGTCAATAGAAACTCCATATGCATAGAATAATTCATCAGTTGTTGATTGGATGGAGGCAGATCTTAATGCGAACTTGTAGTCGATTGTAAAAAGGGGCCAAGTTTGTATGGACAAAATGACAGGAAAAGTCCAGCATACGTTAACAGAAAGAAGAAAAAAAATGATGATGTAAAAATATCATAACATATGCACGGATGACTTGTTTACGATAAAATCTATGACATGCATTTGGAAAATACACAGACAAAAAAAAAAGTGTAGGATTTACTTTGAAACAATTTTCAATCAGAAATTGCCAGTAAATTTCACAAATAAATAATGGCAATTAACATATTTAATTAAAAGTTTTAAAGTAGAAAAACTGTAATAGCATTTACTTGTAAAAGGTATTCAAATAATCTTTCTTGAAAAATATTTTTACAGTGTATATAGGGAGAATTTCTATTTCATGTTTAACTTTTCCATGCAGAGGGAACTAAATAATCAATCAATTCAATCCAAAATTGATCTTTGGCACAATCAAAACTATTACTATACTTGTTCATCCCGACACAGCAACACTGGCACAACCATTGTGTGATTTTGGGCTGGGATCAGGGCCGGACTGGGATGCAATTTCAGGCTGGGAAATCTCACACCTATCCAGGCCAAGCATAAAAAAGGGCCAAAATTGTACCTTTTGAGGTACAACAGCTTGAAACCTAGCAGTACACCGTACATATTAGTACCTTAAGAGTAGTAATTCGTACCCATAAGGTACTAATATGTAGGCCTACCTATTAGGGGTAAAAAAGGAACAAATATGTCCCTTTAAGGGTCCTGGTTCCAGTGACAAGCTGTTGTACACCAAAAGGTGTAATTTTGGGCTATTTTTTTTTGTATATAGCCTATTATCCACAACAATTTCTGAAACTACAGACAACCCTATTATTTGTATGGCATCACATAAAAAAGGTCTAAATCCTTAGTCTAGGGCCGTGGAAAATAATTAAAGGTTCTCTCTTGCACTGCACCTTCACTTCCATTTCCCGTCACTTCACTCTTTAAAATAACTGCTTTCGATTGGAATATTATATTTATACTATAGATATATATAGAAGATATAGATTCTATAGATATAGATAAATAATGTAAATTTATCCTGTGATCAAAAAAACTGAATTTCAGACATCATACTCAGTGTCACATATCCTTCAGTAATCATTCTATATGCTAATTTGCTGTTCAGAAACATATTTGTTGATTATTTGTTTGTTTAGTTTTTTTTTGGGGGGGGCGGGCTATTTCAGATAAATGCTGTTCTTCTGAACTTTCTATTCATCAAAGAAACCTGAAAAAAATCTAATCCACTGTTTTCAACATAATAATAATAAATGTTTCTTGAGAAGCAAATTAGCATATTAGATAATTTCTGAAGGATCATGTGACACTGAAGACTGGAGTAATGATGCTGAAAATTCAGCTTTGAAATCACAGGAACAAATTACGTTTTAATAAATAAATTTCACAATATTACTGTTTTTGCTGGATTTTGATCAAATAAATGCAGTTTGGTGAGCGGAAGAGACTTCTTTTAAAAAACATTAAAAATCTTACTGATCAAAACCTTTTGACTGGTAGTGTATTAGAACACAATTTCTAAAGTGCCTAAATGTCAAAATTAGTACAATATATTTGTTGAAAAAGTCTAATACACTATTGAATTATTAGGCTGAGCCTGTTACTCATATTATTTTTGTGTGCTGTCTGCTCTAGCTCCCTCCCTCCCTGTACAATAAATCATGGGACTACTGTCTATGCCTAAACTTTTATGTACTTACAACGGATTGATGTCCTTAGACAGTATCTGCATGAGATTGATAAGAAGGTTGCTGATAAGATAGCCTAACAGGATACTAGCAGTTTAATACACAACTACGCTAATAAAACAAGGTCAGTTGTGTGGCTACATTTCACTGCTTCTTCTGGCCGCTTCCTCTCAGCCGCCAGGCCACCGGGAATTCTCCCGGTGCTCCCGATGGCCAGTCCGGGCCTGGATGGGATCATGGGACTATTTGAAAACATTCATTACATTGGTAATTCTGGTGAAATTACACATTTCACCTTTAATGATGAGTTGTAGCACTGTGAATGTGAAGTCAAGTGTCTTACCTCGTCTCTATAAGATACACTGTATAAGTCTCCTGCATGTTGACGGCATTCTTCCCGGTCCTCTTCTCTGCTTCAGCCACACTGATCTCCATCTTCTTCAAAAGACTTGTCCCTTTTTCAACCATCTGTAAATTTTGGTCCACAGAATCACAATATTCAATACCACTACAGTATCCTTTTGATACTTTCAAATGCAAAAGAAAAAAAAATGGTTCAGGGCACTTCTAAATATTGAGGTTTGGATTTAGATATGAAAAAAGGTGAGGATGCACTTGTAGATATTTGTACAAGCACCCTCACATTTTTTGGGAGATAATGATGTATGTGCCTTGAAGATCTTATGAAAAAGTGTTGACGAGAACAGTTTTCTCTACTGTGTTGGCATTCTCTTGCTGAAACAGGAAGTTTGGACTAAAAAATAAATAATAGACTAGGGATGCACGATATATCGGCCACCATATCGGTATCGGCCGATAAATGCTCATTTTTTCTGTTAAGCCTGATAAGAAAATTTGGCCGATATATTAAAGCCAATAAATAATGCATTATTTCCTTCAGAGACACTTCAGATGCGCGCTGTTCGTTTGCAGCCTTTTGTGCAATTGTACGTTGTAATATTGTGTTTATTTGATGTATATCTGATTTATCTCATATAGAATGCGTTTGGTTAAGTTAAAAAGAGCGCTTCAGTTTACCGGTGATCATCTTTAGCTCAGCGCACGCAGCTCAAACAGCAGTGCACAACATTAATAACTATGATTGGGAATGTCGTGTATATAACATTCTAATGAGAACATTATTATAATAAAACGTTGTGAATTCTTTGGGTTTAGTTGCTTTTTCACACACAGGATCACACATTCTGACTATAGCACGCAATAACTGCATCATTTTGTAAATATACAAGTTGTAATATTATGTTTATGTTGTACTAATATTAATCTCAGGATGCATTTCCTTGAGTTAAATAAGCTGCCAGCAAAACGCTTCAGTTTACCGTGTTCATTCAGCTCTTCAGCTTCAGCACGCGCAACTCAACGGCTGCTATTTAAAACAGTGATATTAATTTGTTACTTTTTCAAAATCATCGATACATTATTAATAACAACAACCACTTGTATTTTTCTCTTATTATTTTCATCAACAATATGGTTTAGTAATTAAAATCATTTAATTATTGTCCGTGCAGAGGCTATTCCGTTTTATTGATCTATGGCACATTCATTTTGATTCTTTACACGTAATGATGTCCAGTGACTTGTTTGCAATATTTATGCATTATTTTATTTATTTGTAAGACTTTATGACTAAATTTGGTAATGGGAGAGTAAAAATATTTTTAAAACGTAACCGTTCAAACTAGGCTGCTTATGTTGAAGTGTTTGGGATGTGGCTTTAATGATGAGACCTTTTTTGTAATCAGACTCTCAAAAAGTATATAACAATTTGGATATAGATTTATCGGCCAACATATCGATTATCGGCTTTCAAAAATAAAGAATAATCGGTTATCGGTATCGGCCAAAATTTTCATATCGGTGCATCCCTATAATAGACAATAGATAGCCAAGAGTCTTTAATTTACATCTCTGACCTGAATCATGACCGGCTACTTTTTATTGTTAGCCAGAGGCAGGTGCTATAAAACGAAGGCTATTCAAAAGTTTGGGTGAAATCTCCTGCTTCTATTTTCTCACAATATTAAATGTTTTCCATGCCAATAGTATTGCTTAGTATGACTAAACTACGGTGGCCGAGAGAGCTCAACAAAGTCAAAAAACACGTGCAAATAGAAAAAGCACCAGCAAATAAAGAAAACATCTTCATCAATTTGACAACGCACACGCTGCAAATGCTCACAACACAACCAAATAAAGAAACGCGCTGCAAATACTCACAACACAAACAAAGAAACAGAACGCGCTGCAAATTTAACTACTACAAAAACCAAAAAAGCAACGCGCTGCAAAAACAGAAACATGCTGCAAATACTCACAACACAAACAAAAAAAGAAATGCACTGCAAAAACAGAAACACGCTGCAAATACTCACAACACAAACAAAAAAAGTAACGTGCTGCAAAACCAGAAACGCGCTGCAAATGCTCACAACACAAACCAAATACAGAAAAGCGATGCAAATACTCCAACACACAAAAAAAAGAAACGCGCTGCAAATACAGAAACGCGCTGCAAATGCTCACAACACAACCAAAAAAAGAAACGCGCTGCAAAAACAGAAACATGCTGCAAATACTCACAACACAAACAAAAAAAGAAACGCGCTGCAAAAACAGAAACAAGCTGCAAATACTCACAACAAAACAAATAAAGAAATGCGCTGCAAAAACAGAAACACACTTCAAATGCTCACAACACAAACAAAAAAAGAAACGCGCTGCAAAACCAGAAACGCGCTGCAAATGCTCACAACACAACCAAATAAAGAAACGCGCTGCAAATGCTCACAACACAACCAAATAAAGAAACGCGGTGCAAATGCTCACAACACAACCAAAAAAGAAACGCGCTGCAAAAACAGACACGTGCTGCAAATGCTCACAACACAAACAAAAAAAGAAACGCGCTGCAAAAACAGAAAAGCGCCGCAAATGCTCACAACACAACCAAAAAAAGAAACGCGCTGCAAAACAGAAACACGTTGCAAATACTCACAACACAACCAAATATAGAAATGCGCTGCAAATACTCACAACCAAATAAAGAAACGCGCTTGAAATAGGCACAGACCACATCGAAAATATTTAAGGGAACCGCAATCCGCAAGCTGACGAAATACACAATTAACTGTAAAATGGAAAAGCATAGAGCTGGCTAACTTACTTTACAACTTCCCTTACAAAAATTAACCTGGTTTTACTATTAAAATTAATTAATTCATATATTTATTATGTAAAAAATAAATAAAAACAAAAAATGGTTACTATAGTTAAACCATGGTAACCACAAATTGTATTTACTACACTAACCATAGTTTACACACTAGAGCCCACGTTATACAAATGGTAATCAATAAAAACAAACATGGTTAATTTTCGTTTTGATGGCGTAATTTTGGCATTGTTGGGGTCCTCCTGTTGTGGTCTGTACTTGCGTTTCTGTATTTGGTTGTGTTGTGAGTATTTGCTGTGTGTTTCTTTATTTGTGTTGTGAGCATTTGCAGCACGTTTTTGTATTTGTTTGTGTTGAGTATTTGCAGCACACGTGCTGTCAAATTGATGAAGATGTTTTCTTAATTTGCTAGTGCTTTTTCTATTTGCATGTGTTTTCCGAAGTTGCAGCGCCTTGAGCTCTCTCGGCCACCGTACTAAACAACATCAGATACATACGTAATTTGACAAACAAATATTTATTCAAATCTAGACAATGAATTAATGAATAAATGGAGACTAGAAGATTCTGATTTTCAGCATTTTGACAGGTGTGGTTTTAAGTTTAGTGTGCAATAATGTCATAATACTGATAAAAGAAAACCAAATTAAATTGTACATTTGTGTTAGTAATGTTGTTGTGATCATTTCTGATCCCTTTCTCAGTGAAAATGTCGCTATATTAAAGGGTGGTTGATTGCAATTTCACTGTTTTAACGTTAGTTAGTGTCTAATGTTGCTGTTTGAGCATAAACAATATCTGCAAAGTTACCAAGCTGAAAGTTCAATGCAAATGGAGATATCGTTTTTTTTTATTCTGGCGGTTTAATGCCTACAAAAACGACTGGTAGAGACTACAAAGAGTTACTTCCCGGGTTCGTGACATCACAAACCCAGATAAACCCCGCCCTCGGGAATAGGCAGCAAAGGGGGCGAGGCCATGCGCTGCTTTAGAGAAGAGGAAGAGAAAACTAGGGGTGCACATAAAAATCTATTCATATATGAATCGCGATTCTGTCTTCTAACGATTCTAATGGATTCACAAGTTTCAAAATCAATGTTCTAAAGCAGCGGTTCTTAATACTGTTCCTCGCGTCCCCGTGCTCTGCATCTCTCGCTCTCTCTCTCTCTCTCATTCAGCTCAGCTCCAACAATGAACTGTTCCAATTATACACTTATTTTCAAATAGCTATGAGAAGCGTTAAACTTGGACGTGCATTTGGGGTGGTTTAGCCAATCACAACACACTGGGCTAGCTAACCAATCAAAGGGCGGGGCTTCATAAAAACAGGAAAAGATCAGCCCTTTTCTCAGAGAAGGGGCAGAGCAGTGTGGAATAAAGGTAAATTATGTGAAAAATAAAGATTTTTTTTTAAACCGAAGCATTAACACATGTTAGACTGCACCCCATAAACACAATCAAGCCTAGAAAAAACCCAGTGAATCACCCCTTTAAAGAACTAGCTAATAGCAGATATTGGACATTTATTTTGTCCCATGTCTCTTAACCATCAGCACATAAAGAAATGCAACGAAGTATGGAGCAGTAAACAAGATCCATTTGTTGATATATCGAAAATCTACAGACTAGCATTTGACACAAGGATGCGAACTGACAGTGTATGAGATACTGGGTGTTTACAAACTAACGTTACGTGGCAAAGGCTCTTCATTGACAGGATGATGTAAAGCAACTTTCTACTTATATAGCTTTATATGAGCATTTTTTTTTATTCCTCACTCTTTTAACTCATAAACACTGTAATAAAAACAACAACATGTATGTAGTTTATGTGTCTTCGCAAAACCTGCTAATATTTAGCAATATTGACATGTGGCCATTCATGAGCCAAAGCAAAACACTGATCTCGCGCTCGCGACATTATCGGCCACGCCGCACAAAAACATTCAGTTATGGACTTTACCGTGTTCTTTAAGTTGTTTTCCGACTCTGAAGGAGTCAGATCTGTGTTTCCAATCACCGCTATATACTCGCTTCCTGAATCCGCCATGGTTTAGCAGTCTCGCGCTTGCGCGTTGGCCACTTTCACGGTTTCACGATAGCCTACAGTGAAACATAAAATGGCATAAATGTTTATTCAAATTCATTCTAGCTTGAGATTGATTGAAATGATTGAGATCAATTTAAAGTCTGAATAAAACAATCATAGGTTTGGCTTATGAATGGACGTGCAGCAGATTATAAATTAGGTCTAGGCAACTTTTATTAGAATGATTTCCGCTGATTATTTCCCAACTTTACCTGAGCAAACAGTTCAAGCATTTCCTAACTGTGTTTAAAAGTCTCAAACTCACACTGAAATTATTGATTTCGAGGAGTTGTGGCGTCACTGCAAAAGTGCTGAATCTATCAATTTTACATATTTTTTCCCTTTGTTTAAATTAGGCCTGTTTCTATTATTATTATTATTATAAGAGAGAAAGAAAAGAAAGAAAGATTTGTACTTTTCACTACAAGCTGGACTATAGTTCATTGTTCCTTCTGTATACATTGTGAATCGTGCATTGATAAATGCGAGCTCCTGGGCGGATCCGCTCTCTCTCACATCTGGATTAAAAACATCTGGATCCGCCTACACGGAACTCATCACACACACACACACACACACACACACACATATATACAGTCCTGAACTTTCTTACAGATGAGCTTATCTGTGTCTGACACGAGCAGATAAAGAAAATAACAGCGTCGCTTCAACAGTTTGGGATCTTTGGATTGTGAGCTATTATGGGCCGCGGAGGCTGCAGATTGTGGGTTCCAACATCTGTTCTTCTGAGTTTCTGTCGTAAGTAGATCTTCTCTTCCCTCGATGCTTTCATTGTCTGGAGGCTCCACGCATCAGAGCTTTGTCTTGGAGTTTGTGTGCAAAACTTTTTTGGCACTGAGAAGAGAATATCTAATATATTTAAACACGACAGAATCCGATTTTCCTCCACTCTAAACAGATATGGATTACCATAAACTGGGTTCAACCTCTTGGTTAAAATAAGATGCTTATGTTGACAATCAAAATGACTTCCATGGCATCGCATGAAAAACAGTTCTTTTGGTTTTCTGAGATACTGCAAATGCAGTAAATCACCTTATAGTCAGGTTCAAGTGTGTTTGGTTTACTTGAATAAATACCGTTTTACAGTTTGATTGAATAGTATGAGTTGAAGCATCGTCCACAAATAGGCTAGTGGGTTTATGCACATTTGTTTTTATAAGGGTTCAATGATGCATTGGTAACATAATAAATAAAATAATAAATTGTTATTATTTTTAAGCAGGAAAATAATTTTATATTCTACAGTCTTAAAAATAAAGTCTATTTACTGCCATCTGGTTCCAGGAAAGAACATTTGAAATCCAAGGAAACTTTCCATTCTAAAAAGGGTTCTTTCAGTGAAAAAAAAAAACATTCTTTAGAATTTTAACACACTAATAAAAAAATTAATATTTTAAGAACTGTTCGCTGAAAGGTTCTTTGGGGAACCCAGAATGGTTCTTCAATGGCATAATTTAGAAAAAAAACCTTTTGGAACTTTTATTTTTATGTAGCATTCTGGAATAAATATTAATGGTCACTAATAACAAACCATTAACTACGACTTTTGCCTCACAAAACTCCCAATTTGCTGCTCATTAATAATTAGTAAGTTAGTTGTTAAGTTTAGGTATTGGGTATGGTCATGCTGAATATGTGCTTTAAAATACTAATAAAAAGCCAATTTGTTAATAACAGGCATGCTAATAAGCAACTGTGAGAATTGGTCCCTATACTAAATGGTTACCATATTTATATTTAATATCAATACACTATTAGTCCTTGTTATGATCCCTACTGAAATGAAATATCAAATTATGACCATATTTTAAAAAGTTGGAATGTAATGCCTGGAACGAGAAGTCCAAAATACATAGCAATATGTTCTTCATTTTTCCTGTGTTGTTAAAAAAATGTCCATAAGAGTCACAGTACAGTATAAACAGCAGTTTGACATCAGTGAAAACCTTTGTATTTTCAGAACAGTACTTAAAAGTAAGATGGAAAAGTTTACTAAAATAGATCTGCATGCGTGACTATTTTGTGAAATTGTACACCAAAAACTAGTCTTGATTAAAAACAGAGTCTCAATGGGGATAAAAGATGCCACGCACTGTGACCACATGAAAATAACATGATGCTAGGAAAGTTCCAACAAGGAAACCAAATCTTAAGAATCCAAATGATCTTTGCACAGCAGGGGCCTCCTTAAACGGTTTGGGTGTATAGAGAGTAGCTCCACTTACAACAACAATTATGAAATATTACCATGTGGGTGGAGAGAAGAGAACCATCACCTCACAGTCTCGCTTATCATTTCCCATCGGTTGTCTGAAACGCCTCTAAGAAAAAGCTGGGATATATAGAGAGGCCACTAGTGTCAGTGTGTACGAATGTGACCACACAGAGACACTGTAGGCTACATAAAAATACAAAGACATCCATCTAAGATCCCTTGATGCATCTCTGCTTTGTCGTCATGATTGCCCACAATGGCAATATTGTAATGACTTAAACAGAGGGTGCGATGCTGACAGGGCCTAACCCAACTCCAGTGACCTCTCAGTGGACACAGAAACTCCTTTTCTCCTTTGTTTGCCTTGAGTCCAATAAGTTGTTCTTAGTGGGCATGGGTTTGCATGGTACCCGTGGAGGAGAAGCATCTTGTTTTCAATGATAATAAATGGTTGATTTTTATTATTTGCCATGAGCAAACAGAACATTTCACTGGCAATGAGGAGAGATTGTGTCTCTTATCAGTGAATAATGGGGACAGGCCCTTCACCCTCCTTAACACTGAAACGGCACTCATGGAGTGTGTGTGAGCCACAGTCAACACTACAAAAACAACTTCTGAAGACATCTGTTTGTCATGAATGCGCCAGTTATGCGAGTGCTGCGTTCACTGTACTGTTATTCATTTAATATCAGGAAATGCTTTCAGGGATCAAGCTGAGTTTAAAAGGAATTGAAAAAACTTGGAAATATGCCACCCAGTGGGATAGTTTGATTACTGCATACTGGGGGCCCCCGAAAATGCTTTATGGCATGTAAAGGTATATGGAAGGGTGAAAAAAAAAATTTAAAACAGTTATATATATAGATATACAGTATATATATATATATATATCTATACTTATATCTATGTTATTTTATGTTTATGTTTGGTCATTTCAACACACTAGTTATATTATTTATTATTATTATAAATTTTTTTTTATTTTTTTTTTTGTTTTTTTGTTTTTGTATGACCTATGATATATAGATAAGTTGTATATACTATATATACATTATTTACAGGTGCATATCAATAAATTAGAATGTCATGGAAAGTCTTTATTTCAGTAATGCAACTCAAATTGTGAAACTCGAGTATAAATTCAATGCACACAGACTGAAAAATCTTTGGTTCTTTTAATTGTGATTATTTTGGCTCACATTTAACAAAAAACCCACAAATTCACTATCTCAAAAAATTAGAATACCTCATAAGACCAATAAAAAAAACATTTTAGTGAATTGTTGCCTTATGAAAAGTATGTTCATTTACATGTACTGTACTCAATACTTTTGTAGGGTATCCTTTTGCTTTAATTACTGCCTAATTTCGGCGTGGCATGGAGGTGATCAGTTGTGGCACTGCTGAGGTGTATGGAAGCCCAGGATGCTTTGATAGCGGCCTTCAGGTCATCCGCATTGTTGGGTCTCTGTTTCCAAAGACTAACACTACTTCAGGTCGGGTGTATGCATTTTATTTAATAACGAGTTTCACAAATTTGCGTTGAATTACTGAAAATGAACGAAATTTTCACGACATTATACTTTATGAGATGCCACTGTATATATATTATATTATCTAATATTATAGAATATAATATATCCATACAGTTGTGCTTGAAGTTGTGAACCTTTAGAATTTCTATATTTGCTGCATCAAATAGGACTCAAAATTTCACAAGTCCTGAAAGTAGACAAGAGAACCCAAACAAACAAGTGAGACAAAAATATATACTTTGTCATTAATTTATTCAGGAAAATGATCCAATATATCTGTGAGTGGCAAAAGCATGTGAATCTTTGCTTTCAGTATCTGGTGTGTTTCCTATGAACTGCTTGCTTCAGGTACTTCCACAAAATTTCAATTGGATTAAGGTCCGGAGTTTGACTTGACCATTACAAAACATTTGTTTTGTTCTTCTTTAACCATTCTTTGGTAAAAGGACCTGTGTGCTTGGGTCGTTGTCTTGCTGCATGACCCACTTTCTCTTGAGATTCAGTTCCGGACAGATGTCCTGACATTTTCCTTCAGAATTTGCTATTGTAATTCAGAATTCATTGTTCCATCAAAAATGGCAAGCTGTCCTGGCCCAGATACAGCAAAACAGTCCCAAGCAGTGATACTACCACCACCATGTTTCACGATGGGATAAGTCTTATGCATGAATGCAGTGTGTTCTTTTCTTCAACATACGCTGCTCATTAAACCAAAAAGTTATATTGGTCTTCATCTGTCAACCAACTTTCTCCAGTAGCCATTTGCTTGTCCGCATGAGCTTAGCCAACTGCAGATGGCAGCAATGTTTTTGGATGCACCATGCACAACAGTGGTTGTCAGTGTTCTCCTGATGGGTTGGACTCATGAACATTAACATTCTCCAATGTGAGAAAGCATTTAGGTGTTGAGACCATGGGTTCCTTTCAACCTTACAGACGATTAAAACGTCTGCTTGGAGTGATCTTGTGGTCACTCATCCTGGGGCGGGTAACATGTGGTCTTGAATTTTTCCATTTGACACAAATCTGTCTGACTGTGGATTTGTGGCCAGTCCAAAACTCTTTAGGCTATTTTTGTACCTTTTCTAGCAAACAGCCACTTTTTCTGAGGTCCTCAGATATCTCATTTGTTTGTGCCATGATACAGTTCCACAAACATGACCAAATTTTGATAGATTCCTGTTCTTTAAATAAAACAGGGTACGCACTGACACCTGATAGTCATCCCTTTGATTGAAAACACCTCTGAACAGATGTACTCTAATTTTGCCTTCAAATTAACTGCTAATCTTAGAGATTCACATACTTTTGCCACTCACCGATATGTAATATTGTATCATTTTCCTGAATAAATAAATGAAAAACAACATATTTTTGACTCACTTGTTTGTTTGGGTTCTCTTTGTCAACTTTCAGGACATGTGTGAAAATCTGATTATGTTTTGAATCATATTTATGCAGAAATATAGAAAATTCTAAAGGGTCCACAAACGTTCAAGCAGCACTGGATTTAACACATAAATTTTAACTAAAACAGTATCATGTATAATATAAAACTGTTAATATATACATAAATATTTGCTACATATTTTTATTATATATTAAGCAATAAATACTTTTTGGTTATATATATATATATTATATATATAGATATAATATATAGATATAATATTACTATTTAGTGTTTTAATAACAACCCTGACGGGGTACAGAAAACATTACAATTAGACATCAGCTACTTATGTATTACAAAAGGAAAAAGAGGGGAATCTGCTTGAGTGCAAACCAAATAATTGAAGGCCAGCATCTGTGTAAGCACGCGCATTGGTTTTCCCATAGCACTGAGGAGTTGTTCTTCAAAACTGGCCAGTATGAGCGCTTCTGGCTTCCAAGGTATTTATGGAGTGGTTTGGCAGAGTTGAATTTAATTTAAAGTTATAGAACGCGGGGCTCTTTGTGCTTACCTGAAGTTGTGTTGTTTTACATCGGTTTTCTCTTTTCTCTGTTGTCTCTTTATCCCTATGCAGTACCTTGCTCCTTCCAGCAAGAGCTCTCTATCTCTCTCTCTCTCTCTGTTGTATATTTTGATGGTTGGCATCAGCGGACATCTGGGAGTCTGTGTCTCTGCTCTTTCCTTTAATACTGTTTACTGTAAGATCGCTGATCTCCTTCAGCAAAAAGGCTCCCACCCCTCATCTGCTTTTAATAAACAATTAATATCTTCATGATGTAGTATCAGGACAGAGGAGACAGTGTGCGTGGGAAGGAATTCAGGCTTATCCCACTTAACCACAGGAACTCCTGACACTCTCATGAATACACATGCTTTCAGTGATGTGTGCACCAAACCAAATACACCCCAGCACACAAATACACACACCAGGCCATATACTACATTCATCCAAATCCAATTAGAGATTTATGAACTCCAGATGGGTCACATAGCTCAAAGATTTGCTCTTAAATACTGTCTTGATTGCAGCTGTCATTACAGCTTTCCTTCTTATGACTTTGCATTGCAATCAGTTTCATCATCAGAACATTTTGACTGCTTTTACTGCACTCCTTAGTTTTTTGTGCTTTTAGGCAATATATTTCCCAAGGCTATCATAGGCACTTTGATTTTTACATATTTCTGTGAGTGTTTAGGAGTTCAGGTATAATTTATAGTATTATTATTAGTCTATTATTATATTTATGGTTATGCATCTTTGTTTCATTTGCTATGTATTTTTCATTAACTTTATTAATTATTATATAAAGATTATTCAATGAGAAACTACAATGAATAATATTTATATTATTAAAAACATTCTGCATATAAAAAGATAATTTTTAAAAGTCATCAACTGAATGTAAAACACACACACACACACTTAAACATATTCTGTACATATTTACAATGTTATATATCAACATTTATCAGCTACCTACAGTCTTCAATTACAGCTGTAATTAAAATTGACTAAATGCCGCCTAGTATTTTTATACTGTGTAAACTATGAAGTCTCATTTGCTGTCCTTATTGCAGTGTTGCAGGCGCAGAGTTTCACCCTCATAAAGACTAACCTCTGTAAGTGGTGTGACCACTCGAGTCCTGTATGTGAAGACAACGTCTGTATGAGCAACTGCAGTCTGACCTCTTACTGTACTCTGGCTGAAGAAGTGTGTGTAGCGATATGGTAAGTCCATGGCTAAATTTGAACTATGCATATGTGATGTGCATTAAAAATTGCTTTTGATAGTATAAACCCTGTTGTCTGTTTGAATACACAAGTATTCCCTGTTCCAAATGGTAAAATTCAGAACTTCTGATAACTTCAATAAGTCTTTTTAGAGGCAGCATAAATGCCTATATAACTACTATATACAGTATTAAAAACAATAAACAAAAGATGTGGTAACAACATAAGTCATTCATGTACAGTATTAATTTATATATAGTACTGCACTGACAAACATACAGTATAATGTGCATATTTTAACTATATGTCATCATATAAACACTAACTGCACTGATTTAATTAGTTGTAAGTTAGTTAGTAGTTAATTCATTGTAAGCTGCACGTGTTTGATTCACTAAAAAGAACTGGTCTATTAGAGTAATTTATTTTGTTCAGCAGTCAGACTTCACTGGTTGTGCTAGAGTTTTTCCCTTACGAAAATTAACCATGGTTTATTATAGTAAAAGTGTAGTAACCAAGGTTTTTTTTTTATTTTTTTGGTGTATCGCATTACCAGGTGTAGACCTTACAGTTTTACTACAAATACCATGGTTAAACTGTGGTTAGTGTAGCAAAACCATTGTTAATTTGTGGTTACCATGGCTACAATAACCATGTTTTTTTTTATTCGTAGTAAAGCCATGGTTACTTTTCATAAGGGCCGATTCATTAGAAAGAATCTCAGTCTGTATTTATTTGATTCACTAAAAAGAACCAGCTCATTAGAGTCATTCATTATGATTCCAATAAAAAGAATCAAATAAGAATCATTTGTTCTGTTATCAGACATCACTGTTTTGCACTAAGCAAATTAATATATAGTACAGGAAACTGTCAAGAATATTTCAGTTTGGTGTTCATTAATGGAAGAATCCACATGTGAGTACCATTATCTGGATGAAATATGTTCTCCAAAGTTTGCCACTAAAATGCCAGTACATTTCAATACTGTCGCACTGAATAAGAACTTAGCTGCCTTACAGCACTTGGGATCTGTGGTGTAATATGGGTCGCTTTTTGAGAGATTTCCTTGTAAGCCAGTTCCATCCTGCTCAGTCTATGAACAGCTTCTCGGGGAAGCCAATCGAGGTGAACTTTGAGTGACTGCAGTAGAGGCAAGCTGTGAGTAAAAAGAGAGTCTCTTCTCTGAGAGGGGTCAAACAAAGACTCACCTAATGCTGGATAAACAGCAAACACATTTATAACCCTCAGGAAAGTTTAGACTCTGGCATAAAGAACAAAGTGCACCTCTGAGCAGGGATTCCCTGGTTGAATTTTATTCTAGATTTCATCAGGGGAACATAAAAATACTTTTTTCTTGAGCCTGTGTTTATCTTTCTGAAGAATCAGGTCACTTTTTTAACAGCTGATGGGATTTTTTCTGTCATTTTTTTCTCGCAGGAAGAAGGACAATGTGAGTGTGAGTGTGCGGACACTGTGTTATAACCCTCAGGATATGCTGGAGAACATAATGCTGACAAACTACTCCTCCAAAGAGTGTTTGATGACACCTCAGCACTCTGAAGATGGCCTGCTCTTCATCTGCGGCTGTGTCGGAGATCTCGAGTGCAACGACAGACTCGTCTTCGAAAAAGGAGCCAATGGTGTGTTCAAATGATTACTTCAACACTGCTAAAAATTTCAGTTTTTCTGCCAAAACATTTTGCTTTGCAATACAAAACCATGGCTCTGTTCCAAAACCTAGTGAGCTTCCTAGTGTATGTAGGCAGTATTTTAAGGTATCAAAGGTGCATTATGATTATGCTGCCTTGTAAAATACCTTCATTTGGCCAAAAATCCTTTAGTACAGGGAAGTATCAATCAAAATAAGATGAATAATAAGCATAAAAAATAAACGAAACATTTATATAATTATAACCTTATGAATGTAGGGGTGTAACGGTACACACACATGACGGTTCAGTATGTAACTCAGTTTTGAGTTTGGTTTGGTATGGTTTCAGTATAGTAGGGGGGAAAACTAAACATAAAATTGAACTTTAAATAAATTCAATTATAATTAAAAATTTCTTAGGGATAAAAATCTACCTCAGCTTATATATGAAGAGTTCATTTGCAAAAACAGATAATATTTTACTATGTTACTTTTTAACAAGTTTAAAAAAATCATGTTTTTTCATTGTGCATTCAAATTAATTTCAATTAAACTGCAGTTGGGTTGTTTTGATTAGGTAAAAAATAACTAATAAATAGCTAACTAACACAATAAAAACATGATAACATAATAAAAACTAGATTTTTGACAATTTTTAGTTATCTAAATTTGCAAATAAACTCTTCATATATACTCTAAACTATAGTGAGCCTTTCTGCGGTTGAAACACTGATTGAGTAATTACTTGAGGCATGAGATGTTCGTTCATGTTTATTTCGCATTAAACTAGTAGTAAAGAGACTCAAGCTCACTCGAGCGCCCACACTGCCGTTTGAATGGAAGCGTTTGGATCTCTCACTTAGGGTGACAATACGTCCTCTTTTTCCCGGACATGTCCTCTTTTTGGACCTGAAAAAATGCGTCCAGCCGGGATTTCTAAAAATTTCCAAAAATGTCTGGGATTTGGCTTTTGCTTTCTACAGTCGCCATTCATTGTGTGCGTTTTTGTATTAAAGCCCTGCGCGGGATTGTTTTCTTAATCCCCGTCCCGCTAAATTTCTGACCATTACTGCCTGCTCCCGCAACATTTAATATGGAATAATTTTCGTGGAGTATTCTCAATCTGCGGCATATTCAATCACTTTGGATGCAAGCTCTGTTGGATGCAAGGTGAAATACGCATTTTTGCATGGAATTGACGTTTATTTTCCCAAGTGGGTTAAAAGTTTGAAATTGCATAAATTACATTTGACTGAAATGCTTGTATTGAAACATTTTGCATTCTACCTATGATAAAGCTGTGGTAGATGTTACGTTTTGTGAAGGATGGCCACTGGTAGGAAGCCTTTTAGCTGTATTTATGATCAATCTGCATAACGGTGTCTATAAAGTATTTTAGGTATAAAAATGACATATTTTGAGTTTTGATATTTGGAATATGGTCATTGCGCTACTTTGGGGGCTACTTTGACCCCCCTCAAACCCAACAACCCCCAACCAAAACCAAAAGACCCATACCGAAAATTTTCGGAACAAATACGTGTACCGTTACACCCCGATGAAGTAGCATTTGAGTTAGCATGCTCCCTTAGAGGGCAGCTGCCTTTATAGCAAGGTACTTCTCAGAGGTCTGGAACAGAGCCCACGTGTGCTAATATACTTAATCCCCTTTGTTTCCCAGGATTCTCAAAGCTGAAGTCTAAAGACGTCATTCCAGTAGTAGTCATAAGCCTGGTTCCACCCCTCCTGGTAGCTGTCATTGCTACCATGGCTTTTTACCTGTACCGCACACGTCAGCCTGGCAAGAAACCCAAAGACTGGGGGCCACGGCGCACCCACTACCAGTCTCTAGATCCAGCCGAGGGCCAAGTAAATGGTAGCAATTTCCGCAGCATGCTGCCGTCCCTCAGCGATGACATCAATTCGGAAATCTCTTCGACTTGTGCCAATAACCTAAACCACAACACAGAGCAGCTGCCCATCCAGCTGGAGGCGCTGGTGGGTAAGGGGCGCTTTGCAGAGGTATGGCGGGCACGGCTCAGTCATAATGAGGGTGGGCAGTACGAAACGGTGGCTGTGAAGATCTTCCCGGCGGTGGAGTATTCCTCATGGTGTAACGAAAGAGCCATATTCTCTGACGCCAACTTAAAACATGAGAATATAGTGCAATTCCTGACTGCTGAGGAGAGGGCCGGTACGGCTGCCGCCCCACAGAGGCAATACTGGCTCATCATGGCTTATTTTAACATGGGAAACCTTCAGGACTTTCTGGCTGGTCATATCCTCACATGGACTGAGATGTGTTTACTGGCAGGCTCTGTGGCAAGAGGCCTGGCGCACCTGCATAGCGATACGACGCCCTGCGGCACACCAAAAGTGCCCATCGCCCATAGAGATCTGAAGAGCAGCAACATTGTGCTGAAGAACCACAGCGAGTGTGCGCTCTGTGATTTCGGACTGGCTCTGCAACTAGACCTCTCGCTCACTGTAGATGATTTTGCCAACAGTGGACAGGTAGGCACAATATTGGCTCTGTTTCAAAACCTAGTGAGCTGCATTGGTGTCTGCTGCCTGTAGGTAGTTGCCTTCTAAGGCAGCATCCTAAACAAAATTTAACCTCACAGGTCACTGATTTTTGTAAAATTCCATAGTTTTGGTTGCTAAGCCAAGGACACAATACTCTGATATGCATATATAGAGCACAAAATCAGAAAATAATGATTTGGGTATAAAAATAATGTAGTTTAATCCATACTTTAAGGTACTAAATGACAATAAGTACACTACTAAAAGTTTGCTGTTGGTAACATTTTTAAATGCTTGTGAAATAAGTCTCTTTGCTCACCGAGGCTGCATTTATTTGACCCAAATACAGTAGAACAGTAATATTATGAAATATTAGTACAATTTAATGAAAATATACATATTTAAAATGTAGTTTATTATTATCAACGTTGCAGCAGTTTGCTGCTATATTTTTGTGGAAACTGTGCTACTTTTTTCAGGATTCATGATAGAGCACTCTGAATTTATTTGAAAATGAAATCTTTTGTAACATTTTAACCTTGCTGATAAAAGATTTCATAAAAAAAAAAAAAAAAAGTCTGAGCCTAAACTTTTTAAAAGTAGTATTATTTCTAATAAATATTTTGTTTTGTTACCTGCAACTTGGATTTTTGAGAAAATTAAAAAATGCTGTACATAGGCAGCAACTATATGTGACATAAATAGTGCCTGGGAACCAGATTTTAATAGTTTTTGCCTTGGAAACTGGCCAAAATGAAGAATGTTGGAAAAACAGTGTAGTCGCTAAGAACGCACATATGATGCCTGCGTAGGCAGCTCTTTAGGTTTCAGAACAGAGCCAATGTTTTCAAATGTTGCATCCGTTGCACACACACATAAAAAAAAAACAACCATCAGAATCATTTCTAAATGTATCATCTGAGTGGGCGGAACTGCTCTGGGCTCAGTGATCATTTCTTTAAGCTTTTTAAGTGTAACATAAAAGCTCCGAGACTGATTTCACAGATGTAATCACATGAAACCATTGATAATTCAATTTGGTGCAACTGTCTGATTTAAATCACATGGTCTGTGTCCTGTAGGTGGGGACCGCACGCTACATGTCCCCTGAAGTTCTGGAGTCCAGGGTGAATCTAGAGGACTTGGAGTCCTTTAAACAGATTGATATCTACTCCATGGCCCTGGTGCTATGGGAAATGGTCTCCAGGTGTGACGTCATAGGAGGCAAGTAAAGCTCTCGATGAATATTTGCTTGAAAGACGCTGGAGGTTAAAACATACTATAAGAGTTTAAGCATATTTGTGTTCTTTTTAACAGAGGTAAAGAGTTACGAACCCCCATTTGGCTCCAAGGTGTGTGAGCAACCTTGTGTAGATAGCATGAGAGACCTGGTGTTAAGAGACAGAGGACGACCAGATATTCCAGAGAGCTGGACAACACATCCAGTGCGTATTCACAGAACACAAGGGTTATATAAATAAAAAATAAGGGTATACATCACATTTTTTTTTATTATGATACAACAGTGGAGAGTAGACAGGAAGCGAGGTGGGAGAGAGAGAGTCATTATATGCTGACGCACTTGCCCAATAGGCTATCAGTGCGAACAGAAATTTTAATAAATTTAAATATGCGCATTTAAATATACATTTAAATAGAAGGCTTCTTTTTAAAGATATATACTTAAAATGTAAAAACAAAATTTTGAAAAATATTATTTTTAGAGTATTTTAATTTATTAAAAAAAAAGACAATATTTAACACATTTTAAAAATCTGGTTATTTAATTTCGTGAATGTTAATTATGTATATACACAAACACTACTTTTTAATTTTCAAAAAAAAAATTGACGTATACAGTACACACACACACACACATATAGAGATATTCTGTATTCTAAGATGTAATATCTACCCAAATAATGTATTTTACAAATTATATATAAATATTTACCTTTAAAATGTATATTGCCTCAAAAATTTGATGTATACCGTTAAATAACAAATCTAATGATTACATGTTTTTAAATGTAATTAAAATGTACATCATTATCATTATCATATAATATATCATATGATGCACACAATTATATATAAATGTGTGACTCATAAATGCACACATTTATACAATTAATAATAACTATAATATTTTAATATATATAACACATAATATCCTAATAAAATATACATTTTAAATATGCACATGTATATATATTGACACTGGCATACTGAAATTATTTTCACAAGCTTCTTAGAATGTGTTACTGACATTTCTGCCTGGTCTTTTAGGGCATGCAGCTCTTGTGTGCGACTATAACAGAGTGCTGGGATCATGACCCGGAGGCTCGTCTGACGGCACACTGTGTGGTGGAGCGCTTTAATACTCTGGCACAGGAAGAGCTGGAGAACTCCATCTGCACCCACGCACCCATATTGCCATCTACAGAGGACCAAAGCCCATCCCTTCCCTTCCTTCCTCCCTGCACGGACCACAGCACTGGCATGCATCCGCATGTTACATCTGACACGCAGATCTCCGCTTCCTCCAGGCAACCAAGTCAAATGTGAACTGCCTGGAAAAATCTGACTTCTTCTTGTAATCCATATCGAATCACTATGTGGAGCTGGTCTCCGTTTTTCTTTAAATGCTAATCTAAACTGACGGACAAAAGAGGGTTTCTGTTCTAACATATCCTCGTTTACTTGTATAATGTCGTTAAAGGATATAGTGAAGGATGAAAAGGCTGCTTTGTGCCATAAAGAAAAAAACAACAAAAAGCTAACGCAGGTGAAGTTAGGGGTACGTGGCAGAAAGCTGCAAATAGCGCAGTTATTACTAACATGTTTTCCCAAAAATGTTTACCACACATAATTTTCTGATTTACAATTTTCCATTGCTCTTTCTGACTCACTCACTCATGAAATCCACGTGATCTTCCCATAAACTCAGGTTTTGGGGGGACTTCAATTTGATTAACCACAGAACCGCAGACGATACACTAGCAACATAACTGCTGTTTTTAGACATAAAAAAGAACCAGTTTCATTTCATTGCTCACACGGGGTTGTAGTCCTTTCAAATAATTTTAGAATAACTTCAAAATGTGATCTGAGCCCGACATTCCTTTTGCTCTGGGGAGTTGCTTTGCACTGACCCTGTTTTAACCACTGACCTGAATACTTTAATGAAATGACAACTACATGAAGGCTTTTTATCTTATCAATGTCCTGCTTCAGAAGTTGAGGACGAGTCTGTTCATTCCAGACTTATTGATTATAATCAATTAGCTTATCCTAATTAAAAGAAAAAAAGCAACTTTTAAAAGATTCCTTAGACTCACTTCTAATGGTAAACAGGATTCGTAATACTAATGATTTGTTACATCAATGAGCTTGGGTCTCAGGCAAAGAGAAAAGCATGACACTAACTTGTCTAGTTTCTAAAGAGCCTGCATTTACGCTCCAATTGTATTAAGCAATCATCTGAGGTTCACCCAAATTCTACAGAGCTACTTTGAGGGACAGGGAAAATTCATACCAGATTGCACACTGGAAAAAGAACTGATGGAGATGAATACTTTCTGTGCAAATGTCAACATGAACATATGGCAACCTGTTATGCGTTTTCCATTACTGGAGATGAGGCAAACAAAGATGTCATTTTGCCCATTCCTAGTGTGAACTGGCTTCACAGCCGTACAGTAATCACTTTATAAAATGTATATGCATAATGTGTCCATTGACTTTTTTTAAACAACATTTCACACTACTGTTCAAAAAGTTTGAGGTCGGAAAGATTTTTACATATTCTTGAAAAATCCAGGTTCTCCAAGGTTCAACAAGGCTGCATTTATTTGATCAAAAAATACAGTATTGTGAAATATTATTACAATTCAAATGACAAATTACATTACTCCAGTCTTCAGTGTTGCATGATCCTTCAGAAATCATTCTAATATGCTGATTTGGGTCCTTAAGAAACATTTCTTATTAATGTCAGTGTTGAAAAGTTGTGCTGCTTAATATTTATGTGGAAACAGTGATACATTTCTTTCAGGATTCTTTGGTGAATAGAAATCTCAAAAGTACCAAAGAAAATGTTTTTACTGTCACTTTTGATCAATTTAATGTTTCCTTGTTGAATGAAAGTATAAAGTAACTTCTTACTAAAAACCCTTACTGACCCCAAACATTTGAATGGTAGTATATAAGGAAAACGGTATTATTTCTAATCACTGTTTTGTATAGAAACCCGCTTCTGCCTCAGAATAAAATATAAAACTGGTAATTGTGAGAAAGGTTAACATTTAAAATAAGGCTGAGTCCAACTTTGAGATATGAAGTTGAGAAATCAAGTTGCATTGTAAAGTATAAAATCACAACTGTGATAAAGTGACACTGTGAAATATATAGTCACAATGTAAAGTTGCAAATGTGCGATATTAAGCCACACTATGTGAAATACAATTAAATCAAATAAAGTCACAATTGTGAGAAATAAAGTCGCAATTACCTTTATGTTTTTTACTCTAAGGCAGAGAATGGGTTCCTTAGTTTTGAATTTCCTAGGTTATTTTAAATGGTCTGTCAATGTGACAAATCAAGTACAAAACATTCCATATTTTAATTAATATTAGATCATAATGCCACATGCATAATTCTAAAAGAATTAGCAAAATGGAACCCAAGGAGCTTCTTTTATATACCAGTTAGTGAAATATTTGCAACATTTCTTGATACCACACAGACAGAAAGTTCACTAATAGTTGAAATCCTCCAATATATTAATTTTATTTTTTCAATCATATTTTCTGAGGCTACAGGGAGTGTATTTAAAACATCAGTGCAGTTGATGATTTGAGTGGAGAGCACAGCTGATGTACCAAACGCTTCGTGGGAATTCTGTATTTTTGCTGAGAGGAAAATGAAAGAAGATATGTACAAAGTCTGTGGCTTCAGTCTTGCTCTGTTTTAATGAGAAAGCTGACGGCTGTGAGGTGGAATGGGAGGAAGACTAACACAAATAAGGCACCACAAGTTTCTCAGCGCAACCAACGCCAGGGCTGAAGCAGAGATTATATGAGATGCGCAACACTTCAGCCAGCACCGTCACTCCAACTGTTCCCCACTGGCAAATTGAACAATGAAGCGTTTAAACACAAAACCTTGAAGAACTTTGAAACCTCAAATTTGACGTGGTTAAACCTTTTGCCAAAAAAACTATTACTAACATGACCAGCTAACTAAAAACCTGAACCTTTAGCAAGGAATAGGTGCCATCAACACATCTTGATTGTGCCTAAAGGAGTTTGCTCAAAAATGAAAATTCTGGCATCATTTACTCACCCTCATGTCATTCCAAAGCCCATATTATTTTCTTATTTTCTGTGAAATACAAAAGGAGATGTCAGGCAGAATGTCCAAGCTGCTCTTTTGCAAGAACAGTGACTTATACCTCAGAACTCCATAAAACACCATAAAAGTGCTCTATAAAACTTACAACAAAGTCTTCGGAAACCATATGCTAGTTTTAATGCCCTGCTGAAAAAAGAAAAAAACAGTTGAACCTAGTTTGGTGGCCTTCGCTGGTCTTCCAATCTGAGCAGCTGAAAAGTGCCGAAGTCCCCTTAAAAACCAGGTTGGTGTAAGCTGAGAAACCATCCAAGACCAACTGGTTTTAGAAGTTTTTTTTTCCTCAGCAAGACTGAAATCTAGCCTGACAGGCATCTAAATGACATTTAAGACTGAAATCTGACAAGATGACTTTTAATGTAGCGCACAAGTCATATGGACTACAAAGAACAACATAAGGGTGAGTAAACATAAGGGTGAGTCAGATTTTTTATTTTTGGGTAAGTATCCCTTTAAAAAAAACAATTATCAATATCAATCGAGGTAGAATCGAAGTGGAACGTAGCAGTCCGAAATCATAAAATTAAACTGCATTACTTTGACAGATCAGATTGGTGTCCGTCAGAACTTTTGACAGAGCTTACTGTATCTCCAATAATACTGTCTAATCGGGTTGTATTTACACATATTATTATGCATATAGAGAATATTATAAGGCTGGCTCTTTTCTTGGTCTAAACAGTTAAAGTGCTCAACGTAAGCATTAAAGGGATAGTTCTCCTAAAATGACAATTTGGTTACATTTATTCACCCTTATGTCATTATAACCTTTGGACCCCCCCCATTGACTTTCACTGTAAAAATCTGTGTTCCACAGAAGAAAGACAGTCTACAGATTTTAAAATGACATGAGGGTGAGTAAATGATCACAGAATTTTTTTGGGGGGTGAACTATCCCTTTAAGCCCACATAATTGTTCACTGAACATCAAGCAGAAACAGAAGAGCAGGCCTGAACCCGAACACTTCCATCCGACCCAGATTTTGTGTATAGCGCCTGCAAGCTTTATTTACCAGAGCGAGAACGAGAAAAAGACAGCATCATACGAAAGCCAAGCCAACGGTTTCTTTCCCATCAACACTCGAGCTGCATCTGGCTAAGCAATAACAACTCACATCTTGCCAGTTATCAACTCAACGAAACGCCTGTCCTTTTCAACTCCACCTTCCTGAACGAGCTCCCCTAATCCTGCATTTAATTTGATATCATCTAAATCATGATAACGACTTTGATCGTACTGTGGTCAAAAACAGTACACCACAGTATGGTTAGATTAAGAAGTTCACCTCAAACACAATCCCACGTTAAGAACCGGCACACTGTACTCGGCCCTCATTACATACGACACTCGTTAAGGCAACATTAACAAACAATATCTGTGTGCGGATTGAAGAAATCATTCACTGTGTAGTTCTACAAAAATCTTACCACCGAAGGATGCAAAATATGAACATCAATCATACAATCATATCAGAATCATACAAAGGAGAGTGTATGTCTTCATCTGTGAGAGAGGGAACACCAGAGCAGAGGTTTACTGCAGCAGGAGGCTGTACAATGCCTGGACTCAGGTCTTAAAAGGTCAGAGGTCATGGGTTTTGTGGACTGGACACTGGGGAAGAGCTATGGGCCGCCGTTTTCCACAGTGGTTGGTAATACACCCAGCCTTCACCCTAGAAAAAAAAAAAAAAAAAAAAATGAAGGCCCAAACGATACGTAACATTACCATAATTCACCCGATAAAAACCCAATAGGGTTTTTACATACATGTATGCTTTTGAATTACTGCAGAAGATTAGCTTCTCATTGTGTTGTATGGCAAGATAGTCTTCGTAAATTTACACAACTGTTTTGAAGCCTGAATATAATTGGCAGAAGTAAAAAGTTAAAGGTAGGTTTTAAACAAACACACCACGGTCACGTGACTTTAACGTTACCGCCACTAAGCTTCCGACGACTCTTTCAATCTTCATTTAAAATCTACTAGTTGGAAAATTTGAATTAGAATATTTTGCAAGAGCGTGATTATAAACACATTGAGGCTATAAAAGCGGATGACAGAGTAGATGAGTTCTGATGAGCGTGGTGACATTTAATGTTCCTGACAACCTCTGTAGACCCCTTTTTCAAGACACACAATAACTTAAAAAGAAACACTGATGTATTTTATGTTGCTGAATAAATTGTGAAAATATCTCAAGCTTGCATCAACCTCAGACCTTATTTCAGGCCAAAAAACCCTTTAAAAAAACCCATTGACTTCAGGACGATGGAACCAGAAGTGCTTATTTCTGAGTTTTAGCACTCCATTCAAGCTTCACTTTGACACTCAACACACAGTGTTGATTTTTACCCATTTCCAAGTGAAACGGGGCATTAATTGAGACAAAATGTGCCATGAAACTTCAAATGTAGTCAAGAGTGGGATGTGTTGAAAAGTAGAAGAATCTGTCACATTTCACGGACAAAAAATAATTTTATTTATAATAACATTACTTGGAAAAACTACAAACAGTGGAAAACAGGCAATCCTTAACAAGAGTTAAACAACAATACATCCAAAATATCTTCAGTAACTTTTCTTTTATAATATACTATTTTCAATATATGCAAATTAGCATATGATTTTAAAAATAAGATGCAGATGTGTTCTTACTTTGCGCTCAAAGTATTTGGTCCTCCATGCTGTCTGTGTCTCTGCGCGATGTCTTTCCTCCTTCCTCTGCCTTTCTTCCAGGAAGCGCTTGTGTTCCGTGGCTTTATCCATATCTCTTTCCTTGAGAGACTCCGTCACATGCTGCCACAGTCGCCTGCAGTGAGAAGAGTCACGGATTAAAGACGGAGCCTTCGCACCACATCAACACGCTCTCAGTAAATGCTTCTGAATCCACAGACAACAAGACAGCTATGGAGAAATTATGATTTTCACTTATAGTTCCTCAAAAAAAAAATTGTTACATATCCTGACCCTCATTTTGTTCCAAACCCATATAACTTACTTTCTCAGACCTTCACAATATAATTTTTTTTAACTATTCCTTTAAATCACTTGTTTTGCTGGCACTGTATAGTTCAATCGTGTGGCTTGAATATAACAGTAAACTGATTGGCTGGTGTTACCTAGACTCGTAGGGTCCTTGCAGCTCATTGGGCCGTACTCTTTTTGTGGTGACGGGGAGTTTGGTAATGTCTACGACACGTGTCTCCCCACTGGTGTAGGTAAACTCCAGCACGCCGTTCCACTCGCCCTGCACACGGCACACCACGGAGTTGGTGGGGTTGTGTTTGACCTCTGCGTTCACTCTGAGGAACAAAGCACAGGTTTTTGTTACAGTCCACTGGCTCAGCTTTCTGATTAAAAGTGCTCATATCATAAAGAACCCAAATTAACTTCATCTTAGAAGTCAACATAAAATGAAAATTCACCCCACCCCGTTTATTTTTCCATAAGTCCCTGTTCAACATTTTTTTTGTTTTGGATATACAAGTGATCCTGTCACTCAGAACTCCTCAACACTCCAAAAAGACCATACTGATACTAAAGCTGGCATCTAGATACCTTTTCAGCCAGTTGCACTTGTCCCCTTCATTTGTATAGATTCCCTGACTATTTCCGTCTGATCTTTGCTAGATTGTTTTGTGAACCAATGTAATGGAGCAGTGCAAACTATACTGGACCCCACAGCAAACTCACACTGTCTTTAAGGCAAAGCACCAAAAAAAAGGCAGTTGTCTCTTATGAAGAAGTATCTTATGCTCACCAAGGCTGCATTTATTTAATTAAAAATACAGTTAAAAAAATTTAATATTGTGAAATATTGTGACAATTTAAAATATTTCCAATTTGAATATATTTCAAAATGGAATTTATTCTTGTGATGTCAAAGCTGAATTGTTAGCAGCCATTACTCCAATTTTCAGTGTCACATGAGCCTTCAGAAATCATTCTAATGTGCTGATTTGGTGCTTACGAAACATTTAATATTTTTATCAGTGTTGAAAATAGTTGTGCTGCTTAATATTATTGTGGAAACAAATGTCTTTACATTCACTTTTGATTAATTTGATGCATCCTTTTAATGCTAGTGTATACTAATTAACAGTTCTTCAGGGCTGCTGTATAAATTTACATTGAAAACACTATACTGTCTCACAGAGATGGAAAATGGAGTCACGTAATGTGATCCTGACCTGTGCAGCTTGCCCCCATAGAAAGGCTTTGTCTGGAAGGTGATGACTGCAGAGTAGTCTGTCTTGGCACAGTTGACATTGACCTTTCCTCCCAGTTCCACCCAGGGCACAGTGAGGATAGAGCGGGCGTAAGCAGAGGGCAGACTGAAGGTGTATTCCTCACCGTGCTCCAATAGGTGTAGATTACCTGCGAGCACAGGAATGAACATTTCTAATAATCAACAATGGACATGCAAAAATGCAGCAAGCCAGGTGAAACTCACCTTCTCCAATCATAGAGACACCAATGGACATGCCCATGAACTTGCTCTTGGTCCACACGTGGGTGTTGACACACATCTGTCTCTCCTGGCATTCTGCATAGAAGCCTGACACAGGTGGATGATGGGAAACCTGCTCAGCCACAAAGCGGACATTGTAGCAGTCTGATGCGCACAAGGTCCCTTCTTTTGTGTCTGCTGATGGAGGCGTTGTCGCTTTGGGTACTTTCCAAGAGCAGTGGAAGGTCTCTCCAATGATGGGGTTGTAGGGCTTCTTGGCAATTACACCTTTGCGACCTTCGTGGAAGGAAGTGAGGTAATACTCCACAAATCGGACCATACGGTCCATCGGGCTGGAGCCATCGGTGATGGCCACGAAAAGGTCTGGATGGGACATGAAGTCTGCATACATTTCCAACAAGGAGCGCTTCTCCAGAATGAAGGTAGGCAGGACCACCTATACGCCCATTTAAAACACTGCATTATTTCATAATGAATAAATCGTACACTGTAAAAAAATATTTGGATGAAAGCATAATCAAAAAGATTATTGGAGTATTTTTTTTTACAAGATAACGCTATTTCAGTATTTCTATTTTAAAATTTCATTTTCAATGCGAACTGTTACTTGCCATTTCTTGGTAATTATGCATGAAATGTAGCAGCAATTTCAGAGTAAAACTTATTTGAGTTTTTTAGTGTATAACAGATTTCATTCAAAGTGGTGTTTATCTGAGGTTTGAGAAAGACACAAGATGAAATGAGAGCCATTAATGAGATGGAGCTGATATACCCTGGTTAGGTCCATGCCCAGTTTGAGCTGAGAGAGGAGGTGCAGAATGACGCTGCGCTCCTCTTCGACAGCACCCAGCTCCTCCTCCTCGGCCGGAGTTGAATCATCTATCTCCTGTGTGGCATCAATCTCCTCCTGCTCCTGAAACCCAAACCAAACTTCAGGATCACATCCTACTTAACCAGTAAAACACTATAATCACAAGGACAGAACTAGCCTTTTTTTCAGAGCCCTCAAAGTCTCTACAGAGTTTCTACACCTTTTGACCAAAGACCTTTGCATAACTTTTCAGTAATTACAGGCTACCTTTTTTTAGTTTGTTTCACATTTTATAGAGGTAGAGACTTAATTATCTAATAAAAAAGCCAATAGAGAAATATAAAAAAAAAGCATTTTATTGAACTGAGAATATTTAAAATAATTTTCGTTAATAGACATAAAACTAAAATAAAATACAAATATTAGATGATAAACTAATAAAGAATGGTTGGCAACTAACAGAAATTAATACAAAAATTACTTGAACTGAAATAAAAATAAATGAAAGCTGTGTAGAAATGTAATCTAATAAAACTTATGAAAGCACATAAAAATCACTAAAATGTTAAATAAAATCAAAATGAAATCAGATAATATAGTAAAGGCTTTTTAAAGGCTAATAGCAGACTAAACTTTTTAGAGTTGAAAAAAAAAACTATTCAATTTAAATTTTAATGACCTCTCTAACAGTTCCAGGCCTGGAAATGATCATTTTAAAATCCTATGGTATTATACACTAAGTGTTCCATAAACCTATTCTCTATGATATTCGTATCCTAAATATGGCTTGAGTATTTCCTTCAGTGTAAGTCTCTGATATCTTTTCTATTTTACCATGAAATTCATAAATATGATCACTTAAGTAACAGCACACCTATTTCAAGAGGCTGCACAAAATGAGGCATCATTTGTTTTTGTTTGTTTAAAACTCAAACCCTAAGTATGAGTAACAGCCTCAGCAAACACCACTAATGACACCTGCCAAAAACAGCTTTACATAATGTAGAATATTTATATATTTTTCTGTATATGATTGTTTTTGAAATGTAAATCTATCTGTTATGCTGCCTAAAATTATGAATGATAGTCATGTGAAGCTAAATATTATTCAATAATATTCAGGGGGGAAAAAGCCTACAGCATAGTAAACATTTAACACCGCAGACAAGTTTACTTAGGTTAATAGGGAGCCCTGTCTACAGTCTGATTTTCAGGAAGGCTCAGGACAGGTGTTTGTTTACGTGAAGGTAACTGAAGGAAAGGAGCACTCTTGAGATTCAGTCTTTTCCAAAACAATAATGTCAGTTGTCAGTAATTATCACCGGCATTTGTTATGAAAATCATGTCAATGACTGTGTTGCTGTGTACAGAGGCCCCAAAACATATTCAGATACTTCAGACAGTCAAAATGCATGAATATCATTCAATCTTAAAACAAAATATTAAACCATTTTTATTTTTTTAAAACAAATATAGCACACTTTTTAAGCCAAATATTTCACTAAAGCAGGTATTAAAACGATTAAAAATAGATCTATTCAAAATGAAGACAAAGCACTCACACGCTTTTTGGAAAATGGTTAAAGCTGGAGCGTGTAATTCGATGTTAAAACACTAATACCACTCAAAAGTTTGGAGTATGTAAAATTTTTGTAAATTAAAAAAAATATTATATATCTCTTATGCTCACCAAGGCTGCATTTATCTGATCAAAACATACAGTACAAACAGTATTTTTGTGAAATTTTATTACAATTTAAAATCACTGTTTTGTATTTCAATATATTTCAAAATGTAAAAATATATTCTGAAATATTCATAATGAATAAAGTAATATATTTTAAAATGTATTTTTTTCTTGTGATGGCAAAGCTGAATTTCAGCAACCATTAATCCAGTCTTCATTGTCACATGATCCTACAGAAATCATTATAATATGCTGATTTGCTTAAGAACCATTTCTTATTATCTTACTGTTGAAAAAAGGTTGGGCTGTAAATTTTTGTGAAACTTTTCAGATTGCTTGGATTACTTAATTTTTTGGTAACAAAGTAAACGTTTGGTGTCCTTTGTACATTATATCCAGCAAAGTGGTCAAAGACAAGTTTACAAATCGTGTCTCTGTGGTGCTATAAAGACTTGATGTTTGCTTAAGCATCCTGACAGGCTGGTACTACTGTAACAGCAACGGTTTTTCAACCAAGGGGCGCAAGCCAGGGGCGAAAAAAAGGGCCTGCGCACTGGCAGACAAGCTTTAAGGCGGTGGAACTTACACCTTTGATTACACTATAGGCTACTAAACAGATGTTAGAAATTGCTGTAACCACAAAACACAGTGCTGGTTAGTTCTGAGAAAAGATCATTTGTGTGCAGATGCCACGTGATTGATATTTTAGCAGATACTGATAAAATACAGTACTAAGGGATACTTGAGTATTTAAATACTTTTTAAAGACATTTAGTCATTATAAATATAATTAAAAATGTCTAATCTAAGACAAGCTCAGATCCTCAGAATCAATTTTCCACACTTAATTTGGACAACCACTTTTCCACTGCGTGGTACGACTCGGCTCGGTACGGCTCAGCACGACATGGCACGGTTTGGCTCGGCACGGTTTGCGTTTCCACTGCAGTTCAGTACCGCTTTAGAGTGGGCGGGATTATTCACATGTCATTATAGTTGCGCCGCCTCTACTACCACGACCCTAAAAAAACTTTTTCATTCCGCGTCGCCTCACCAAGCTCTCGCTGGATCTGCTCTTCTGCTATCAACAGAGGAACGTCTGTACTTCCGCAACAGACAACAAAAAAAAAGGTCCGCTCTTTCAAAACAGTTTCGTTCGATCCTTCGCTGGCTGTGCTGATTTAAATCTAGCGGTTCTTTTGTGTTTGTGTCGCAAGTTCAGTGACGCAGGTAGTGACAATTCTCTCCGGCCAATCCGTGATCAGCAGAGTTTACACGTCACGTTTCGGTAATGGTACGGTTCACTTGGAACCCCAACCGAAGTGGTACTAAAAAAAGTACCAGGTACCAGGTACTGTACCCAGTGGAAAACCCCCCAAAAGTGAACCACCGAGCCGTACCATGCAGTGGAAAAGCGCCATTAGTGATCAAGTCCCACACTTTTTGACCAATTACTTTTCAAACCATGCATAATCATTCAATAAGGACTTTTAAAGATTCTTCAAACTCAGATTTGTTTGCAAATCATTCAAACACATTTGTAAAATAATACCACAGTTAGCAAGAATGATAAGAAAAAGTTTAGATAAAGCTAATCTTACTCCAGCGATATCACAGGAGTCCATTTCTAAAGGTTCCAGAATGGTTCCCTCTGTTTTGCCATCATCTTTGGTGATGCTGGGTAGCGTCCCTCCATTCTTCAGGATGTCTGGAAGTTTTGGCTCCAGCCACTCGAGTGCAGGGCCTACAGGGCACACAAAACCTGGCTCAGAGGTGCTCATATCACCAGCCCACCAGCACGATGCCCACAAGCCAACCGCAGCCTCTAACGCCACAGGATTTCTGGGTGTTTAGCGCTCTGACAACTGACACAGAGCTCTGAGTGGAAACCTGAGCCCAGGGTCTCACCGTCTGCACGGAGCCCTGCCCATTGTTGACTTGTTTGCTTATTGGCACAAAGACAAATCTGGTGGTTTTTGTTTTGCTCCAGTCATTAGGAAGTTCAGAAAGTTCACAAGGTAGCTCACTACGTTTTACAGTAGAAATGCAGGTGATCCTGGAACTGTGGGATGTTTACATCTTGTTTCTTTCTAGTCCGAGAGTAATAAAATATGTATGCTTCATGACTGGGTAGCATTAAAGTTGCTTGACCGCTAGAAGGCTTCAGTTTTGCAAAACTCCAAGGGTTTTTGGGCCAGAAGAATCCCCAAACATGCAAATCTGACAGGAAACAACTTCATCCAAGAATTGACGACGGTATGGTAACACAATTTGGTAAGTCTGTCAACCGCCGCGCTTGAGTGACGCCAGCAGAGCTCTGGTTACCTGCAGAAGTCTATCAGTGGTGGATACAGTTCCTCATTAATTATAAAACAATATTCCACTCCCCGAGCAGGGCCCTAGGTCATAAATTCTACAGGCACAAACATGACCTGAGATTATTAGATTTGCGACCACAAACGCTTGTGGTTTTTCTATAAAATCAAATGGAAAATTAACTACCATTTTTCTGTTCAGCTATTGGTTATCTTGGTGCACCCAGACACTGTGACGTGAGCAGAAGGGCTTGTGGCGTTGTGCATTTTGATCGTATTGCACTGACCTGGATTACACATAAGGATCAGTGAGTCGCAGTGAATATGTGATTTAAGGTATTCAATAACTGTCTGATAGCGGATTTGCAGAAAGAGAGTAAGTGTGGTTCTCTAAAAGACTCTACATTATTAATTTGGATAGCATTTCGGCAGCCAATAGATGAGTGTTACACAGATTACACTATGATGGTATTCAACAAAAAGGGAGGCTGTATTTGCTCAATTTTTAAGTTAAATCATGACATGGCTTTTGTACTTCTAAACAGTGCTAAAAAGATGAATGCATTTAAATACATGACTAGTACCAGACTGTTATATATGCGCCTATGATGCAGTCCTAGACAATTAATCAGTGAATATTTATGTGATATAAAAGTGGCCGATAAAAGTGGGTAAAATCTACAAACACCAATGCAAAGTGAAACTACACATTTTCTGTACAGTTTTATTTGTTAGTAATAAATTGTGCTATATCAGCATTATATCAGCCCCCCTGATCTCTAGATATCAGCCAATGAAAAAAAAACATATGACATCCATGTTTACACATCAACAATGCTTATTTGGTATTCAGAAACTTGGCAGAATCCAGTAATTGAAAAGCAAATACAGAGGTTGGATAGTTACAGTAATATATACAGTAAATGCCAAAAAACTAACGATAAGAATAAATATGGGAAATTGTGCTTAACCTTGTGCTGTTTCTGATTGTATGCAGCACCAGCAGCTTTGCGTATCTTTCCAAATCACCTAATATTCAAAACCTGCAGTCGTTTCACAACATAATTTAGGCTTTACAAAGGTATTTGTTATTGAAGGATGGGAGAGTTGCACTACAATGGGAAAGTCCTGCATCTTGTGAGTGAAGGTTTGGTCACAATTACCGTTGCTCAGCAACATTTTGCGTCATTTCAGCAGGAATCACACGATTAGGAGTTTTACATGGGGCCAAAAAAGTTCCCCATGCTGATTTCGCTCATATTAAATTTGGTCAAGAGAATTTGCTGTGTCGACCAACAGAAAGCTGCTTGACTTGAAATAGACTTCTGTGTGAGCGGCGCTTAATGTATTACTACCTTTTTTCCCAATTATTTTATTTTGATTTCACCGAAATTTCACTAATATGCACCTTAAGTGCACTAAAGCACTGCATCTCATTTCGAATGTGAAGATGATGTTTACATGAAGTCTTAAACGCACAGCAAAAAAAAAGCCCATTTAATTCTAAGGATCAGGGAGAGGGTGGAAAATGGTCATGTAAAGCTTAATTATAACTAACCTAACCTAAACCTTAAAGAGATAGTTCACCCAAAAATGAAAATTCTGTCATCATTTACTCACCCTCATGTCGTTCCAAACCTGTATGAGTTTGAAGATGGCTGGTAATCAAACAGTTGGTGGTTGCCATTGACTTCCGTAGTATTTTTTTTCCTACTACGGACGTCAATGGCAACCACCAACTGTTTGATTACCAGCCATCTTCAAAATATCTTCTTTTGTGTTCAACATAAGAAAGCAACTCATACAGGTTTGGAACGACATGAGGGTGAGTAAATGATGACAGAATTTTCATTTTTGGGTGAACTATCTCTTTAATGTTTAAATATATAAATATAGGATAGGATATATAGGATATGGCCACTCTAAAAAATGCTGCTAATTTCATGCTAAAATCTTGTCAAGAAAAGCAGAGAGGAATACAAAAAGAGAGCAGCACCAATCAATAATTTCTGTGATGGAAGCTGTGCTTATAAATAACCCTCTTACTGTCTTTTACTGGAAGAGAAATGCATTCACTTAACATCTAAGCACTGCAGTAGCATGAGACAAAGCATAAAGTCAGGTCTAATATTAATGGAGCCAGACAAAGGAAAAACTGCCAGATGTCTAGCATTACGTACCTCATTTCACATTTTTTGTTTTTCTATTATCCATTATACACTGGGCATGTACACATGTAATGCACAAGTGACATAAAATGAAGAGATGTAAACATATCTACTGTTACATTTAACATAATGAAGAAAACAACAAGGATCAACACAGATAAAAAAAAATTTTTTAAAAACACTCACCACTGAGAGGAACTTTCTGCCGAGCCACTTGTTGGAGCTGCAGGATATGCAGGCAGTCACTGAGGCAGGTCATGGTGGCCAAAGAAGTAGCTTTCAGCAGCAGCAAGTCTTGGTCCAAGGGAGAGGGACCCTGGGAGCAGGGCAGACCCTCAATACTCTGGATCAGGTCTCTGTGCTGGCCCTGAGCCTGGCTCATCATCTGAAGAAGGAGCATTTAATGGTTAATGAACATCCTACACCTCAAAATTTAGGTCAGATACTTATGAAGTTACAAAGAGATATGCAATTGGGCCTCTAAAAGCATCATTCAGTCTCACCTCTCTGGCCTCCAGCAAGTGATCAGGCAGCAGCGACTTCCTGCTGGAGTAAAGAGATGAGCCACGCTGCAGTTGGGACAGGCCCAACAGGGCGTTTGAGTTCTGGTTGACCCTGTGTTGAGATCCTGGAGAGCTGCCACTGCCCTGAGATGCCATGGAGAGACTGCGAGTCTGGAGCGGTGGGTTTGTCTGTGGGATTATGGATAATTGCTGAAAGAATTAGATCACCCAGAAATTACAATTTGATCATCATTTCGCTCCAAATCTGTATTTTCAAGGAACTCTAAAGCAGAAATTTAAAAAAAAAAAATGCTAGAAAGCTGGTGATGATTATGACAGCAAAGCTCCAAGAAGGACAAATAAATGTAGGCATTATAATTTGTGGGCTATAATCAAAGTCTTCTGCTGTTTTGAGAAACGGACCCAAAATATAAGTGCATCTCATCCAGTCACATACAGTAAAGTCAAATATGCAGTGCAAAGTCACATCATACAAGCTTGTTTTTTAACACCATTAAAGTTTCTTTGCTTATCATCATGGCAAAAACTAGTAAAATATCAGACTTGATGTCAGCAATGCCAAATAGCATTGGTTCTCAAAAGAAAGCTGGTAAAATGTATCAGTTTTGAATGAGATGATGGTGAAAAAATGATGACAGAATTTTAAACTCTGAAATAACTATTTTCGAGGCATTGTAATTTAACAGATTGTCTGTCTGTTCCTGTAACTTAAATCACTGAGCAGTACGGTGGTGTTAACTGTATTACAGGTGTCTGGATGTAAGTCTCACTTTGCCCATCGCCTCTGTGTGGTGCTGCGCACAGATCTGCAGTCGGCTGACCCAGTGCTGTCGCTCCTTTGCATCTGAGGCTGAAGTTACACAAACAGGTAATAAATATAAATTATAATATTTGGATAATATTAGCTCAGATCAGACAAGTGAAACATGTTCGTATAAGCTGCATTTTTATAAAATGCAGCTTGCGGTATGATTAAGAGAGCAGAAGTGAAACCATCTAGCAAAAAAGAACGGTTGAAAGAGATCACGTGACAACCTCTAAGTTTGTATTGCTCTCCGCTGATGGCATTGACAGTGAAGGTGTGTGAATCCTCATCGCTGGGGGAAATCACTGCTCCGGCTAATGGCAGCAAACCCCTGGGCTTCTGATTTCTTGACTGCTCATTCACAAAATATTCCAGCAGCCCTGCCTCATTGTTGAGCACAAAATATCTATAATTGAAACATAACAGTTTAGGAGTTCATTAAATAATTTAACTATTGCATTTTACCTGCAGAATTCTAACGATTCCGCCCAAAGCAGCACAGATTTCATTTGGGGCCGTTCATATTAAATAGATACTTCAGACTCACCGATACTGCCATCCTGTCACAAGATTGGTGTACTTCATCAAATACCCATCCACCTTTTCCATCAGATCACTTAAAAAAGATAACATCATGCTGTAAAACAACTAGTGTGTGCAAGACTTTCATTCCATTACCTAAAAGAATATATCACCAAATCAACCCTAAATTGTATAATATGAACAAAGACCATTCACAGGACACTGGGATATATCCATAATATATATCAGTCGTGATTATCTATACATATATAATGAAAGTGAAAGGAGACTGAGGCTCTCATTCTGCCTAACATTTCATTTTGTGATGCATGGAAGAAAGAAAATCATACGGGTTGGAAGGACACGCTGACAGGAATAAGATCAGAGTGGCATGTTTAAGTCCAGTTTACTCCGGAAATTGAATATTGTACAAGCTCCCCTAGTATTAGAAACGTAGCATTTGCTATTTGCTATTGAACAGTTAACATGGCTCATAAGTAAACACTGTTTGTTTGTGAAGGAGCTGTTTGTGTGAAGTAACTGACCTGTACTGCCAGGATTTGGAGCCTGTCTTACAGGAACTCTGTGAGCCGCCGTGATGCTCCAGCACGGCTTCAGTCATCTTTCCTGTGATCCTCAACACAGCTATCACTTCACCTGCCGCACTAAACACCGACCAGCCGATTTCATATGGCGGACCTCAAGGCAAAATGATTGGTTATGGCGGCTTCTTTAATCATCACACTAGTTTAATGCTCTGAATTACTGAACCACTGGCATGTTTATGTCTCGCGCAGCCATGACAGAGCGTGAAGTCATTCGCGCGACCCGCATCATGTGACAGGAGGTGGTCTAAAAACACATCAATTAAACCGCACAAACGGGATGATTTAATTATATTTATTTTATTCATATCATATTGATTATATCAATACAGCTTACTAGAATGACATTTTTAGTGTTATTTTACATCCGAAGCGCCACATACTCCACCTTTCAAATTAAAAGTCCTAGGTGGAGACCAGCGCGCTAGCTCAGCTCTCATTCTGATTGGCCAGATTGAATGATGCCACCCTAGTGACGTTCAAAGTCAAACAATAGTGAAATATGTTGATGGTTATATAACATATATTAAAATTACAAATAACAAAAATATTGATTTTTTTATTGTCAGCAAAGCTAAAACAAAAACTTTATTAAAAAAAAAAAATAGATAATCCAAGTTTATTTTAGGTTATGAAGAATGTATACAGTATAATTTCTGCACTTTTTTTAACACAAGTAAAATCATGTAATGTATTGGATTCTATCGCTTTCAAACATTGACTTAAAAGGTAAAGTAAAAAAACATTTCTTTGTCATAATTCATTTTATTGGGAAAATAAACAACTGTTAACAATGGAAATTATGTCTCAACAGGAGGACTGTTAACATCCCTTTTAATTGTATATCATTCAAACAGAGCACCAATGTACCATATACAATACAAAACATGGAGAAAAACAAATGAGAGATTATGTGGTAGATTTTTAGTTCTGCATAGACTTGTCTTTGGTCTTACAACAGTCTCACGGCTTGGCATTTTCAATTTCTGTTTATCCTCATACTGGCTGTAGGTTGTTATTCTCTTCTTATATTTATATGCATTTTTACTAGTTGTAGAATCCAATTTTTATCAAAAGAGAATGGTTTGTCTGATTCCACACATTATTATTACTATATTTTCCAACCAAAACTTTTTTGTTTATCCAAAAATTATGTATTAAATTAATTAGTAGATAAATCAAATAAGTGAAATAAAGAAAACGGCATACAAAAGACATATCGAATTAAATGTTTGGTCAAAGCAGTACAAGTCAAAGCAGAGTTTACATCTGAACATTGGGACATAAAAAAGAATAGCACATTTCTTCTGATAAATTCACAATTTCATTAGAATGTAAAATATCCTGTCATTTTTCATGATAATCTCAGCTGAAATGGAGCAAGACGTGCTTACTGAGGTCATGAGGATTTAACATTAAAAATTCAAATATAAGCATTGTCAAATTACAAACTGAGTTACAATGTATAAAGAATTGCTATTTATGCAGGAATAATACAAATAAATAATGAAAACAGGTTCTATAATAAATAAATATATATGTATGCATGTATGCATACATGTATCACAGTCCTTTGTGACAAATTAATCGTAAATAACAGAAAAAGCATAATTACATAAATTAAATCATATGTTTGTAATTGTTCCAATGCTACAAAGTGTCAATGCTCGCAGTGATGATTACAATTTTCAAGAAAAGGGTCTCCTATATGAGCAAGACATAAAAGTTTGCTTTCAATCTAAAAACTTATGTTCAGACATACTGTTAAAACTATATGCTCATACTGTCCTTGAGTGAATACCATGAAAAGAAAGGCATTTCAGTTGAGGTTTGATTGAGAGTACAAAACTCCTTCAGTGACATTATAAAGAGCCACTAAAACTGTAAGACTCATTCAGTCCAACATTTCGGAATATAAACTCCAACTCTACATACATACAGTAAATATGAATTCATACCATAATAACACCATACTTTAAAGTTTCAATATGAAATCTAGAATCTCATTTGCTCCATATTTCACCCAATTAATCTCGTCATCAAACAATACGCAAAATAAAATTCTTAACACATCAGCAATCAGTACTACAATAGAAACATATTTACACAACATTCCATATGCAAAGGCTCTAAATTAATGTTGTATTCAAAGCTGCCATGTTTGTCTCTCAGCAACTAATACTGTGTCCTAAAATGAAACCATTGTATTACCTACCAAAAAGAAGTCAAATATTACAATACTAAAAAGTTATGAATGGCAAAGGGTTCAAATCTTATGTCATTTTGTAACTAAATACATGGATTCAGAGCAGCATCCACAAAAGTTCCTCATTCAATATTATAAGATAAGAAAGAACAAGTAAAATACCAGATAATTACATAACAGACACCTTCACTAGTTCTCTAACACCAGTAACAATCTAGTCTCTAAACTATCACATATACAGTGCAACTCCTCAGTATTTGTCCCCAATTTCATTTTTTAAATAATGGCTACATTTTGAATGCATTAACAAAGCAAGTTACAATGTGATTACAGTAGGACAATAATCAACACCTGCTTTTTTGCAACACCTGCAAAAGTTGTTTAATGGGATATCTGTGCTAGATATTCTGTTTAAAAAATAAAAATGTCAGATAAAAGAGACCTACTAATGGCATTATAAAAAAAAGAAAAAAAAAGATACTACTCAACACGATAATGTCATCTGATCTCATAAAGGTCTATAAAAAGCACTTTTCTCAAGGGTTTTTAGTGAGTTGATTGTTATAAGACAAGTCTATAAAGATCTGCAGCCTTGGTAGGACAGCCCTTTAGGACCAAAATCTGGCAAAACATTTCAAGGTAAACAGAACCAGAATGACAGTATGTCAAAAAACTAAATGCAATAAAACTAAATCTCACACGTACAACGAGGTCCACATGTCCGAGACCACTAATGAAAATGCAGTATTTTACAGTATTTAATTTAGTACAAAATGTCTTAGAAATTATACAATATCAACATAATTTGAGTGAGCAGTTCAATTAAAAATGAAAATACATTTTAAAATTTCTTCGTATTTGGTTTGTCATCCGTTGTCGAGCCGGGGTTATTATAGTTAACTAAAACCATGAAGAAAAAAAAAAAAAACATTGTTACTTGAAATCAAATTAATAGAAAAATACTTATTTCAGTTAAGTAGCGTAGGCGTTTGAAAACGCCTGCCAAGGTGAAGATTTTCAAAAACTCCGGTTCTTGCAGTGTTATCGTGTAGAGTCTAAAAAACACTGTAGACAGCGAAACCGGAGTTTTTGGCTTGTGACGTTGGCGCCTGCGCTGTTATCTCCGCCTACTGGAGACTTTTTCAGGCTTCTGATTGGCCAACATGGCTTTACGGTTGAGATTATATCGCCACCTGTTGGATGGTTTGGCATGCTTTTGACAGTGATTCATAGCATGCGTTTGCGCTTTCATGTGGACGGAGTTTTTTTTTATAAACGAAAGAAGGAAAAACTTATAAAAATACCCATTTATGTGTGGACATGGCAACTAATACTGAAATAAAATGAGAAAAATTAAAGTAAATAAAAAGCACAAAAATCACAGCAAAAAGACAAACTAAAACTAAATATTAAAATAAAAACTAATTCAAAAATTCAAAACACAATGGGATCTTAAGTACTAAAATATACTGGACATCGAGCTGCTCGTGAACTTGAGAATGTGTAAACTTATGTTCTCCAGCATGATCTGAGAATGATACAAAGAGCATCTTGAGCTTCAACGGAAGTAAGAACATCTGACTGTCAGTATAAAGAAACCCATGATCAATATCAACTTTTAGTGACCTAGAACATTTTTTCTTCATTTACATTATCTCTTTCCTTTTTTTGAAATATCTCAAAATCCAAAAATGTTCTATTTACCTATAAATTTAAAAAGAAATCCCAGATTTTTAATGTAATCTCAGACTTCTGGACCCAGATGTGTATTAATAAATTCAAACACGTTTAAACCCTTTCTGAAGTATCTAGCTTGTACAACAGCAACATTCAAATTTCTATAAATTATCAAAAAAAAAAATTTTTTAAATCAGCACTTGCACGAACCTTAACAGAGATCTCACTTGCACTTCTCCATGCAAAATCACAAGCATCATCAGTCACATGACCTGATATACGCTGATCAAAACATTGCCAGCAAGTAATTTTACGAAACAACAGAGAAGCACCATGAGCAGAAGATCAGAGAGAATATCTCCCGACATTCTCAAACAGATGCCTATTTCATGACCCAAAATGCTACAGGTCCTTCAGAGACACAAAGAGAACATTAATTAGCACCTGCACAACCGTAACTTGCATGACTATGGCTTCACATTGGATCAACAGCTCGCTGGCACCTGACAGCCAGGCAAGGAGGAGTGCAATCAATGGCTTTTCAATCCCACCTACAGTCCACACCTCCACATAGAGAGAACAGTTATCAGATCACAGACTACACTAATCACCGTTTTGCTCTCCACAGCAGCTAAACCTCAAGGGAAGCCTGTAGCATATCAAGGCATCCATATTCATCCAATAAACTGGGAACAAATTCAGTCCCTGCCACAAAGGAGGAAGCCGATCAGCAGTGGAGTAAGAGTTAACAGGAGCTGCCATAAGTTCACCACCAAACAAGAGGACCTGGAACAAGGATCTGAGAAAAGAAAATGATGATTTTAATATGAAAGAAATTAGCCTTTGTTGGCAAACAAACATATTTTGCATTGTTTGAACCTTGTTAAAGTATGCACCTGGTTTACCTTATATATTTGGAAAACTTTTTTTTCTTGCAACATTTCATACAATTGAGGTTTATAAATAATCATCATAATCATTTTATTTCAGACAGGCAAAATTGGTGGCTTCAGTAACTTTTTTTTTTGCTTTTTAAACAGTAGCCTAATATTTGTAATCCATTTTTAAAATTAAAATTTGTATATTTTACATTTAATATGTTTATTCTTTTTTAACTTTTTATAGTAATTTTTATGCATCTTGTAGGATTGTTTTATGATTTTTATAAAAAACTTTGAAATTAACATTGTGTCAGAAATGTACAATATAAATAAACTTGCCTTACAAAAAACATAAATCTTTATTTAATATGAATATTTACTTATCAATGTTTACTCATTTACTACATTATCCAAACATATTTGATATGCATTATCAATACTAAAAATAAAACTTTTATATGTATAAATACAGTATATATAAAAAAATGACACCAATAAGCAACCACTCATGGTATAGTCTTACAGCCATAAACATGGTGATGTGATGAGTGTTAGACAGTAATTTACCTAAACGGGCACTCTTGGTGGTGTTTTGAGGGGAGATCTCATGAGGGAGGGGGCAGACGCTGCAGAAGTCAGAGCAGGTTGGGCAGATGAGTTGTCCACTGTAGACCCATCCATTCATTCGTATGCTCACGTTGATCACCTGACCAGTACGAACACATGGATAGGACTCATTCTGCACCCAGACCAACAACCCTTGGGCTGTGCAAGACACCTGCAACACAAATTACAGTTTCAGTACACATAAAGCATAATTTTCCCTATGTTGTGGTGGAAATTACACATCATTAAGAGAAATATTCAAAGGTAATTCAAGTCACTTTATTATATAGCACTTGTAACAATACAGATTGTGTCAAAGCAACTGTACAGCATTAATTATGAAAATAGTGTGTCAATAATGCAAAAATGACAATAGTTAACACTAATTTTTCAGTTAAAGGCAGTTCATTGAATTCAGTGATGTCATCATCAAGCTCAGTTCAGTTTAAATAGTATCTGTGCAATCATTTGCAATCAAGTCAACGATATCCCTGGAAATGAAGTGTCCCCAACTAAGCAAGCCAGAGGCGACGGTGTACAAAGGTGTCAGTAAAGACATAATGTTACAAAATATTGTGCTTTTATAACTGTTTATTTTTTGGCAGTTATTTTGAATTGTAATATTATGTCACAATAATACTGTTTTTACTTTTAGACCTCTTTCAAAAATCATTTAAAACAAATCTTATGACCCAACAACTTTTATATAGCTATATATATATATATAACTTTGATATATAGACACAATTCTGCAGCGACTGTCCCATCTCTCATGAGATCTACCATTACATTATTACCTTATAGCAACCACTGCCCCAGTCTGGGTAGGTCATTCTTTTGGTGCACTGCTCCATTACAAATGGTGACTTCTGGTACAGGCACACTGACCCCGGGCCATACTGTTCCGCTCCATAGTTTCTCCATGTGGCTAAAAAAGCAAAACCCCAATAGTCTCAACTACATGCAAAAAAATACTGAACAACACAAGAAGGAATAAGCAAACGAGACCTTCTACTTCTAAATGAAGAAAGGATGTGAGTGAATGGCATCTCACCTGGCTGGTTCTCCTGTATCCTGCAGTAAGAGCTGCTCTGGTATTCCCCACCCACATGCCAACTAAACTCTTGGCTAAAAGGACAGTAGTCTGCGATCTCTACGGCCCCTCCGTATGCTGGCAAATCTTCCTCAGGGACACCAGGGATATGGTCAAAATACTGGAGGATGGAGAGGGTTTTTTACATTCAAATCAACCTTCTATAAAGGCAGTCATCTTGTATTTATCTGTAAACAACAACCAGTCAATTTATTGGTATACTGATTGTCACAATAATGTGTTGCAAAGGGGGAAGTCGTGGCCTCATGGTTAGAGAGTCGGACTCATAACCAAAAGGCTGTGGGTTCGAGTCTCGTACCAGCAGGAATTGTAGGTGGGGGAAGTGAATGCTACAGCAAGGCACCGAACCTCCAACTGCTCCCCGGGCACCGCAGCACATGGTGGCCCACTGCTCCGGGTGTGTGTTCATGGTGTGTGTGTCTTCACTGCTGTGTATGTGCACTTAGGATGGAATAAATGCAGAGAACTAATTCCTAGTATGGGTAACCATACTTGGCCACGTCACGTCACCTGATACTCTGCAGGAAGCGCATAAGGAAACTTCTGCAGGTTGCACACAGCCACTGCCAGCTGGTCCTGCCTGCAGGTGAGCTGTAGAGGTGCGCTCCTCACAGAATCACAGTACGGGCTCAGTGTTGGCCTCCTGTTTCAAAAACATTAGGGACAGATGTCCAATCAATGACTCAAATCTTAACCAATATGTTTTGTATTATATTTATATATTTAAGACTATGAAACTCCAGTATCTCTGGAAAAGATACAATAAGACACTGGAATCAATCTGAAATAAAGAACTGATACAAATGTATAACAAACAATCTAATTTGTTTCTGTACCACTAGCAACAAGAGTTTGTGTTCCTAGGGAACGCATGAACGTATGAAATGTATAGTTTATGCAATTGTATGGCATTTTGATAAAAGCATCTGCCAAAACAAATAAAAGTACATTGTCCACTTAATACAACAACACTTTGCAAGTGTACACAAAGTTTTATTACATATCTCATGTATCAAAGCTTACGTATGGCGATGTTGGTCTATCCAGAATTTACAGCTTTTCATTACAAAGTCGCAACCCAAACCTCTTCCCCACTCCAAGTTCTCCGCCATACTATAATTGGCTCTGTACCACCTTAAAACAGAAAATAGCACAGCGAGGAGTCAATCATATGACAGTCTTAGCATTCTAGTACTTAAATTACACTTAAAGGGATAGGTAGTCCACTGAAAAATGCAAATCCTGTCAACATTTACTCAGCCTCATTATATATATATATATTTACAGGTGCATCTCAATAAATTAGAATGTCGTGGAAAAGTTCATTTATTTCAGTAATTAACTCAATGTGAAACTCGTGTATTAAATAAAATCAATGCAGACAGACTGAAGGAGTTTAAGTCTTTGGTTATTTTAATTGTGATGATTTTGGCTCAATTTAACAAAAACCCACCAATTCACCTATCTCAACAAATTAGAATACTTCATAAGATCAATAAAAAAAACATTTTTAGTGAATTTTTGGCCTTCTGGAAAGTATGTTAATTACTGTACATGTACTCAATACTTGGTAGGGGCTCCTTTTGCTTTAATTACTGCCTCAGTTCGGCGTGGCATGGAGGTGATCAGTTTGTGGCACTGCTGAGGTGGTATGGAAGCCCAGGTTTCTTTGACAGTGGCCTTCAGCTCATCTGCATTTTTTGGTCTCTTGTTTCTCATTTTCATCTTGACAAATAAAGAGTGTGCAACAATGGTTCAGGTCTGGTGAGTTTGCTGGCAAATCAAGCACACCAACACCATGGTCACTTAACTAACTTTTGGTGCTTTTGGCAGTGTGGGCAGGTGCCAAAACCTGCTGGAAAATGAAATCAGCATCTTCCAAAAAGCTGGTCAGCCAGAAGGAAGCATGAAGTGCTCCAAAATTTCTTGATAAACGGGTGCAGTGACGTTGGTTTTCAAAAAACACAATGAACCAACACCAACAAATGACATTGCACCCCAAATCATCACAAACTATGGAAACTTAACACTGGACTTCAAGCTTCTCCAACTGACTCCAGACTCTAGGACCTTGGTTTCCAAATTAAATACAAAACTTGCTCTCATATGAAAAGAGGACTTTGGACCACTGGGTAACAGTCCAGTTCTTTTTCTCCTTAGCTCAGGTAAGACGCCTCTGATGTTGTCTTTGGTTCAGGAGTGGCTTAACAAGAGGTATACTGTAGCCAAATTCCTTGACACGTCTGTGTGTGGTGGCTCTTGATGCCTTGACCCCAGCCTCAGTCCATTCCTTGTGAAGTTCACTCAAATTCTTGAATCGATTTTGCTTGACAATCCTCATAAGACTGCGGTTCTCTCGGTTGGTTGTGCATCTTTTTCTTCCACACTTTTCCCTTCCACTCAACTTTCTGTTAACATGCTTGGATACAGCACTGTGTGAAACGGCCAGCTTCTTTGGCAATGCATGTTTGTGGCTTACCCTCCTTGTGCAGGGTGTCAATGATTGTCTTCTGGACAAACTGTCAGATCAGCAGTCCTCGCCATGATTGTGTAGCCTAGTGAACCAAAAATGAGAGACCATTTTGAAGGCTCAGGAAACCTTTGCAGGTGTTTTGAGTTGATTAGATGATTGGAATGTCACCATATTCTAATTTGTTGAGTTAGTGAATTGGTGGGTTTTTGTTAAATGTGCGTCAAAATCATCAAACATAAAAGAACCAAAGACCTTCAACTACTTCATCTGTGTGATGGAAATGATTTAATACACAATTTCATAATTTGGGTGATACTGAAAGAAATGAACTTTTTCCCACGACATTATAATTTAGTGAAGATTGAACTGCGGCCGTTCTGTGGGTGTATATACAGTGGGTACGGAAGTATTCAGACCCCCTTAAAATTTTTCACTCTTTGTTATATTGCAAACATTTGCTAAAATCATTTAAGTTAAAAAAAAAATCCTCATTAATGTACACACAGCACCCAATATAGACAGAAAAACACAGAATTGTTGAAATTTTTGCAGATTAATTAAAAAAGAAAAACTGAAAATATCCACATGTACTTAATATCAGACCCTTTGCTGTTGGACACTCAGATATTTAAATCAGGTGCTGTCAGTTCTTTCTGAATAATCCTTGAGATGGTGCTACCCTTCATTTGAGTCCAGCTGTGTTTGATCATACTGATTGGACTTGATTAGGAAAGCCCCACAAACCTGTCTATTATAAGACCTTACAGCTCACAGTGCATGTCAGAGCAAATGAGAATCATGAGGTCAAAGGAATTGCCTGAAGATCTCAGAGACAGAATTATGGCAAGGCACAGATCTGGCCAAGGTTACAAAAAAAATTTCTGCTGCACTTACGGTTCCTAAGAGCACAGTGGCCTCCATAAACCTTAAATGGAAGACGTTTGGGACGACCAGAACCCTTCATAGAGCTGGCCGTCCGGCCAAACTGAACTATCGGGGGAGAAGAGCCTTGGTGAAGAGAGGTAAAGAAGAACCCAAAGATCAATGTGGCTGAGCTCCAGAGATGTAGTCGGGAGATGGGAGAAAGTTGTAGGAAGTCAACCATCACTGCAGCCCTCCACCAGTCGGGGCTTTTTGGCAGAGTGGCCCGACGGAAGCCTCTCCTCAGTTGCAAGACACATGAAAGCCAACATGGAGTGCGAAAAAACACCTGAAGGACTCAAGATGGTGAGAAATAAGATTCTCTGGTCTGATGCGACCAAGATAGAACTTTTTGGCCTTAATACTAAGTGGTATGTGTGGAGATGGGAAAACCAGGCACTGCTCATCACCTGTCCAATACAGTACCAACAGTGAAGCATGGTGGTGGCAGCATCCTGCTGTGGGGGGGTTTTTCAGCTGCAGGGACAGGACGAAAGATGAATGCGGCCAAGTACAGGAATATCCTGAACGAAAACCTTCTCCAGAGTGCTCAGGACATCAGACTGGGCCGAAGGTTTACCTTCCACCAAGACAATGACCCTAAGCACACAGCTAAAATAACGAAGGAGTGGCTTCAAAACAACTCTGTAACTGTTCTTGAATGGCCCAGCCAGAACCCTAACTTAAACCCAATTGAGCATCTCTGGAGAGACCTAAAAATGGCTGTCACCAACGTTTACCATCCAACCTGACAGAAATGGAGAGGATCTGCAAGGAGCAATGGCAGAAGATCCCCAAATCCAGGTGTGAAAAACTTGTTGCATCTTCCCAAAAGAATCATGGCTGTATTAGATCAAAAGGGTGCTTCTACTAAATACTGAGCAAAGGGTCTGAATACTGAGGACCATGTGATATTTCAGTTTTTCAAAAATGTCAACAATTCTGTGTTTTCTGTCAATATGGAGTGCTGTGTGTACCTTAATGAGGACACAATGATTTTAGCAAAATGGCTGCAATATAACAAAGAGTAAAAAATGTAAGGGGGTCTGAATACTTTCCGTACCCACTGTATATATATATATCTTATAATAATATATAGAAGATAGATAGATAGATTAGAGAGAGGGAATGCTGAAACAGTTGTTGGTAGCCATTGACTTCCATAGTATTTTGTCCATACTGGGGCAGTGAATGGGAACCGAAATTGTTTGTTTACCAACATTCTTCAAAATATCCTCTTTTGTATTGCACAGAGCGTACCGTTTGAAACAACATGAGGGTGAGTAAAAGATGACAGAATAATACATTTTGGGGGGAACTAAACCTGTAAATGTAAAAGTTTACACCTCCGTAAGTGAATAAACTGCATTAGCCATGAGCAACAATACTTCTCTTACCCTGTATCCTCCATTATGGCCAAAGTCATTCTGGAAAACACTCTGTTCTGTGTATGAGATCCAGTCATTGCCTCATTCTGTTAAAATAAAACATGCTGAATTAAATAAAAAAAGCAGTACTTTGATAGTACGGACACTGACGTAGTTAAGTGTTCATGAACACCACCAGGGAAGATTTGGTTTCAGTACCTCTAACAGACGTTTTTCCCAGTGGTTGAACTCGGTGCCAGCACCTCCCTGGTTCTCCAGTTCCATGCCCTCTAGAATGGGGCAATTAAAATGTCTCCTGGTTTCCTCCTGATAAAACATCACAACAATTCATGTAGCTCAATTCGACTATTTAGATGCCGTTCCTTTAAAAGGAAAGAAATACTTACAACTACACGTGGGGTGGCCAGAAGATGGACTGTGTGTCTGACCATGTGGCCTCCACGGATGTCCCACAGCAGAGTTGCTCTTTTGATGACTTTACACTCCATTGAAAACCCTAAACTGAGAGAGAGAGAGATGCGGGGAGCGAGCGAGAGAGAGAGACTGTGAGAGAGATAAAAAAAGAAAATAAAACACCTGGCCCCCAGGGGTTTGGGGGCTATATACTATAGTTTAACACGGAAGGTCCATTATATACATATATCAGGGGGTCATGCATGCAACTAAAATAAAAATTTTAACCTGTATTAATCATGCAATATAATTATCATAATGTTACAATAAAAGATTTTAATATTATTTAAATATTTTTAAATTGTATTTCAAAAACAGTAATAAAAATACAAATATAACCATCACCTTTCATTGTATGCAGGTAGACCACTTGCAGAACGTGGTGTCAAAGGTTTCCCGTCATCATCATGGTAAAACGCAAAGAGTCCTGCAGAAAAACCCTTAAAACATATAGAACATATAATTGAACAATAATGATAAACTATCAAGCTCTCCACAAGAGGATGTGCGGAGTTTAATGTTGTTACCAGGGCATGTATGATCTCGTGTTTGACTGTGGACAGCATCCCTTCAAACTCCTGAGGTTGAGTAGAGATCATATTGGGACACAGATTGGCATATCCAGCGATGGGCCTACATTAAGAAATTCTGCCGTTACTGTCAGCAACACACTGGACTATTTCCACAGTATACTCAAAAGCAAATTAAAATCACCTACATTCCCATTTCAATTACCTGTCCAGTTCAGACTCCAGCTGGCAGTACGCTGCATAGGCTACGATGTTTTCTTGTCCACAGCGCTCTGTGGTCATCGCACTCACATACAACACAAAATCAGCCCTCACCACCCCCTCACCATCAGGAGAACCAGCGGGGCCGCAGGACTTGCCAGACTCACTGCAAACCCTGCATTGCTAAAGGAGACCTCATTCTATGAATCAAAAATTCTCATATATTTACCTGCAATATATTGGTATTTGTCAGTATTAGAAATATTAGAATTCATTTTATCCATAAAATGGATCTTTAAGTAGGAATGGTGCTTCTGTATATTTACGCAGATAATTTTTAAAACAATATTTCAAACACCGAATTTAATATATAAACATCAATAGACATCAACAGACAACTTAATTTTCATACAGTGCTCATTATATGTAATTTAGGGTAAAATCAAGTGAATCCCAAATTAACATTTGCCAAGCACCAAAGGGTGAAATAAATAGGCTTGGTTGAGTAATTCACACCGGTATGAAATAGATATGTGGAATATTGCTCATATTAAACTACCAAAACGAAAAAATGGTGAACAAAATCACTATGTCTTGATGTTTTTTTAGTTTTTTTTTTAAATAATCTGTATGGTTTATACGCAGCAAATATATTTCAATAAAAGGAATAAACAAAATAAGGAAAGAAATATTTTTAGCCCAAAAATTTGAGGGGGCCAAAAATACCTGCAAATGTTGTTCAGGGACAACAACTGGGCCACACTTGGTGATGTCTGCACACGGTCCCTGACAGTAGCGATGTGGATCATCTCTTTTCCTAAGGTACTGATTGGTTGCGCATTGTCTAATCATTAAGAAAAAAAATATTGGGATTACATAAAAGAAACTAATGAGATTAAATATCCACCAAGCTTCCAGAAGGACATGGCTGAGTGCAATTTTAAGAGGATTTGCTGTCAGACAATACTAGCTGAGAAGAGAATTACCTGCTCAGTAATATTGGACCTGACTGCCTACGAACCCTGAAGGCCTTCTGAAGATAATCAATAGCCTGTGGAAGGAGCTTGTCCTTGAAACAAAGCAGAATTGAAAAGATCAATCATATTTAGAGGTGAAAGGCCATTTACAAGATTTAACAAATAACATTTAGCTTTACATATTGATAAAACCTTGACCACAGAAATCAAAATACCTTCACAAGGCTGCTTTTGGCTTCATCTAACCTGTGTGAGCAGTAAAGATATTAAGTCAATGTATGACAATGTGGCATTACTGTATTTAATCAAATACAAACGTTTAACTAACCCATCCAAGCTGGAGTCGTACTCTATTTGGATCTTTAACTGCTGGTCAGTGCTTCTTTTGGTCAATCTATCTAGCTTCAAAAACACTTTATGTATGACCTAGAATGGCAAACAGCAGACATTATTATAAGTACTGGTCAAATAATATTCTAAAACAATATATTTCATAGATTATTTGAGCAGTGAAGGATGATTTACTTTGAACAGAAAAAAAAAAAGCTTGGACTGCTATATATAATTTCTTTATGTACTACAGAAGAACGTTATACAGATTTTAAGGCGAGCAAATGATGAGATATTTTTCATTTTATGGTTAACTGTCCCTTTAATGCAACATCATCCAGATAAACGCCTTTTAAAGCGATAGTTTTACCAAAATGGAAAATTCTGCCTTCATTTATTCACCTTAAAGTCACTTTCTTTCTTCTGTGGAACATAAAGGAGACGTTAGCAGATTGTCAGCCTCAGTTATTATTCATTTTTAAGATATAAAGCACAGCATGGCATGATATAAAGAAGGCACAATCTCATATGTTGTTAAGAAGGCACAATCTTAAATGTCGTATTTGAGAACCAGAAGAAAGAATAACAAATAAGAAGGACTGACCTCTGTGGGCAGGGGCACTTTATGGTCACAGGTGTGCGTCTGTGCGCCGGTGCTGATGAAGATGAAGATGATGATGGTGTTAAAGAGTAAAGCAGCTTTAACTGATCGAGGCTGCCGCCATCCTGACGCCATCATTCACTCCGTGACTTTAACATTCATATCTCCGTCCTGTCACGCTGCAAAAAGCACTGCAATATCGCATAGAATTGAAAGATGTTCCGTGAATAATTCAAATCAGCTGTTCATTAAACCGGCTTCACCCATAAACCCAGAGCAGCGTAAATGCGGAAACAATGCTTCAGCGTTTCAAAATAAAAGCCTGTACCCAATATAAATGTAATACTACTACTCCTACTACTACTAATAATAGCTGTAGATACTGCTATGTTTGCTGAGCTTACTATGTACTAAATACTTAGCTCAGCAGGGCTGTAGTAGGGCTCAGAATGAAAATACTTATCTAATGCTGAACAATGTATACTGCATACCATTAAAAAAGAATTATGAGAGACAGAACACATTACGAAATATTTGTCAATGTAGTCTTTGACCACATTGAGGTCACATGACCTCATTACTTTGCATGTTTAATTCATGTTTATTATTATTAATAATAATAGCAATAATAATTTGAACATACCTTTTACATAGAGCATTCTAAACTACTGAGCAAGTCAAGTCACCTTTATTTATATAGCACTTTTAACAATACAGATTGTGTCAAAGCAACTGAACAGCATTAATTAAGAAAATAGTGTCAATAATGCAAAATGACAATCGTAAACACTCATTTTTCAGTTAAAGACAGTTCATCATTCAATTCAGTGATGTCATCATCCAGCTCAGTTCAGTTTAAATAGTATCTGTGCAATCATTTGCAATCAAGTCAACGATATCGCTGGAAATTAAGTGTCCCCAACTAAGCAAGCCAGAGGCGACAGCGGCAAGGAACCAAAACTCCATCAGTGACAGAATGGAGAAAAAACCTTCGAAGAAGAAGGAACCAGGCTCAGTCGGTATGAGCAGTATGCAGTTTCTAAACTGAATTGATTTCAGACAGTGCAAACAAAAGGGGGGTTTATAAAACATAAATCAGACAAAACCGAGATCCAAAATATAAAATGATTTATTATAAGAGTACAGAAAATCGCTTTTAATTACATAAACATCTACAGGATACAACGCCTTGGTCCCATGGTTAAAAGAGCACAAAATGAATTAAATATTCTGTAGATAATATTCTAAAGACTTTGATAAATCAGTCCTACTTTCTAAAGAGCAGCAAACAGGTTTGTTTCCTATAAGAATGATCTTTGATCAGATACTGCTTATTTGAGGCACAAGTACACAGTATCTGACTCAGAGTTTGAGTTTCCCAGCCAGAGGGCTGCAGGGGTAGAGCTGTGAGAAACGGCCCAGCGTCCACACAGGAAACACATTCCTGTAAGAGGTGTAGCTGATGGCACAGCTTTTATTGAACACTCCAGAAATGTTCTCCTGAAAACAAGGAAACAACCCAGCACATTTTATTAGAGAGAGACCTCAGATGAATTTGAGATCTAGCAACAGCTTTGCTCACCTGTGGCCAGTCTCCATTGGGCAGCTGCCTGTCAATCAGACCTTGAATGCCTTGCTCGATCACTCTGATGTCAGGGTACCTAAAAATGACATTTTTAAAGTAAATTAACCCTGTTTTGGAAAAGCAACCCCACTGAACCTCATTGTTTTCCATGCAATTTGCCATAAATCAACACTTTGAAAAACACTAAAGAGTCAGGAAAAAAAGTTATTGTAGGTTGCCAAACACTGAAATATGAAATACATTAAAATGTCATATTTACTCAAATTTGAGAATCATTTTCTAAATCATCCCCAAAAAAATCACTTTAATATCTAGTTGAAAAAATCTTTGGATCTCAATTACTAGACTGTTGCTGAACAGAAGCATGAGAAAGCCATTTTTTACCCTCACAAGGGTTTGAGAAAAAGACATAAAAAGGCAGAGGAAGTACAAATAGCAATAGATATAACTTACACTAAGTACAAATAATGTTAGATACTATTTATACTTTCTTGCAGTTACTTGTATTTGTAGTTATGGTGTCTGTGCAGCTCATTTTGAACACAAAATTCAAATTGACCCCTAACACAATAAAAATAATGGAAATTATTTAACTACCTCACAAGCTACAATAGAGGTTTTTGCAAGAATCTTTAGTATTTTTCATAATGTTGATTTTTGGCAAACTGAATAGAAAACAATGTGGGTCAGTTTGCCCCCCCCACCAACACAAAAGCTGTATCCAGTTTTTGAACAGGAGGGCAGTTCTGTAGAGGTATCTAAAAACTACTGCTGCTGTTACCTGACAGCCATCAACCCCAGCAAAGCCCAGCAGGTGTTGTGGATCTGTGAGCTCTTGCTCTGAATGTAGTGCCGCTGCTCACATGACTCAAAGTCCTCGCCCCAGCCTCCATCCTCCATCTGCTTCGACAGCAGGAACTCACAGGCACGTTTCACCTCCACACAAACAGACCTGCAACACAGAAACCAAATGAATTAAGGGGTTAAATAAAGTGCAGTAAAAGAATATGAGCTGATGATTTATTACATGAACATCAATATGAGAAGAAAAACAAATAACATACCCATTTTGGAAAGTGTGGCCCATACATACAAATGCCTCCAGACCAAACCAGACTCCATATGTGAAACAGACTCCCCAGGACCTAAGACAAGCAGAATTCCTTCATAAACAGTCTAAGAAGCTACACAATAATGTCTCTGATTATAAATGAACCAACGCCTACCCTTCCCATGAGCCATCAGGTCTTTGAACCCTCCTGCAGTAGTCCAGCCCTTGCTGAAGAGTTGTCCTATGTGATCAAGAGACGTGGTATAACCAAACCATTTTTCAAACCACAATATGCTGAAATATTTTGTTTGGCTGTACCTAATCTCTTCTGCTCTGTGCTCAGGATATACCCTGTGAAAGTGTTTCAGTGCCTGCATTACAGCTGAGGTACACTCAACATACGTGTAGTCGATCATTATATCACCTGGGAGAGAAAGAGGTAGAATCAGACATGTAAAGACCGATGAAAAATGCACTGTCAACTGAATATGACATATTACTGCACGCGCACCAAACACTTCAGATGGGTTCAACAGCTCCAGCAGTTTTCCACCACGTTTGGTCTCATACGTGGCAAACCCTCCATCAGGATTTCTCATGCTTAGCAGCTGAAACAAAATCACATTTAAAAAAAAAAATTAATACTTTTATTCAGCAAGGACACATTAAGATTTCTATTTCAAATAAATGCTGTTTTTTCTATTACAACTTTTTATTAATAATGAAAGAATCATGAAAAAAATGTATAACAGTTTCTACAAAAATATTAAGCAGCACAACTGTTTTCAACATTGTAATAAGAAATGTTTCTTGAGCATCAAATCAGCATATTAGAATGATTTCTGAAGGATCATGTGACACAGAAGACTGGCATAATGGCTGCTAAAAATTCAGCTTTGCCATCACAGAATAAACCACAACTGAAAAAATATTATCATAGAAAACAGCTATTTAAAATCGGAATAATATTTCACAATATTATTGTTTGTACTGTATTTTTGATCAAATAAATACAGCTTTGGTGACCATAAGAGACATTTTTCAAAGACATTAAAAAAAATCCTACCACCCCCAAACTTTTGAACAGTAGTGTAAATATTATATTTATTTGACACCAGACGATTGTGGAGGTCGGATGCATTTCACGGTGTAATTTCATGGAAGATGAGCCATGCATGAACAGTAGACAAATATTATATCATCCTATGAATAAAGACGAATTAATTAACATACAAAACCGATTTCCAAAAAGTTGGGACACTGTTGTTTTTTTTTTTTTTTTTTTTAAAATTTAAATAAAAAACAGAATACAATGATGTGGAAGTTTCAAATTTCAAAATTTTATTCAGAATACAACATAGATGAAATATAAAATGTTTAAACTGAGAAAATTTATAAATTTTAAGGGAAAAATAAGTTGATTCAGGACCTGGACAACACATCTCAAAAAAGTTGGGACAAGGCCTGTGTGGCATCCCCTCTTCTTTTTAAAACAGTCTGCAAACGTCTAGGGGACTGAGGAGACAAGTTGCTCAAATTTAGGAATAGGAATTTTGTCCCATTCTTGTCTAATACAGGCATCTAGTTGCTCAACTGTCTTAGGTCTTCCTCTTTATGATGCGCCAAATGTTTTCTATGGGTGAAAGATCTGGACTGCAGGCTGGCCATTTCAGTACCCGGATCCTTCTACGCAGCCATGATGTTGTAATTGATGCAGTATGTGGTCTGGCATTGTCATGTTGGAAAATGCAAGGTCTTCCCTGAAAGAGACGACGTCTGGATGGGAGCATATGTTGTTCTAGAACATGGATATACTTTTCAGCATTGATGGTGCCTTTCAAGATGTGTAAGCTGCCCATGCCACATGCACTCATGCAACCCCATACCATCAGAGATGCAGGCTTCTGAACTGAGCGCTGATAACAACTTGGGTTGTCCTTGTCCTCTTTAGTCCGGATGACATGGCGTCCCAGTTTTCCAAAAAGAACTTCAAATTTTGATTCGTCTGACCACAGAACAGTTTTCCACTTTGCCACAGTCCATTTTAAATGAGCCTTGGCCCAGAGAAAACGCCTGCGCTTCTGGATCATGTTTAGATATGGCTTCTTTTTTGACCTATAGAGTTTTAGCCGGCAACAGCGAATGGCACGGTGGACTGTGTTCACGACAATGTTTTCTGGAAGTATTCCTGAGCCCATGTTGTGATTTCCATTACAGTCGCATTCCTGTATGTGATGCAGTGCCGTCTAAGAGCCCGAAGATCACGGGCATCCAGTATGGTTTTCCGGCCTTGACCCTTACGCACAGAGATTGTTCCAGATTCTCTGAATCTTTGGATGATATTATGCACTGTAGATGATGATAACTTCAAACTCTTTGCAATTTTTCTCTGAGAAACTCCTTTCTGATATTGCTCCACTATTTTTCGCCGCAGCATTGGGGGAATTGGTGATCCTCTGCCCATCTTAACTTCTGAGAGACACTCTGAGAGGCTCTTTTTATACCCAAACATGTTGCCAATTGACCTAATAAGTTGCAAATTGGTCCTCCAGCTGTTCCTTATATGTACATTTAACTTTTCCGGCCTCATATTGCTACCTGTCCCAACTTTTTTGGAATGTGTAGCTCTCATGAAATCCAAAATGAGCCAATATTTGGCATGACATTTCAAAATGTCTCACTTTCAACATTTGATATGTTATCTATATTCTATTGTGAATAAAATATAAGTTTATGAGATTTGTAAATTATTCCATTCCTTTTTTACTCACAATTTGTACAGTGTCCCAACTTTTTTGGAATTGGAGTTGTAGCTATTAACCACTCTGTTTTAGTAAACATAGAGAAAAAATAAAATTTTTGAGGGACTGAGATTAAAGATGGGGAGTAAAGACTCTCTAAATAGGATCTAACACTGTCTATGTTGTGAGTTGATGAGATTTGAGTCATAAAGGCTCGGTGTTGCATAGTGGCTTAAGCACACTGTGCCCTTGAGCAAGACACTTAACCCTAGGTTGCTCCAAGGGGATTGTTCCTATAATAAGTGTACTGTAAATCAGATTATTGTGGCTCTGCACTGGTAAGACACAGACAGAATGTTAAACAAGTCTGAATTGTAAACAAGGCTTTTACCACATTGACAGCATCAAAGAGTCTTTCAGTGGGAACTTTTTCTTTGAGGAAACCGCACTGCTCCTGCAGCAGCATCACAGATTTCAGTCCTTCCGCTGTACAGTCCGCAACTATCCAACCACAGTCCCGCGTGCTGAAGGGAAAACCTCCCTGAATCACACAAACACACACTCACCATTACAGTGTTTAAGAGCAGATTAAGAATGGTTAAGAAAGTTGAAATGCAATACCCAAAAGTTTACCTTGTTCATTTGTCTATAGTACTTCTCATATTCCGGAGGATTATCTTTGATCTATAATAATAAAAAACTGATTAGACCACACACAGAGACCAAATTATTACATTTCACTGGGGGCCAAAAGTTTGAGACTATAAGTTAAATGCTTTTATTTTGTTTTTTGATAGATAGATAGATAGATAGATAGATAGATAGATAGATAGATAGATAGATTTCAATGAATCATCCTCACCTGGGTCAGATCAAAGAAATGATGGGCTTGTGTGAGGCACTCTGTAAACCTGGGGATGTCCTGGGCACCTGCCTATTCAGAAAACAAGGCCAACTGATCAGTCATCAGTTATGCGCCAGTTTTGGTTTTATTAATAAAGATATATACCTCAAGAAATGCTTGTACTGCAAATGCAGTGTCCCATAGCTGTGATCCGTTTGTACCCTGACGGAAAATAAATAATAATAATATGAGTGAGAATTGTTATTAATATTGTTAATAATAACATTTTAACTGATCAGATAAAACAAACTTTAGAAGCCAAAAATGTTCTTCATAATGACAACATCTCACCTGCATTTTCATACCATCCAAACCCAGCCTGGAGCATTGAAAAAATAAAAATGACAAAAAGAAAGACAGAAACCAATTATTATTATTATACAAGGATAAGCAGGCAAAACAAAAAAAAAACAAAAAAAAAAAAAAAATTTAAAATTAAAAAACTTCAAATCAGACCACAAACCATAGATAGTCAGGAATCCTTGACACATGCTCCTGAAAGGCAGGTGATGTGGGTCCATCCACATACCAGCGTACCAACATATTGATCGTTTTCGAAATCTGACAAAACAGGAAATAATTTTTGTACACAGTGTAATTTTAAGACTGAATAATTGTTAATGAATAGTTCTGATAAAACATGTACAGATAAACTGCACACAACAAAACCAGGGATGTGGATTAATAGAGTCAATATTACATTACATAAAATAAAATGTATTCTCTTTTCTCTCACCGGGCCAATGCTGATACACTTAGTGAAGCGATCGTCTGCTTTAATATGGTCATAAAGCTCCTTCACTGCTTTTTCTCTCAGCATAGTGCTGTGATGAGCTTCATACACATTCAGGATCACTGTAAGTCGAGTTTGATAGCGTTATGTGACTTGTTATGTGAAATGTAAAGGGTAAAAGATCATTTTTTACAGAGATGTTACACTTCTCTCACAATAAGCGATAGTAAGCAAGGTGCTGTGTGGCGTGTACAAGTCACAAGCTGCAACGTTGTTCCTCTGAGCTGGCCAGTCAATAGTCGAGTATTCCTGGACATAGAGCTCCTGTTTAACACCCAAAAAACAAACAACTGTGACTGGATAGTAGAGTTCAGGCAAACAAGCCTGATTTTAATATGGTCTCAGAGTGGCCTCTAGTGGTAGCACTGAAAAACTTTACCTGTCTTAAACTGAGAATCAGTGGATCTTCATCGGCAGACAGCCTGACCGCATAGCAGTAGCTCATGGGCAGGTAGACCTGCCGACAGTGGCACCATAAAGTGGAGGGATGTGCCGGCACCCAGGAAGGGAACAGCCTGATAGAAAAAAAATTGCGAAAGGAAATCCAAATATATAAATGTTCAAAACAAAAACGACACTTTATCTGTAAACTAATGAAGTCTCGGGATACCACATCTCTGGAAAGAGCGTATTCATCCCTTCCCAGCTGTATACGTTGAGGATGGCCAACCAGAATTTACCCCAGGAGGGTATACCCACAGCACCACCTGTAACAGAGCGGGACAGTACTGAAACTGAACACCACATTATTTCATTTATTGGATTACGTTACATATGAACATATATGTGACTGTTTGTATATCAGCAATCGCAGACCTTTGCTGTGTAAAATATTCCTTGCGCGAACCATATCTGGATCATCAGGCCCAACTGCCAGAATTCTCAGGGTGGTGTAATTCAAAGCTGTTCCGAAAACAGTAGACTTATCTTCAACGTGCCTGGAAAATAAATATCTGTGCTGTTCATCAGGTCATAAAGTAATAATTCCATTATTATCCCAGTGAAGTTAAACATTAAAGGAATAGTGGACCCAACAATGAAAATCCTGTCATCATTTACATATCTTCATGTCAATCCAAACCTGTACGATTTTTTTTAAAGATATTTTGAAGAATGTTGGTAAGCAAACGGTTTCTGTTCCCATTGACTCTCATTGTATTTTTTGTCCATACAATGCAAGTCATGGAAACTAAAACGGTTTGGTTACCGGCATTCTTCAAAATATCTTCTTCAGATGAATTTTACATTTATGCATTTAGCAGATGCTTTTATCCAAAGTGACTCATAAAAGAGGAATAAAGTAATTTGTTAAAGAGCCAATAATATTCGTAGTACACAAAGCCAGGTTTATTAGATAACTAGATTAGGAGGCAAGACAATGGAGAAAAAAATTAGCATAGAGGACAAATAAAACACTACCATTATGTATAAATGTAGTAGCATTTCAAGTTTTATTCTTGCATTACAGTAATAATATTGATTTCCTTCTCTCTTTTTTGCATTATAATAATGAGATAATTTCTTATTGATTTCTTTTGATTTGTGAGTGAAATATAATCTGGATGCTCCTTGCAGGTATCATGAGATTCACCCCATATAATAAAAGACAACGTTATTAATACTCACAGGCCCCAGCCTCCGTCAGGCAGCTGCACTGAGCGAAGGTATCTAACCATTTCCTGCTTCCATGTGTCTGGCAGAGGGATCTTAGCAATATGACAGGTTATGAGCAGACCTGAAAACCATCAACAAATAGACAAAAAGACAGTTTACCTTTAAAAATTCTAGGTTTCTCAGTACCATTATTATTTACTTCATTAGTGGCAAATTTAAACTTTAATAATGCATGGGTTAATCGCTCAAACAATACATTTTTCATATAATGCTCGACTGATTATATTTATTTATATTATACATAATTTATATATTATCAGAATATTTACTTTCATCTAATGACTAAACAAAGAAAGTCTGTCCAAATGGCTTATTATAAATGAATGACCTGGAAGTAAGAAAAGTGGTCCACCATAATCCCCAGCCCAGTGTCCATCTTCAGCCTGGAGACGGCTGTAGAAGTCCATTCCCTTCAGTGCAGCTTCTACTGCAGTGTATGCGGCAGGGGATGCTGAGATGAACTCACCCTGAGGTCAAGAAGAACAGATTAGATATGAAAATGAATATAAAAGTTGCAGTGTACTTGTCTGTGATGTTTATGTATACCATGTCCAGTCCCAGAGAGTGAGATTCCAGCATGCTCTGCTGTCTGTCCATGCTGTCTGCCTCCTCAATGTACCTCCAGGTCTGTCTGCCCTCCACATTACTCAACCTCCAGCGGCTGAGATCTGTCACTGGCTCAGTCTTATAGGGGCCTCCCCTTCTCCGCAAACACCTGAAAATCAAATCTTTAAATGTTACACTTGGATGGGCATAGTAACAGTAGTACAGTAACACTTTTCCAGCATTTAACAAACCTTACATGTTTAAAAAACTGATGTGCATCTAACAATAACAATGAAAATAATTTATTTCTCAAAAAATAAACACCTTGTAGTATATAAATATATAGTAATATAAATCATATTATGTTATTATAAAGATAGCATCTACAGATATGCATATAGTCTGCATTATAGGGCATTGATAATATTATACAGTTAATTAAAACCTAAAACGTCATAATTAATATATTAGTTTCTGTTTAACGTGTCTTATGGGAAAATATATTCATTTCATATCTGCTTGGTTTTAAAACATAAGCATTCAGAAATATTAAACAATTGTACTCACGTTCCCTCTGTCATCTTCGAAGAGCATGAGCAAAACTTGTAAACTGAAAAGAACCTGCCAGATTTCAGCTGATCGAGACGGTAAACGCCTCCTTATAATCAGCATGGGAAATGTAGTTCTTTATTCCTCTTAAATCGTTCTCAAAACGGTATAAACATGGAAAGGGGCGTCATTCTTAAACTACGTTTCCCATAATGCTTAGCACTGCCTTCCGAGCGCGATATCGCATGGAGAGATATGACCAGAGGACAAGCCCTCCAATCACGTTAGAAACATAGTAAAATGGGCGTGACTTACCAGCTCACACCAAGCACGTTTGGAGTGTCATGAATAATTAATCACCTCATGTTAATTCGTAATTCAAAGGTTGGCCTGTAGTAATGCGAGCGAAAACCTTTTTAAATATTTGTTTCTCTAAGTAAACCAGGCGGAAAAAATACACAAAATCAGTAGTTTAATAAAAACAATCTTTATGGTTGTCCAAAGATATACATTTAAATACAACAGAATTATTGGGATGAACAAAATACATTCAACTATTATTCAGAACGCGGGAAAGTATGTATGAGAACAAATGAACAAATTCTAAATTACTGTTAAAGTACAAGGAGATACACACACTAAGATTTAATTAAACCTAATGGATGAGGCACATGACTTAAGCATTTTATAAAAAAAATAGCAAATTTAAAACGGCAAAAATAAAACTGCTGAGATCAATAAGCGGCAGACAAAAGACATTTTCTTTCAAACTGGGAGACTAGAAGTGGCATTCAGCAGCTGCTGTTATATTCAAACATCTTCAGTTCTCTACAATGTCTAAAAGACACTTCAGCTTGAGGTCACACACACGTTCCTCCTCCTTCTGACTTGACAACTCTCTTTTCAAGTCCTGCAAACGCTGGAACAAAGATACCGGTCTGTTTTTGTCACAAGATGCAGTAGTCTTCTCAACAGAATCTTTCGTTTCCACTTCCTTCAAATGAAAAACAAATGCAGGTTTAAGGCATTTATAATGAAAGCTGCTTTTTTAACTTCATACTATCCTTAGTTATGCTAGAATACTGTACTTGTATGTGGAAGGTAGCAGCAGGGCGCTTGGAAGAGGAAGTCCTAACTAGCGGAGGTGCAGAGAGGAGGGTGGAGGGGAGGAAGAGCGGAAAAGAGGCAGAGGACAAATGATCCGCTTCAATCCTACGCTGAATCTGCTCTCCGATTCTAGATACACATATGAGAGAAAAAAAAAATGAAAATAGACAATACCATAATGCATTATTATATCTTCTCAGTTTAGTGCATTAAAAAAAAGTTTAAACCTAACCTCTGGCCCTCAGCATTCATCTCCTGAACAGTTAAGAGAGTACGCTGAAGTCGCTCCATTATGGGACTCTGTGTGCTGTCTGCATCAAAGAGTCTGTTTATTTTGCAAGGAGATGATATTTTCTCAACCAGGTCAGCTGTTTCTCTTTCCTTTAAAGAGCACAAAAATAGAGACTTAATGCAATTATAGTAATGCAGGTATATTAATCCAGTTGTGATGGTGTCTCTGGTATAACTCTACCTGTATGTGGACAGTGCCAGCAGCAGGGCGCTTTCGGGAGGGGGTCATGGTCACGGGCATAGAGAGGACGGTGGAGGTCAGGGTAAGAGGAAACGATGAAGTGTGTAAAGGATCCGCTTCAATTTGACACTGTACCTGCTCTCCAATCCTACAGACACATGTTAAGAAATGGTTACTACAAACATCCAAGATAAAAAAAAAAGCCAACACAGTTAACTCTAATATTAAAATTGTTAATGCTAACCTCTGGCCCTCAGCATTCATATCACGAATGGAAGAGAGAATCCGTTCAAAGTGCTGCGATATGGGAATTTGTGCAGCATCACGCACAGAAGGCCATTCCTCTGTGTTTAAGTGACTCTGAAACCGCTTCTGTTTGGGGAAATGTCTGGCCGTGTTTGGGGGCCTGACTTTTGACCTATCAGAAAACATTACAATTTTGTTTACATTTTTTGGTGCAAGGCTGTTATGCTATATACTGTGAATAATACATATGTAAAACAGTGATAGTTACACTTCTAAGGCCAGCTGTTTTTCCTGATATGTCTGTTTCACAGCCTCTATCCAGCTATCAGGGGGCTGGAAACACTTCAGCCTGTCTTTGTTAAAATATACAAGAATCTCGCCATCATCCGTGAGGGCATCTGCGATTTAAAGAGTTAAGACATACATTTAACACTGGAACATGTTCAAAGCTCATAATTGGCATTATGTTACCAATCTGTTATTCTCACCTTTTGACACCAGAGTCTCCAAACTCCAGTCCTTCATACGATGCTCTACACACAGGCTTATGATGTCGTCCCAAGGAATTTCGTGAAAGGATGGTCCAGTCGTCTCATAGTCCTCCCAATCTGCATCACTCACGTGAAAGTATTGGTAATTCACTCTTCTTAGCAGGTTCTCCAGACGGGACATTAGAATAGGTTGGCTTAAGGGTGATGTAGGGATCTGGGATACATACTGGAATATCGCGGCACACAAATGTGGCCAGGAGGCTGAGAAATAAGAAAAGAGATTAGTTTTGATTTCTCTCAATTAAGATAAAGCTACTAAAATCTACAAATTCAAGGATTGGAACCTACCACTAATTGGAGGCAGATCCCATTCAGGAAGTTGCCGGCTGAGGATGGTTCTCTTCAGCCACTCCAGGTGTTCTGGAGAGTTCCAAGCCTGATGAGGAATCAGCTCTCTGTTCTCGGGGAGAGAGAATTCAGGAGGTGGCCAGCAGAGACTGGACAGATGCTCTGACGAAACCACACCTGCTAGGAAACTCAGCACACTGTTACAGAGCTGCACGATAGGCTCCGGGTGCTGAGATGGAAGACCTGCATGTTTCCTGTCCTGCTTGTCTCTGTGTAGTCTGGAGTAGAACTCACGGCACAGGCCTAACTCAACAACCTGCAGCAGGGTCTGAGAGGAAAGGGCTGGGCCAGCGGGAGAACGGGCTGCAAGCCACCTGATGACATGACTCATCTGAAGCGGATCAATTATGTAAAGAGAATGTGTTAGTACATAATACATGTTACATTTTCAATAACCATTCAAGACATCAATCCTCATTTTCCCTGATAAGAAAAAAAAATTATAAGCATCTAGATCTAGCCATGCTTTCACCAAACATTATGTGCAACAGTGGAAACTACTTTTAATTTTAGATGCTCTTAAAAAAGTAAATGGAAATATAAAAAAAAAATAACACGTTACAAATTAATTTATTTGTGTTTAAAAAATGGCAACTTGAAATGTGGGGCCCCAATGATTATTTGGCTACAATTTATCACCTTAATTATATCGCCCTATATCACCTATGGAGCCAATAACTTAATATTTATAAGCGAATACCGATACAACTACACATATCACGCATCCCTAACACAAATATTTGTAACTATATTAAAAACAACGGTGTATTCTCAATATTTCTTTGCAGACCAACCTGCTCTGAGCCTTGCAGGTCAGTCAGTGTTGCTGGTATGTGGACGAAGATGTATTCAGAGATGAGGCCATCTTTGACTAACATATTCAACATGAGTGCTGTGAAAGAGAGACAATAAAATAATCAGATTGCAGTCTTTAACAGTCTTGTCTACTATATTAAGTCTTTCCTTCAAAACTCGCCTTCTTCTAAACCATGATCATTGGTATCGCCCTCTTGGTTGCCAATAACAACCACAACCAGTGGTACAGGAGAGTGCCAGCAGCTGGCCTGCTGCACCTGCCTCAGCTGAAGGAGAGCAGAGAGCAGGGACACATCCTCATCACTCTGTCCAGCACTGTTAAGAGGGGGAAGTAGCATCAGGAGAGCGTTGGTGCCATGGAGCTCCTTCTGTTCCTCCAGCAAACACTGGTCTTCTGCACTCAGAGGGCCATGACATGCCTGCACACAAACACAGGGGTTAATCATGTCAATGCAGAGACATTTGGATAACTGGATACTAATGAGCTTCATTTCATGAGTTGGAATTTTTCCCCTGTGGTCCATTTTCTCCTCGATACCTCACTTTAACTGGGTAAATAATGACAGAATTGTAATTTTTTGGGAAAACTATTCCTTCTCAAGCTTACTTTTATAGCAATGTGAACTTCATGAGTCTGTCCCCTAATATTTGTCAAGCTGTGACTAATGCACAGTGTTTTCAGTTGCCCTTTGAGTTCTTTCTCACTCTCTTCGGATTGGTTTTCTCCACCCAATTTAACCTCAAGCCAGTCTGTCAGAATCCTGCATAGAAACAAACAAAAACAAAAGAGGTCAGTTGTAATTTAACATGTTACAAGAAATTTTTCCACAATTTCGTTCCTTACCTGCTGGCATAGCTTATGTCACTATCACAGCTGCTTGGCAACAGAAGCGTGGCTTTCCAGAAGATTCTGTCAGGTGAATTAGGGGTGCTTTCTGCCACAAGAGTGGGCAGGTCAAGAGGCATCCATACACGCTCACTGCCAAAGAAGAATAATATACCATTCAGACAATCATGGTGATAAAAATTATCTGCATTCTGCACATCTAGGCCACACTGTACTTACCTCAGTAAGAGATTGTAGTAGTAGGACACTTTCATTTTATGAACTGCTTCCTCTCTCATTTTCAGCAATCTATATTAGTAAAATTAATTGCCAGGAACAATCATTAAGACGCATTCAAAAAAAAAAAAAGCAAAGCAAAATAAAATAAAAAATAAAAAATAGAAATCTTCAATAACAGACCTTGTGCAGGAAACCGCCATGTTCCCAGAGTTACCCAGGTTGACCATCCCCTGGGCCAGGAGGTCCAGAGAGGGGCTCGTAGGGGCACTGGGTACGAGAGCCTTCAGTTTGAACCGCGGATCTACACAGCCAGGGGCTGCAGGGAAACCACGCATCTGTCTCTTTAGCTGACGACGCACAGCTACCACGTCACGCCACCTAAAGTATATGCATACAGTATTCTATAGAAAACTTATTTGCTCCAGGGCTTCCTTTATACACAAAGGGAAATAATAAGCTCCTCAAACCTCTTGATGAACTTGCAGATGCGCCTCAACTCATTGTCCAGGATATCTTGTGCCATTCCGGCCACCTCCTCAGCCAGCGTCTCCTCTACTATGCTGTTGCATTCCTCCGCTGAGCAGCGGGCGATACAAGCCGCCTTTTCTTCTAAAGCAAGCCTGGAAGGGAAGAACAGCATGACCAATTTTGCACGTTCACTGATGAATACTTGTCAAAAGTCATGTTTCACCCAAAAATCAAAATGAAGAAATATTATATTATAATAATAAATAAATATATAATAAACATTTTGCAGAAATTGAACTTAACAATTAAAATTATCTTAATGCCTAAACGTTTGCATTGTGACAATTTAAAATTAAGCATAATCCCATCCCCCCCAAAAAACCTCCTTCTTATAATCTAAACTCATATTATAAAACATATTACATTCATTTTTTTTTTATATTATGTCAGATAAACCATCTCATTAAAGACTTCATTTTCTTTAGTCAAAACATAATTTCCAAAACATTTAATTTCAGGGAGAAATGTGACTTGTGCATACAGTAATAATCCCTTACAACTGTTAATGAGGAAGCCAAAAGTGACAGACAATAGCAAAGAGAACCTCAGGGAGATATTTATGTAGGATGTGGTACCTTATTTCAGCCTCTGCGGTCGCTCTAATGCTCTCTGTTAGCACCTCGTCACTGATTTTAGCACATAGTTCACCACTGAACTGCTCAAGAAAGGCTTCCTTCCGCCTGACATCAAACACAAAAAAAGAAAGAGTTGAAAACGCTCTGGTTACTAAACATAACCAGAAATGCCTGAAATGCCATTGGTTTGTGCAGCTGCACAAACGTTAACAAATCAGGATCCAGTATTCAGAGGAAAACAGAGTTACCCCCCTAGATTCATGCAATGTGAGAGACCATTTCGAAAGGGAACTTAATATACACAAAAACAAAAGCACTGTATTAAAAAATTCACACACCTGGCTTCTTCCTGCTTGCGTTTCTCCTCTGCGATTCTCTCCTTCTCAGCGATGATCTCTGACGTGGATAGTTCCCTCAGCAGCTGATTTAAGACTTCACTCACAACCATTTCTAACTCACTGTCACTCGCACTGCAGAACACATGAGCAGACACATTAAGACACAAACACTATGTTAAAAAAAATTGTTTTGGCTTTATGGAAGTTAAATCTTCTGGCTGACAAAAAAAAACCCTGTGGGTCAGAAAAGAAAAAGTTCCTACCTGAGGGCTGCAGACACATATTCAGCAGCTGCACGGGTTATATCAGAGACCTCGGCTTCCACTACCTCATTAAGCACCGCATCCACCTCTGCCATTATATCCTGCCAGAGATCATAGTGTCATTAGTGAGCTTATGTATGTACCATAGCGTAGGACTTTGCAGTTAAAACTGAAAAGTGTCTCACCTGATCTGTGTAGGCTGGTTCTGGTTTGGGTGGAGGAGGAGGAGGTCGGACTGGTTGTGGGGCTAACATGGGTTGGAAAACCAGCTGTGGAAGAGAGGATTCTGCTGGGTTCTTCTCTCCGGTTTCCTCCGTGTCGTCAGGTTTTACAGGCTCTGTCGTGCCAGGGTGGTCCACAAACAGCCGTGGTTCAGCCAGAAGCCTTGTTGTCACCTGATGCCTGAAGTCAAGCTCCATCAAGGGCTTCAACTCCTGCCTCTGTGGATGAGCTGTCAAAGACAAGGATTAAAATATCAACAGTAAGTACAAGTATATTCTAATTTTCACTAATGAACAAAGAATCAAAGTGCATCCACACCCTTCAGGGTAGCTGGTGGAGGCTCAGAAGACAGGCCTTCTCCGGTGTACTTGTTGGAGTCAAAGCTGCAAACGGGATTGTGCTGGGGTGGGTTGGGCAGTGGTCCACCGTTCACCACCTCACCAATCAGAACAGTTCTCTTCCTCTCAATGACCACAGACTTCCTTTGCGGTAAGGAGAAATCAGGCTCCTGATAGGCTGTGCGACTGAGTTCTACCATGCTGGATGAGAGACAAAATAAGGCATTCATTTTCAAAAATTCTGTAACTCCAAAAAACCTTTGGACACTATTGCATTGAGAAAAGGTCTTAGTAAAAAAATATTTTTGTTAAAATCAAGACAACAGACAAAATAAGTAGGACATACCCATCATTGATAGTAAGGCCATACTGTTGAATAAAGTCTGCGGCTTCAGTGGCATTGCGGAACATGAGCATTCTGACGAAGTCCTCAAGTGGAAAAATGGTGGATCTTTGGGATCCAACAGTAAAGGCCACATTGAGGATTTTCAGTGCCTTGCTTCTCACCTAATCAAACAGAGACAAAAACATTTTGTAATTAAAGAAACTCAAAGGTGTAATGAGGTGCAAAGTACTTCATAAATACTGCCTATAGAACTACCCTCTGGGTAAGATGCATTTACCTGATTGAAGTATCTGTGAAGTATGCAGCTGCTCAAATAGGAAGCTGCACTCACAAGTTTAAAGAACCGGACAAAGTTATTGCTGTTGAGTGCTGCACAGGCCTGCACAGCAAAATCCACCTCTCGAGACTCCCGTACCCCTTTACGGAACTGCTGCACCTCGCTGCATTGACACAAAACAAATCCATTTGTATCCTTTATTCCATCACTGCAAATAAGTATATTACAAATGTGTATTTCTCATTTACATTTTATTATATGAACTGAATCCATAAACTTGGTGTTGTTAGGGACATAGGCCTAATCTACTGTTTGAACTAAAGGAATGCCTTGACTTTTTTTCGGCTTTACTGCCAAAAGAAAAGACGACAAAAGCAAGGTTTTACCGAAGAATATCTCCGTCATTGAGCTTAAGCAACACATTGTATTGGCGGAACTCTGCTTCATTGGGGCAGTACACCTCTTTAGTGGCTAGGTCTTGATACATCTCCTTTAGACTCTGCAGGCATTTTGTCATATTCTCATTGTTGATTTTTGCGTCAAAAGACATCATGGGTTCCTGGCAGAGGTGATGGGCACAGTGAATGTGGAAACGGGTACATTTCTCAATGAGCGATACTGTTTCTGGATCACATAGATGCTGCTGGGTAATGTCCTGCAAGAGAGGTTTAGACACATGATTATTACAAAATAGACATAACGGCAAAATAATATTCACATTGACACATTTTATATCAATCAGTTTTAGATATTTTAATTAAAATCAACAGTTAGACACTTTAGAAATAGGGCCTTAGATAAAGCAATTAAAGTTGTTATGCCCACCTTCCGAATTCCTCTGGTTCTGTTCCAGACAAAGTCATACCAGTCACGGTAATTGCCCTCACCCTGGTCCATAATCTGGGTTACAAGGTAGTCCATAGTCATGCTTAGCACAGGAAGTGGTCTAAGCTCATGAGGGAGTGGTTCTTCCTGATCAGCCGAAGACCTGCTATACTCTTTGATAGCAGCAAAATGATCCACCTAAGCAGAAGGGGAGGATTTTATCACAAATCATTCAACTTTAGCCAAGAACTCCAATGAAAACATGGATTTCAGATCATTACTGGACTGTACTATGATCATCACAAACCTTCTCTGTATCTGGAATAACTTCAAAGACACTCAGCTGGTTGCGGGTTTCTCTCATATACCGCTCCTTCTCCGGGCACATATCAGGGCATGTTCCCACAAACACTTTGGACATATCCAGGTCTGTTCTTTTGGGTCGAGCTTCAAAGACAAAAATATTATTTATTGCCAAACAGATAATTTATCATCATTTATGTTCAAATATAAATATAAAATAAAACAAACAGCATATATAACATCACATACAATATAATTTTATAACCCTATAATGATAATAATAAATGCAGCATTTACTTTATTATAATAAGTTCAGAGTCAATTGAGGCTTTACCTTGTCGTAAAATCTTGTCTCTCTGCTCTAGGAGGCGGTATCTCTCCTCTGCTGTTTCTGCCAACTGACCAATCAGAGGCTGCAGTACTGAGGGCAGGTTAATAATAGGTCGTTCTACACTCCGTTCCTCTGAGACTGACTCCAATAGTGCCTCACTCTCAAACTGGAGTGTTTTAGCAACAGAAGATTTTTGGATCAGAGAGCTGTAACAAAAACAACATGCAGAAATAAGTAGAACAAATAAGAATCATGCAAAGGGACTGCTTGATATTGCATGTCTCAAATTACCTTTTAATAAGGGAGCTAGTGGTGCTGATGGGCACTGCTCTGGGAAGAGGCTTGCGACTAGGGGAGGACTGCAAAAATGCAGCCCCAGACTCTGAGTCCCCTGTCACATCTTTGACTTCTGAAGGTTTAGCAGCTTTTTCACTTGGACCTGTAAATGGCAATCATTTCATAAGCATAACAGTATGAGAGTTAACATTTAGTGCTTCTGCTAAATTAAGGCTAAAACAAGGTATAAAATCACATTTAAACAGCAGATCTCATATTGAACATGTCTCCAACATTTTTTTCAGATGTTCATCAGTTTAAAGCAAAAAAAAGCTCTCATGTCCTAATTTCCTGTGGCCCCTGTGTTGTTAAATTAAATTTGTACTGTAACTTTTAGCAGCCCAAAAAAATGCAAATGTGAAAAAGTGAACTTGACCTCAAACAAGTTTTGTAGGGCCGGATTTGTTACAGTGGAGGTTTCAGTTCAAAGCAATGCCTAACAATATATGATTGGAATATTTGAATAAATTCTTTCCACTTTTTTTCTCTTGATAAACACTGTTAGTGCATTGATTGACAATTTCTTTAAATCATATTTTCATCCACAATATATTTTAATTTAAATGGTTCAATTATCAAAACCTTTTTAATCTTGCTTTTGTTAAAGTGATGAAATAAACTTAATTTTCCGCAGTAATTTTATTGGTGACATTAACACTGCACTTAAGAATAGCCTTTTGCAGTTTAACAATACCACAAAGCCTAACCAACTAAGATTTAAGATTGAACTAAGATTTTTACTTAATTTATTTGAACAGCAAACAAACAACTTGATAGTTACTCACTTTGCTTTTTCCTTTGCCAAAATATCTGAATTTCAGTCCTCTGGAATTGCTTTCCTTTCTTTTTGGCTTTGGCTGCAGCTGTCTGGGAGGCAAGAGAGAGTTCATCTAATTAATCAGAAACACATTCATTAAATGTAACTACTTTTGTGGCAATGAGTATTTTGTATTATGCATTTAACTAGACATGCTCACATGATCTTGGAAATGCACGATGGCCAGATTCTTCTGATGCCTGCAATACACCTTAAGCACTTTCCCAAAGTGCCTAAAATGCTGTATGATGAGGTCTTTCTTATTAAGGTTGGGTGGGACGCCTTTGCACTGTATAACAGTGGCATCAGTAGGAGAGAGACCACCCAAACTGTCTGTGCTCTCTTTTCGAGAAGCACGTCTACCTGGAGTGAGTGTCTGTGCTTCAGGCTTGAGTGCTACAAAGACAAGTGATCACAATCTTAGAAATGTTAGCAAGAAAAACTAATTTCAAAATAGCTTAGAATAAAAATTAGTTTATTAGAAACCCATATTATAGATTTTAATTTTACATTTATCAGATTCAGTCAATATTTAATGTATGATTTTTTCACAACCTTTTTATTTTAAGATTGTCTTTGTTGTCATCAGACACACATAAAATTACTTTTAAGAACACTAATAACACTGTTAAACGTAATCTTCAAAAAGTCTCAAAATCAATATCCATTTTATCATATTGTACATTAAAATGCTGTTATGTCTAGATTTACTTGTAGCTTTTGAGTGTTTAGTGTTTTGGTTTTTGTAATTTACTTTTAATTCACTTCAATTTATTTTCACAATAGTATAGAAATGTAATATATGTCAATAATGTAAAAATAATCAAATTTCAGTATTGGTGCGCTCCTGAAGAAAATCACAAGAAAAGATATGTAACTTACAAACTTCCTCTGCTTTTTTCAGCACTGTGGGAGCCTGAGATCTTGGAGGTGTAGTGGCCACATCACTGCCTGGACCGGGTGGATCTGGTCTATCTGGAAGATGATCTTCTCTCTTCACTGGACTGACTTTGGATTTCATTAGCTCAGACAATGCATTGCGAAAAAGCCCTCCAGCCGGGCCACGGCTTCTCAGCAGGGGGCGTTTGGCGGGTTGTCTTGGTCCATCTGCCCCAGCCTCACTACTATCGCTTTTAGCTGCATTTGGATCAACCGGCTCCTCTTTACGTTTTATGCCAAAACCCACAAAAGCAGTTTCTCCTCCACTGCTCTGTCCATCCCCTGCTCTATCTTCCGTTCTTTGTGGGGCTTCAGTCTTTGGGTCCCCAAATCCAAAGGATCCAATGCCAGTACCAAATGCAGGTATTTTGTTATCTGATTGAGACTGAAGGCTCTGTGCTGTGAAGCTGAAGGTGGATGGAGTCGTAGGCTGGGAAGCAGGCATACTGCTGCTGGAAGGGTTGGCTGGCTGAGAGAAGGTGAACTGAATGTTGCTGCCACCACCGAGCATCTCCTTTTGTGAAAAATTAGCATTGGAAAATGAGACCGATGGAGCTGCTGCTGGCTGTGAGAAGCTGAAGCCCAGAGCGCTCGGCTTTACGCATGAGAACAGCGAACCACTGGAGGAATTCTCCGTAGTACTAGTTACAGGCTTGGATGATCCAACAGGTTCAGAGGCTGAAGACAGATGTGAGCTGGGAGGTTCGGGGCTGACACTGAAAATAGGTTTGAAAACTGCATCGTTGGGTGGCTTGAAACTAAACTGGTTCCCACCAGCTGGATTATCAGTCCTACCCCCTGTTGAGGAGCTGGATGTGGCAGTGGGTACAGAAAAGGCAGAAAGCTGACCAAAACTGGGCTGGTTGGTAACAGTGCTGCTGAAGCTGGTCAGAGATTGCGAGGCACTGGAGGAAAGACTAAATGCAGAAGACTGAACGAAAGCAGAGGTCTGATCAAAAGCAGACATCTGATTCTGTCCTGTAGCTTGAGAATATGAAGGCGGTGGTAGTCCAAATCCAAGTGTGCCTTGACCCAAACTTGACTGCCCAAAGGCCGGTGCTGTTCCCAGAAAAGTGAATGAAGATGTCTGCCCCAATCCTTGTGATAACCCACTGGTCTGGCCAAAGGTAGGCGTTTGGCTGAAGACAGAAGGCTGGGGTGTTGGTTGGCCAAAAGCTGGCTGACTAAAAACAGAGGGTTGTCCAAAACCAACACCCTGTGCTGGGTTCTGCTGGGCAAATGACTGAAATGGGTTTACAGGCTGATTAGTGTTGTTTGGTGGTCTACCAAAGATGTCTGAAGGATTCATGATCGCTCCAACAGCAACTGTTAAGATTTACTAGTGTGATACTGAGCAAATCATCAGCTGGTCATGACCAACGTCCTCTGAATCCTCTAAAACAAAGACACAAAAGAGTTACCTATGACTTTCCAGTTTATCTCAAACCAGATGTATAAGTTATAACACAAATAATATCTGCATAATATGTGCAAACCAAAATTAAACATGTTTTTAAGAGCTCAAATATGAAATAATAAAAACGAAAGCTGCTCCAAGTACTGAACGCCGCCGAGTACGTTTTAACTCCCAAAACCAACCACCTGAGCACTAATATTATATGTATGTATTTCATATATCTACATTATATATGTACAACAATCAAAAACACTTAAATCGAAAAGAAACAACAACTGTAAATACTTTGGTGCTATTCTCGTCGCAGTCGGACAGGATGTTGATTTCTCTTCTTCGTAAATAACCCTAACCCTTGATTCGACGAGAGTCTCGCGCGATTGCGGCCTCTACAGGCAGACAAGAGCATGACACCATAAGATGAAGAGAAGTACTGGAGGTGAATGGGCTGCAATAAACGAAGCTTTAAAAAAACATTATCACTCAAGGTTTTATAACATGCAAATTAGACAATAGATATGCACAAATAAGAAATATACTACGAAAATGCCACAACTTTAAGTCTAAGTCAAAGAGCAAAAATGCTGAAAGTTTTGAGTGGTTTAGGCGTAGGGTTAGTTTAGTTTGTCCCTAAAAAACATGGAATCTAGTGTGTGTGTGTTAAAGGTGATATATTAGTCATTTCATTTGTTGCATAATTTCATTTGCTTATCTTCTATCAGTTGCATTCCAATATTTATCTGTTGTGGTGATAAATTATAAATATCCACAATTCCCCTTCCACTAACACTGAACAATAACACAAAAGAGAGATTTTGGATTAATTAAAAGGTTTAATTGATTTTTAAGTTCATATAATACATATATCAGCATAACGAAACACAATTCACAACAACAATTTAATGGAAAGAGCTACAAAATTTGGTGAGAAAAATGTTTTTTGTTTTACGTTGTAATACAGGGTTCTTTAGATTACATATTCCTAAGCACAAACCAATCATATCCAGACAGAGGTAAAATAGTTGACGCATTCACATGATTCATACTAGCTGATAATTTTCATATATGTACACAGGCAGCTTATATCTTGCTGAAATGGTGGTATTCTTTAGCTATTGTTCAGAAGATGTCTTCTGTCTCTCCACAAAGTGAAGGTTCACCTGTCTGTCTGGCACAAGCACTGCACGAGTGAGTGACTGAACCTCACCCACAGTTGGGTCCGGTCGGATTTCAAACAACTTGATTAGCTGGAATGAAAATATACAATTAAAAAACACAATTTACAATGTAATATATCTGGTACAAATTTAAAAATCAATGTCTGTCTTTCTTACCCTTGCCAAAGCCAGATGCATCTCCAGTTCAGCAATGCGACGGCCAACACAGCCTCTGACTCCATAGCCAAATGGGATTGACCCAAATGGGTTGGGTCTCGTTCTGCCATCTCTGAGCCAGCGGTCAGGTTTGAACTTCCGTGGCTCTGGGAAGATTTTCTCATCATGGCTGATTGCATAGTGGCACAGACTGAATGATGTCTGTTAAAAAAACAAAAAAACAAAAACAGTTTATTTAGTGATGCCAATTTCTGAACTGTCAACTCTTCTTTTTTTCATTCTAACATTTTACTTTCTTACAACAATTTACCTCTTTAGGGAAAAAGTGTCCTCCAATGACAATATCATTTTCTGCAATAAGACGGGAATTCATGGGCACCACAGGGTACATCCTGCACATGAAATTATAAAACAACTATACACTACTGGTCAAATGTTTAGAATAATTAAAATTTTTTAATGTTTCTGAAAGAAGTTTCTTATGCTATATACAGTATTTAAAAATTATTATATTCAAATACATTTTAAAATGTGTTTAACTGTGATGGCAAAGCTGAATTTTCAGCAATCATTTAATCATTTTGTGGAAACCATAATACATTTTCTCAGGATTCTTTGACGAATAGAAAGTAAAAAAAAACAACAGCATTTATTAGAAATAAACATTTTGAATACATTTATTTATTTTATCTTGCTCACCCCAAATTTTAAAACGGTAGTGTTTTACAGTTTCCACTAAAATATTAAGTTGCACAACTGTTTTCAATATAATAATAAATGTTTGTGCCAAATCAGCATATTAAAATGATTTCTGAAGGATCATGTGACATTGAAGACTGGAGTAACAACAGCTGAAAACTCAGCTATTACAGGAATAAATTAGTTTTTTTTTTTTACTATATTAATTAATGATTAAATAAATGCAGCCTTGGCTTTTTTTAAATGGCTTTTTATTTATTCTAAACATTTGACCAGTGTAGTCATAGTTTAGACATATTATATGCCGAATTTGCTGTTTGGTTTGGCCACTGTCAAATGTTATTTTGACTTCTTAAAGATGTATTATATTACTCAACATAATTCTCAACCTTAATGTTTCCTTGATGACAGCTTTGAGGTAAGGCATGCTGTTCACTTCCTGTGCTGTTGGGATTCCGTCACCCTTCAAGACTCTGGTTACATCCTGATACAGAGCCTCTTGAGCTTCTGGGTCTCTTGAGAGGAGATACAGCGCCCACAACATAGTGTTGGAGGTCTAGAACATGAAGAGGAAAAAATATTTCAAAACTCATACGTAGTTTGTTTAAATAGTCAAAGATACATTAAATGTCTCTTACTGTGTCCACTCCAGCCATCAGCAGCTCAGAAATACTTCCATAAACGTCTTTACTGCTCATCTTGACATTGGAAAGCAGGTAGGTGAGATACTCCCCAGCAACCTCCTGATTTGCATCCACACGCTTCTGTATGGCCTCCATCTTCATGTCAATCATTTTTCTGGCTTTGCATAATCCATAAGTATAATACATCACCAAACTGCAAAACATGCCTGTATCTCTTACAGTCTATCTGAAGAGGATGTTTGACCTAACAAGCTTACCAAATTTGAATATGCCCTCCCAGCCATTAATGTACCACTGCCAAAATGGCAAGTAATTGCGAGTCCAGTTTGGCAGTAACACCACATGCACGTTATAGGTGAACATTTGTGCAATAGAATTAATGAAATCTTGTGTATCGGCTGGAATCTCTTTCTCCAGGCAGCCAATGCGTGTCTCAAACAGAATGGATGAGATCCCTGAATGAGAAAAAGATCAGTAAAGAACCAAATAAATTGCGTGCACATAATATAACAGTGTAGTGTCAGGTTGGCTTCTAATGTCCTCATGGGAACATGTAGCTATTAAGGGCATTGTGACAAGTCAGTTACACCCTGAATCTGTAAGCAAGCTGTATCTTCTGTTGTCCAATTTTATCTAATTTCAAGTGCTTATAGAAAGGAAATACCTTCAAGGGAGAAGCGATAAAGCTCACTGGTCAAGTTAGAAACCAGATCACCGGTGGGGCTCATCTCCCGCAGATAGTAAATCCGTTTGATGAAGTCTGTGACCACAGCATTGACCACATCTCCATACTGAACTGAGTCCTTTGGATGCAGCATGCGTTTGTTCAGCACTCTCCGCAGTTTGTACCATTTCTCTCCTTCTCTGTTGAAGAACATATTGTCTTTTCAGAAGGCCCACAATAAACAGCACAACTTGCTAGAGTTCACAAGTTTACATAAGCCAAATGCACTTTGGCTGTCTCCAGACATGACTAGTCTTGCATAATGTATGCGTCACAAAATAAACCTGTTACAGATAAAGAACAATTGTGTCAAACATTTTTACTCTGTGAAAGGGCCGTAGCTGATGCCTTTCATGTCACGGTGCTCTCTCCACACATTCATCTGTCCTCTGGAAGGAAACTTCTCATCTTTTCTAAGGAGTTCCTCCAGTAAGTCCACACGGTTTATGCAAATGGATTGGAGGTTTCCAACATTCACTTTGTACAAAGGGCCATAAACCTGAATTTTGTATAACTGTAGAGATTAAAAACAAGTGGTGAAGAACAAAGTACATGTGCTAGTGAAGAAATATCTAGTTGATTTTGAGATAAATTGCATTGTATCTCCAAATTGTTTTAGAGCAACAAATAAAAATCATACTGGGATCACAACTAGTACTGAATTATTTAAAAGTGTTCAATTAGGCAAGACAGTTGTTTCCTTTCTATTCAAGGTAAAAAAACAGTGACAGTCTGAGTACATAAATTAATCATTTACAGTCACACGATAAACAAACCATGGCTGTGGTATCTCTCTCTGTACCTGCAGCTCATGCATGCGATTCAGGTACCGTTTAAAGATCAGTCTGTACATCATCCCAAAGGTTCTCATCTCTGGGAGGTCAGCCACAGTCTTGAGCTTCCCGTGGCTATCCTGGACAGTGACAGAAGCAGCAGCATTACCCACTGTCCCTCTCCTGACGTCTGTGGCCACTGTCATGGGCCTCAGAAAACCGAATCTGATCCTTCTTTCTGCAGAGCTCACTGCAAAACGAACAGCCATTATGGAAGCAGGGAGAAGAGTGAAGCAAAACACTGATCACATGGGAGGGAGAGGGAGGTGGGGCAAAGTCTCTCTAGTTAACCCTTCACTATCTGCTGTAATTTAATACTGTATGTGTATTTGTTTTAAATGTGAAACTTTATCATGCACATAATGATACTTTAAGAATATTACCATCAACTGGAAAATTTTCTCCACTTTCAAAATGTCATCATTTGTGAACATTCTGCTAAATTTCTCCTTTTGTTTTACACCAAATAAATAAGGTCAGGCAGGTTTGGAATTACATTAAAGGGGTCATATGACGCGATTTCAATTTTTCCTTTCTCTTTGGAGTGTTACAAGCTCTTGGTGCATGAAGAAGATCTGTAAAGTTGCAAAGACTAAAGTCTCAAATCCAAAGAGATATTCTTTATAAAAGTTAAGAGTCAGCCACGCCTACCTAAAACGGCTTGTTCTAACATGCCCCCACATATCTACCTCACTATGTGGGAAGATTTGCATAACGCCGCCCAAATGTTCATGCAAAGAAAGAAGGCATAACTTTTATTCTCACTGTAGTATTGTTGCCACTTTCCGCCATGTCGTGAAGGCACTGTGTGATTCGTTGTGAAAGCGAAACTACTTTGTTTGTCTTCCAAAAGAGGACGATATCCGCTTTGTCATGCCTAGAGCTGATCCGTGCTTGGTCGCTGAGGAAATACATCAACTTAACGCTGTGGATCGCCGGATCGGCTTTAACCGTGGACGAAGCCCGGGGTCGCCACAGGTGCTTGGCCGCTCCTTCGTCGAATCCGCCGGCCGTGCCTTTTTCAAGCCCGCCGCCTCTGCTCACTCTTGCCCGGCTTCAGCTCACTCTAAGCCGGGGCTTTCGCTCACGCTAGGCCACTGTGTTTTTTTCGTTGGAAAGCGAAACTTTTTTGTTTGGTCTTCCAAAAGAGGACACGACGACAAATCAGTGGTTAAGTTGTATTTACAACACTGGTCCAGAACTTTTAACCCAAATATCCAATTTGGTGGCCGCACATTTTATGTAGGACTGTTTACTGATCCTGGTAGAGTAGACTAAAATGCCGGTTGTTCTGACTCACAGACTTTAAGTATGTTTTCATTTAAAGGATTTTCCACTGTGATTCAAACGCGAGTTTTGGGCAGTGTGAAGTAGCACTTGCGGTTGTCATTTCTCTGATCACAAATGCAGACGGGTTTTATGTTTACACGGCGCGATGCAACGCAACGCAACGCATAAAAAGACAGTACAAGTCATTACACTCCGTAATTATGTCCCCACTGGACAGGTTTAAATGTTTTTGTCTCATCGCTCCGGCCGGGACATCAACAGTAAGGTGAGGGGCGTAACATTTCTTTCTCACGCTTGAGGTATTCACTGAGGGAATCACAACGCACTGGATCACAATCACAGCACACCTCGCTTTTTCAGACCGTTGAGCTTTGTAAAAATCGACGTGTTTTAGAAAGGCGGGGCATAGAGGAGAAAATATTATGTACATTATGTGGAAAATAATGTTGTTTTTTTTACTTTAAACCGCATAAACACATTTCATTACACCAAATACACAAAATAATGTTCTTTTTAGCAACATCATATGACCCCTTTAAGGCTTGGAACAATGACGTTTTTTTCATTTTTGGGTGAACTATCATTTAAAATACTTTCTTCCAATTCTTACAGGGCACAGCGAACAAACAAAGGGTTTTATATATTTTTAAAATCACATACCTGTGTTAACAATGACTGTTTACCTTTAAAGAAATGTGTTTTTTTTTTTTTTCAATCACCTAAAAAGGTTAGATAATATATAATATAATATTGATGTTATGAAGAAAAAACTGATTTCACTCTGAGCTAAGTAATATTTTGTCCCACTTACGCAATTACTGGACATGATTTAATACACACAAAGCAAATCTCTGGAGAATCGTAAATCACTGGTCATTCTGCAAGTGAAACATTACTGTAAACCACGGGAAAGACAAATAGAGCATAATGTCAGCTGTTGTTGCTTAACCAATACCAATAACAATAGAAGAGATGGACAAATTTTCTATGGTGTTCATAACTATTTGGTACTTCATTCCTTATTGCTAGAAAAAAAAAACTCTCAAAAGAGAAATTAAGATAAACTAGAGCATTAGCTATTTATGACTGAACCTTTTTTGTTTTTGTTTTGTTAAAACATAGAATATATTTATGTATTGAATATATATTCTATATATAATACAATACACATTTTGATAAACATTCAGTTTGCTGATATCTGCTTATCACTACCTTGCACTGACAGTTTATTGCCACTAATGTTACTTGTGTCAATAGAGGCAAAAGGGCAAGATGACAAGGATTTTACAATCCAAAGTACATCAAAACAAAAAAGTAATACACGTCATGACAATCAAGTTTTGATCTCAGCACTGCAGTCTGTAAGACATACTCTCTGTGGGCAGCAGCTCCCGGCTGATGAAGGCTGCATCCACGTCCTCTAGCAGGATGATGCTTTGCTGTGGAGCGACACTCAGCAGGTGGTTGAGGCGATCGTCAGACAGGCTGCGGTCACTGAGACTCATCAGACAGACGCTGTAACCCAGCTCGCCTGCTAATGCAGTTGAAATAGGCTAGATTTAAGGGTAGCGCTAGGGCAGGGGTGTCCAAACTCAGTCCTGGAGGGCCACTGTCCTGCAGAGTTTAGCTCCAACATGCCTCAACACACCTGCCTGGAAGCTTCTAGTATGCAAGACCTTGATTAACTGATTCAGGTGTGTTTAATTGGGGTTGGAGTTCAATTCTGCAGGACACCGGCCCTCCAAAAAAAAAAAGGTTTGGACACCCCTAGGGGATAGAAAATACAGTTTGTCCAGTATAAAAACCATTACTGTCACACCCATGGACGTTTTGTTGTGCTTTCATCCCCCATGTGCTCAGTGTGACCCAGATTTTCCCTTGTTTGATTTGATTAGTTAGTTCACCTTGATTATCTTCCTCACCTGTCTGGCCCTCGTCGTTAGCAACCCTATTTTATTTGCCCTGTTTGCCTTGGTCCAGTATTGTATTTGTGTTGCTGTGCTACGTGTATCTCCTGCCTTGTATTACCCTGTTGGGAAGTATTAAAGATTATTGAACTATATCTTGGTCTTCGTGCGGGTTTATAGACCACCATGACAATTACATCTAGGGAATGTCCCCATAAAACATGGAAACCAGTGTATGTGCGTGTGAGTATTTGTCAAAAGGTAATATATTATTTCATTAGTCATTCATTTGCTGCATAATTCCATTTGCTTAACTTCTATCAGTTGCGTGCCGATATTGATCTGTTATATTGATAAATAATACATTTTCACAATTCCCCTTCCACTAATACTGAACAATAACAAAACAAAAAAAAGGAGACTTCGGATTCATTAAAAAGTTTAATTGATTTTTAAGATCATATAATACATTAATATATATATATCAGCATAATGAAATACAATTCACACCAATTTAATGGCAAGAGATATACAAAACTGTGGGGGGGGGAAAGTATTTTTCACAGTGTTATGCAGGGTCCTATAAACTGCATATCCCAAAGCACAATAGAAATATATCCAGACAGAGGTAAAATAGTTGACACATTCACATGATTCACACTAGCTGATAATTTTCATATATGTATGTACACAGGCAGCTTATATCTTGCTGAAATGGTGGTATTCTTTAGCTATTGTTCAGAAGATGTCTTCTGTCTCTCCACAAAGTGAAGGTTCACCTGTCTGTCTGGCACAAGCACTGTGCGATTGAGTGACCTAACCTCACCCACAGTTGGGTCCGGTCGGATTTCAAACAACTTGATTAGCTGGAATGAAAATATACAATTAAAAAGCACAATTTATAATGTAATATAACTGTTTGGCACAAATTCAAAATTAAACGTCTGTCTTTCTTACCCTTGCCAAAGCCAGATGCATCTCCAGTTCAGCAATGCGACGGCCAACACAGCCTCTGACTCCATAGCCAAACGGGATTGACCCAAATGGGTTGGGTCTCGTTCTGCCATCTCTGAGCCAGCGGTCAGGTTTGAAATTCTGTGGCTCTGGGAAGACTTTCTTATCATGGCTAATCGCATAGTGGCACAGAGTGAATGTTGTGTTTAAAAACAGCTGATTTAGTGATGCAAATATCTGAACAGGCAACCATTTTTTCATTCTAACAACATGGAAATGGTTTACCTTTTTAGGGAAAAAATGTCCACCAATGACAACATCATTTTCTGCAATAAGACGAGAATTCATGGACACCACAGGGTACATCCTGCACATGAAATTACAGAGATTATAATACTCAATGATACACCACTGGTCAAAATTCTTGAATAATTCATGTTTCTGGACGAAGTCTCTTATATACACAGTACACACACATAAAAAAATTATATTCAAATATATTTTAAAATGTAGTTTATTTCTGTGCCTGCAAAGCTAAATTTTTAGCAGTCATTTGACACCTCTAGACTTCAGTGTCACAAGATCCTTCAGAAATCATTCTAATATGCTGCTGTGGTGTTTAATTATTATCAGTTAATATCAATTAATAATAATGGTTCTAATTATCAATAGTTTTTAAGGCTTAATATTTTTGTGGAACCCATAATACATTTTCGCATAATTCTTTGTGTCATGAACCTAGTCTCTGTGATTCTTATTATCAATAGTTTTTAAGGCTTAATATTTTTGTGGAACTCATAATACATTTTCCTCATAATTCTTTGTGTCATGAACCTAGTCTCCATGGTTCCTCCCACTCACCACCAGAGGGCTTCCTCACCTGAGTATTGACCTTTTTCTTGTCCTGGACTCCATTTCCCATGATCCCCATACATTCCCCGGACTATTCAAACAGCTCACTTACATCCACACCTTGAAAAGTTATGTTTTCACCTGGCTGACATTTCTGAGTATTCCATTGTTTCCTATTGCCTTGCCTGTGTATGACTCTCAACTGTTACCTTGTTTCTGACCCTTGCTGCCTGTCTACTCATCTCTGCCTCAATTGTTTAGATACTGTTTATGATTGTTTGCTGCCTGCCCTGACCCTCTATTTTATCTTGCTCACCCCAAATTTTTAAATGGTAGTGTATTACAGTTTCCACAGAAACATTAGGCTGCACAGCTGTTTTCAATATTGATAACAATAATAAATGTTTCTTGAGCACCAAATCAGTATATGATTGTGATTTCTGAAGTATCATGTGACACTGAAGAAGACTGGCGTAATGGCTGCTGAAAATTCAGCTTCGCTATTAAAGGAATAAATTATATATTAAAATATATTCAACTAGAACCAGTTATTTTAATTAAGTAATATTTCACATATTTATATTTTTACTGTATTAATAATCAAATAAATGCAGCTTTGGTGAGCATTAGACTTCTTTTAAAAGACTTTTTACTTATTCCAAACATTTGACCAGTAGTGTATAGTATATGCCATAATAAGCATTATTTACCTTAATGTTTCCTTGATGACAGCTTTGAGGTAAGGCATGCTGTTCACTTCCTGTGCTGTTGGGATTCCGTCACCCTTCAAGACTCTGGTTACATCCTGATACAGAGCCTCTTGAGCTTCTGGGTCTCTTGAGGAGATACAGCGCCCACAACATAGTGTTGGAGGTCTAAAACATGAAGAGGTAAAACTATCATTTCAAAACTCATATGTATTTTGTTTAAATAGTCAAAGATACATTAAATGTCTCTTACTGTGTCCACTCCAGCCAACAGCAGCTCAGAAATATTTCCATAAACGTCTTTACTGCTCATCTTGACATTGGAAAGCAGGTAGGTGAGATACTCCCCAGCAACCTCCTGATTTGCATCCACACGCTTCTGTATGGCCTCCATCTTCATGTCAATCATTTTTCTGGCTATAATCCATAAGTACAATACATCACCAAACTGCAAAACATGCCTGTATCTCTTACAGTCTATCTGAAGAGGATGTGTTAACTAACAAGCTCACCAAATTTAAATATGCCCTCCCAGCCATTAATGTACCACTGCCAAAATGGCAAGTAATTGCGAGTCCAGTTTGGCAGGAACACCACAGGCATGCTGTAGGTGAACATTTGTGCAATAGAATTAATGAAATTTTGTGTCTCGGCAGGAATTTCTTTCTCCAGGCAGCCAATGCGTGTCTCAAACAGAATGGATGAGATCCCTGAATGAGAAAAAGATTAATAAAGAACTTCACAATTTTGTGGGTAAATGGAAAACGTGTTAAAACACTGGTTGGCACATGTGATAAATTGGCATACACATTCATTATAATAATAATATAAAGACTATATTTTGTTTCATAAAATGGATGGATAGTCATGATTTTAGCTATGGTAAAATCTATGATATTTGTTTTATGGCTGATTACTGCCACTTAGTGAACTTTTTCAATGAAATAACTCAATAATAATAAAACAATAATAATAACTCTTTCAATACTTTAAACTATTTTATTATGTTAAAAAACCTCCATAATATTTCCTATTAGTTATATGTATGCAAATGTTTAATAAAAACAAGTAATTATTTTCTATATCATATTATAATTTATTTTTTTATTTTAAAATTAGTCCTTTAATTAATTAAGAAACTTTTTTTTTTTACTATAAAATTTTATTAATCTATAATTTTAATTAAAATAGTGATTATAATTTCATAAATTAAATATTATTTATCAAATATATAATTTATTTTTTAATTGAAAATCATAATCCTTATTTTAATTAGAAACATAATTTAATTATTCCTTACGTTATAAATGAATTTAAAATTTATAAAATAGAATAATTTCTCATAATAAAAATTTTCCTTATTTTGAAATTAATATTAATTTTAAAAATATATAATAATATATTATTTATATTTAAAAAATAATTATTCCAAATTTTAATAAAAAAAAAAAAAAGAAAAAATTTAATTCCAAATTTTAAACAATAAGAATTTTTTTTTTTAAGAATGAATCTAATAAATAAATAATATAATATATTTTAATATTATTGATATAATTAAATAATATAATTTTCATATTTTCCACCACAATGACAAGCTTGTATTAGGAATATTATTGGTCGTAAAGATTTTGTTGAACAAATCAATACTTCCATTCAGCAAGGATGCATTAAATTGATCAAAAATGACACTAAATATATTTAGGTAACACTTTAGCATAGGGATCAACTCTCACTATTAACTAGTTGCTTATTCTCATGCATATTATTAGCGTATTGGCTGTTTATTAGTACTTATTCTGCATGACCATAATCTACATCCCTAATCCTACCCAATAACTAAAGTGCACTACCTTCTATACGCAGCAAATTGAGTTTGAGGCAAAAGTCATAGTTAAAGTTTTGTTAATAGTGAGAATTGGACCTTAAATAAAGTGTGGGGGGGGACCGACATTTATAATGATACAAAAGATTTGTAACATTCTATTTCAAATACATTTTATACCTTTTTAAATGTTGATACGTCGTTTTTTAAAGCAATTATTTCATATACACTGAACAAAATTATAAACGCAACACTTTTGTTTTTGCCCCCATTTTTCATGAGCTGAACTCAAAATCTAAGACTTTTTCTATGTACACAAAAGGCCTATTTCTCTCAAATATTATTCACAAATCTGTCTAAATCTGTGTTAGTACACTTCGCCTTTGCCGAGATAATCCATCCACCTCAAAGGTGTGTCATATCAAGATGCTGATTAGACAGCATGAATTTTGCATAGGTGTGCCTTAGGCTGGCCACAACAAAAAGCCACTCTAAAATGTAACTTTTATCACATTTTCTTTGCTGTAAACAAAACTTGTTTCTCGCGAGACTTATGCTACGCCTACATCCTACGTCATCCGCTGGACGCCACTCTCGTGAATGCGTGCACGTCAGTTAGCAGAAACTAGAGGTTAAGGTTTATAAAGTTGTAAATATGGTTATTTTTCTTACACAAATGCTTCGTTTCGCTTCAGAAGGCCTGTATTATCCCCCCGGAGCCGCGTGGACTTCTTTTATAATGGATGGGTGCAATGTTTTGGACTTCAAATTTTGGGCTACCATCCACTTCCATTATAAAGCTTGGAAGAGCCATGACATTTTTTAATATAACTCCGATTGCAATCGTCTGAAAGAAGAATGTCATATACACCTAGGATGGCTTGAGGGTGAGTAAATCATGGGGTAATTTTCATTTTTGGGTGAACTATCCCTTTAAGGGCATTGTGACAAGTCAGTTACTCCCTTGGGAATCTGTAAGAAAGTTGTATCTTCTGTTGTCTGATTTTATTTAATTTCAAGTGCTTATGGAAAGGAAATACCTTCAAGGGAGAAGCGATAAAGCTCATTGGTCAAGTTAGAAACCAGATCACCGGTGGGGCTCATCTCCCGCAGATAGTAAATCCGTTTGATGAAGTCTGTGACCACAGCATTGACCACATCTCCATACTGAACTGAGTCCTTTGGATGCAGCATGCGTTTGTTCAGCACTGTCCGCAGTTTGTACCATTTCTCTCCTTCTCTGTTGAAGAACATATTGTCTTTTCAGAAGGGCAACAATAAGAGTTCATAAGCTTACATAACATCACAGGACTATATAAGCCAAATGCACTTTGGCTGTATAAAATCTCCAGACATGACTAGTCTTACGTAATGTATGTTACAAAACAAATCTCTGTTAGATATACCAAACAACTGTATCAAACATTTTTACTCTGTGAAAGGGCCGTAGCCGATGCCTTTCATGTCACGGTACTCTGTCCACAAAGTCATGTCTCCTCTGGAAGGAAACTTCTCATCTTTTCTAAGGAGTTCCTCCAGTAAGTCCACACTGTTTATTGAAATGGCTTGGAAGTTTCCAGCATTCACTTTGTACAAAGGGCCATAAAGCTGTTTTTCATATAACTGGAGAGATGAAAAAACAAGTGCTGAAGAACAAATTAGATGTGCTAGTGAAGAAACATCTGGCTGATTTTGAGATAAATTGCATTTTATCTCTAAATTGTTTCAGAGCAACAAACATCAGATTGAGATCACAACTAATACACTGAATTATTTAAAAGTGTTCAATTATACAAGTCAGTTGTTTCCTTGCTATTCAATGTCCTTAAAAGTAAAAACATAGACAGTCTGAATACATAAAGGGAGGCATTAATCATTTACAGTCACACAATAAACAAACTATGGCTGTGGTATCTCTCTCTGTACCTGCAGCTCATGCATGCGATTCAGGTACCGTTTAAAGATCAGTCTGTACATCATCCTAAAGGTTTTGATCTCTGGGAGGTCAGCCACAGTCTTGAGCTTCCCGTGGCTATCCTGGACAGTGACAGAAGCAGCAGCATTACCCACTGTCCCTCTCCTGACGTCTGTGGCCACTGTCATGGGCCTCAGAAAACCGAATCTGATCCTTCTTTCTGCAGAGCTCACTAAAAGACGACCAGCCATTATGGAAGTGCAGAGAAGAGTGAGAAAACATGATACTGTTTCACATGGGAGGGAGAGGGAGGTGGGGCAAAGCCTCTCTAGTTAACCCTTCACTATCTGCTGTAATTTATATGCACATAATGATACTGTAAGAATACTGCGATCAACTGGAAAATTTTCTTCTCTTTAAAAATGTCATCATTTACTCAGCCTCATGTTGTTTCCAAACCTTTGTCTTTCCTCTGTGGAACACAAAAGCTGCTCTTTTTCATACAATGAAAGTGAATGTTGACCACGGCTATCCCTGTCCTCGTACTGTTTTGGAAAACAATAGTGTGAACATTCTGCTAAATTTCTCCTTCTGTGTTACAACCAAAGCAATAAGGTCAGGCAGGTTTGGAATTACATTACAGCTGAGGAAACAATGACATTTTGGGTGAACTATCCCTTTAACATTCACCTTTCTTCCAATTCCTTCAGGACATAGTGAACAAATGCAAACAAAAGGTTTTGAACCTTTTCAGAATCACATACCTGTATTTACAATGGCTGGTTTCCTTAAAAGAAATTTGCTGTTTAGTAAAAAATGTTCTTTCAATCACCTAAAAAGTTTAGATAATGTATATTATATTGGTGTTATGAACAACAACAACAACAAGTAAATGTTATATCCCACTTTTACAGACAAGATCCAGTATACACAAAGCAAATCTCAGGAGAACCGTAATATACTGGTAATTTCTGCAAATTAAAATCATGACTGTAAACAATGAGACAGACAATTAGTGCATAATAAATGGTGCATCTGTTGCAGTGTTGGGGAAAGTTACTTTTAAAAGCAATGCATTACAATATTGCGTTACTTCATAAAAAAGTAACTAATTACGTTACTAGTTACTGTTTTTATGGAAAGTAATGCGTTACTTACATTACTTTTGCGTTACTTTTAATCTGGACAAGGGCTTGCTTTTTGTTTTTAATATAAAAAGTTCTATTTTTGGCAAATCTAAAAGCGCTTTCACACCAAAAGTGAAACGAATAAACCTCAGGCTGAAGGGAAAGTAAATTTACGTCCGTACAGTAGAATGCAGAAGAAGAAATTTCAACACACTTCAGCAATAAAAAAAAAGACACAGATGTTTGTCTACAGTAATTTTTGCTTATTAGTACGGTTGAACTGGATCATCGAAGGTCAGAAACAAAGACATTGGTTAATAGAAAGGGATTAAATACATAAAGGATATTTGTGTATTGTGTTGTTTAACATTTAATTATTGCAGGTTTGCGTCATATTCTGAGTTGCATTATTTGTATTCATTTTGAGGAATACTGAATCAGTTTTTTTTTTGTGAGTGAGATGAATTAATGCATATTTATATTTATTTTAGAACTACAGTAATTTCTTCTGATTTCTCTCAACATGGGGACATGAGAGCTGTCAATCCACTAATTGTGAAAAAAGTAACTTGCGTTACTTATTTGAAAAAGTAACTCAGATATTCTCTTGTAAATTAAAAAGTAATGCGTTACTTTACTAGTTACTTGAAAAAAGTAATCTGATTACGTAACTCGTGTTACTTGTAATGCGTTACCCCCAACACTGATCTGTTGTTGCTTAACCAATAACAGTAACAACAGAAGAAATACACACATTTTTCACAATTCTTTTGGATTTTATTACTCCCGTGTGTGAAAAGCCTTCATCCAGGGGTAAATTTCAAAGAATGATTCATTCATTCTGTTTATCACTCGCCTGTTTGCTCAGTCTGCATCATACAAAAGTCTGTATCGTCTGTGTAGACTTCACTCCTTCATCTCTGCAATGTTTTTGATGGAGCCAGCCGGGTCTGTCTTGTAGAGCATGAAGTGTCCTTGCACCTGAGCGGCGCTGAGCTCTGTGTGTGCTGTCAGCGCTTGCTCGGCGAACTGCTCAGCCTCGGCTGCAGACTCCTGAGGGTAAAACCTCCGGAACATCTGAGTCAGCTGCCAGTGAGAGCAGTGGCCCACATACTGCTTCAGATCAACACGGCCAGGTCGAACAAGAGCCGGATCAAGTCTTCAGCACACGGAGGAGAAAAAAAGAGAAAGGGGAGAAAATAAAACAATACCATGTTATACTTATAACAAGAATAAACACAGGTGTTCATGACTATTGGGTACGTACTTAAACATATAAAATATATTTTACGTATTAAATACATGTCACCCTGGACCACAAAACCAGTCTTAAGTCGCTGGGGTATATTTGTAGCAATAGCCAAAAAAACATTTTATGGGTCAAAATTATAGATTTTTTCTTTTATGCCAAAAATCATTAGGATATTAAAAAAAAAAAAAAAAAAAAAAAAAAGAAAAAAAAGACAAAATGTCATGTTCCTAAAGATATTTTGGTAATTTTCCTACTGTAAATATATTAAAACTTAATTTAGGATTAGTAATGGCATTGCTAAGAACTTCATTTGGACAACTTGATTCAAGGCGATTTTCTCATATTTTGATTTTTTTGCACCCCCTCATCTTCCAGATATTAAAAATATTGTAATCTCGGCCCAATCTTGTCCTATCATAACAACCAAACATCAATGAAAGCTTTCAGCTTTAGATGATGTAAAAACAATACATCTCAATTTCGAAAAATTTACAATTATGACTGGTTTTGTGGTCCAGGTTCACATACTGTGGGTACGGAAAGTATTCAGACCCCCGTAAATTTTTCACTCTTTGTTATATTGCAGCCATTTGCTAAATCATTTAAGTAAATTTTTTTTCCTCATTAAAGTACACACGCCCCCATATTGACAGAAAAACACTGAATTGTTGACATTTTTTGCAGATTTATTAAAAAAGAAAAATCACATGGTCCTAAGTATTCAGACCCTTTTGCTCATTATTTAGTAGAAGCACCCTTTTGATCTAATACAGCCATGAGTCTTTTTGGGAAGATGCAACAAGTTTTTCACACCTGGATTTTTTTTGGGGATCCTCTGCCATTCCTCCTTGTGGATCCTCTCCAGTTCTGTCAGGTTGATGGTAAACGTTGGTGGACAGACATTTTTAGATCTCTCCAGAGATGCTCAATTGGGTTAATCATGCTCTGGCTGTGCCATTCAATAACAGTCACAGAGTTGTTGTAAAGCCACTCCTTCGTTATTTTTAAGCTGTGTGCTTAGGGTCATTGTCTTGTTGAAGGTAAACCTTCGGCCCAGTCTGAGTTCCTGAGCACTCTGGAGAAGGTTTTTTCGTCCAGGATATCCCTGTACTTGTCCACATTCATCTTTCCCTCGATTGCAACCTCGATTGTCGTCCTGTCCCTGCAGCTGAAAAAACACCCCCACAGCATGATGCTGCCACCACCATGTTTTACTGTTGGGACTGTATTGGACAGGTGTGTGTGCAGTGCCTGGTTTTCTCCACACATATCCCTTAGAATTAAGGCCAAAAAGTTCTATCTTGGTCTCATCAGACCAGAGAATCTTATTTGTCACCATCTTGGATTCCTTCAGGTGTTTTTTTAGCAAACTACATGCGGGCTTTCATGTGCTTTGCACTGAGGAGAGGCTTCTGTCGGGCCTCTCTGCCATAAAGCCCCGACTTGTGGAGGGCTTCAGTGATGGTTGACTTTCTACAACTTCTCCCATCTCCCGACTGCATCTCTGGAGCTCAGCCACAGTGATCTTTGTGTTCTTCTTTACCTCTCTCACCAAGGCTCTTCTCCCCCTATTGCTCAGTTTGGCCGGACGGCCAGCTCTGGGAAGGGTTCTGGTCGTCCCAAAAGTCTTCTATTTAAGGATTATGGAGGCCACTGTGTCTTAGGAACCTTAAGTGCAGCAGAACTTTTTTGTAACCTTGGCCAGATCTGTGCCTTGCCACAATTCTGTCTCTGAGCCCTTCAGGCAGTTCCTTTGACCTCATGATTCTCATTTGCTCTACATGCACTGTGAGCTGTAAGGTCTTATATAGACAGGTGATTTCCTAATCAAGTCCAATCAGTATAAACAAACACAGCTGGACTCAAATGAAGGATAGAACCATCTCAAGGATGATCAGAAAAATGGACAGCACCTGAGTTAAATATATGAGGGTCACAGCAAAGGGTCTGAATTCTTAGGACCATGTGATATTTCAGTTTGTCTTTTTTAATAAATCTGCAAAATGTCAACAATTCTGTGTTTTTCTGTCAATATTGGGTGCTGTGTTTACATTAATGAGGAAAAAAAATTAACTTTTTAATGATTTTAGCAAATGGCTGCAATATAACAAAGAGTGAAAAATTTAAGGGGTCTGAATACTTTCCGTACCCACTGTATATTATTTGAATTTATATATTAAATATAACATATAATACACATTTCGATAAATATTCAATTATCTGCTAAAATCTGCTTATCACTATCTTGAACTGTAAAACAAAAGTTTATTACCACTAATCTTCGTTATGTTTATAGAGGCAAAAGGGCAAGACGACAAGGATTTTACATTCCAACTTACATCAAAACAAAAAAGTAATGCACAATGAACAAGCTGCAGTATTGAGCTTTACCTCTCAATGAAATTAGTTGTCATGAACACAATTCGGGCCTCTGAAGATGCCACTCCATCCAGAGCATTGAGAAGTCCACTGAAAGTGAGTCTTCCCATGCCCTGATAGGCCAGTGGAGCTGTGAGAACAAGCCAAGGAAGAATAAATGAGATCAACAAGAGCAGAAATATTTCATGATGCTGTTAATGCCATGGCTAGAGACCAAACTGTTATTATAATTAAACACATGTGACTATAATTACATTATATTCCAAACAGACAGTGAGAGTTCAGAAGCACTGCAGTCTGTAAGACATACTCTCTGTGGGCAGCAGCTCCCGGCTGACGAAGGCTGCATCCACGTCCTCTAGCAGGATGATGCTTTGCTGTGGAGCGACACTCAGCAGGTGGTTGAGGCGATCGTCAGACAGGCTGCGGTCACTGAGACTCATCAGACAGATGCTGTAACCCAGCTCGCCTGCTAACGCAGTTCTGAAATAACACAAGAATGGTAATGGTACTTGGGACTCCAAATTGTACATTTAACTGATTGCTTTCTTGAAGTCATATTATACCATTTAAAAAAAATGGTTCTTGCACGGCAGTATAAAATTAGCAACATATACGATTGCATTTTGTATAGTTTGTTTGTTTGTTTGTTTATTTATATTCTTCTTAACGCCACTCCAACATCTATGGCTATATTCTTGGCATAAACCAGTTAATACACAAGTCTGCATTTTGCCTAGTAACAGATTATTAGAGTCAATAAATACATATATACGCGTAATATTATAAGTATATGTAGTACTGTTCATAACTTTGGGGTTGGTAAGATTTTAAAATGTTTTTGAATGAATTCCCTTATGCTCACCAAGGCTGCATTTATTTGATCCAAAACAAAAACAGTAATAATAGTAATGCTGTGAAATATTAGTACTATTTAAAACAACTGTTTCCAAATGTAATATGCTTTAAAATTGTATTTATTTCTGTGATGGCAAAGCTGATTTTCAGCAGCCATTACTCCAGCCTTCAGTGTCACATGACCCATTCTAATATGATGATTTGGTGTTCAAGTTTATTATTACTATCATCTATGTTCAAAACAGTTGTGCTTCTTAATTTTTTTGTGGAAACCATGATAAAATTTTTTCCAGGATCCTCTGATGAATAGAAAGTTAAAAAGAATAGCATTTATTTGATACAGAATATAAGAATAACACTTGGTCCTCTCAGATATTTATATTCATATTGTTGTAACTTTGTCTGTCTACTCTGCACCAATCTACACTCTGTATACTTTATCAGACACTATTATTCATAGTAACATCTACTATAAACAAAGCAACTGTGCTTACATGAAGCTGCTCTTTCCACAGCCTGGGGGTCCATACAGCAGATATCCCCTCCTATATGGAATGCCTGATTGAAACATATTCATCAACAAAATTGGAATAAAAAAATTATTAAAACATAAAACAATCAAAAAAACAACCCTTTTATTTATTATTATAAAGATTTCACATTACATTAGAGGTGCGCATGCATTTTTTTCCTAATATTTTTAAGTATGAAAAATGCTTTTTTCACCTCTGTCAGTGTACCACTTAGGATTGCCAATGAACTCCTTTACATCATCCACGATCCTCTCTGCCAAACCATTCTCCAGCACTACTGAAGATAGAGGTCGTCTTCGCCTTGGAAACCCGAATGGCCTCCACTCTGCTCCAAGTGCAGTGTACATCACAGTTCGGCCCTCTTCTTGCTTTAAAGCAAGTTCACGTGCTGCACGGACACAGAATCAATCATTAAGACTGCAACATATTTATGAAAAATTCAGCTGATGGTCTACTATACATGTGAAATTCACTGCAGGTGCTGACACAACACTGTCGAATGAAGGAAAAATGAATAAAACAAAATCTAGCTGCTCATACCTTCTTGAAGTATGTTGAAGAATATTTGGCGGTCTCTGCCCAGAGCAGTGAAGGTGACGGACTCCCAGGGTGTTCCAGTGTGCAAGTCAACCATCTGCTTTTCTCTGGTCCTCTCTACTCTGATCCACTTCCTGCCATACCTGAAAACACAAAGCCTCAGTCAGAGACATGGATAACTATGTGCTGGATTGATCTCTGAGAGAAAATCAAATAAGCAGCACATTGAATGTAAAATGTCCAAAGTAACATCCCAATATATTCTGATCGTACCAAATGATGTGGTTGCCTGGACTCGGATGGAAGTCAAACTGTGTGTGGACTCGTCCACTCTCATGCTGCATGTATGAGGTCTCTACACTCAAATGCTGGGTGTGTTTGGCATGTTTAGTGATCCAGCTTAATAGCCAGTGATAACTTTTATCTCTGCTTGGGACCTCCAGCGTGATCATGTAATGTCTTCTGAAGAAGATCATGCCGACCTGTGCCCCTTTTCTGGCAACCGCAAGTGCTGTGCCAATACCAACTAGTCCAAATCCTGCCCCAAAGTAAGGGTTGTCCTTAAGGGCTCCAATAAAATCTGACAGGGTCATGATGAAGGTGTCTTCAGGATCTCTTATTCAGTCAGGAAAAGCTTTTTTTTTTGTCCCTTCATTGCAATATGCAGCCTACATTCACAGCAGAGGAGGTGAAACCATTTTCATTTTAATTTGGATGAGAGCCTTGAGACTGATCAAACATTATGGCAAGCTGTCACTGATCAGGTCTATCTTTTTATTTAAATAAATGCAGATTTAAAAAGTCTCTATACTTACGGCAGAGGAAATATCACACCGCATTTTAGCCTAAAGTAAACGAAAAATACGCGAATAAAACGCAATAAAGCACACCCTTTCTGCTGTAACCCAGCGCTGTCTCTCATTGATGACTGAACAAATAGTTATTTTGGGTGAGTCGAATCTTTTCCATGACTGATTCAATGAACCGATTCACAAATCAATCATGTTTTAAATTCGCATTATTTTGAATCAGTTATTTTAGACGAACTGTTCAAAAGAACCGATTCACTAAAATGAAATAAGCAAATCACATGGCGACCTCTGTTGTTTCCGTTGTTCAGGAAAATAATTCCGCGTGAATTGTGTTTCATTAATAGTTCCGTTGTGACTGTTTACGACGCAGTCGCCTTATGACACTTTTAGGTATTCTTATAAATAACTGCCTGTAGATTTTGTGTATTTTAAAATGGATTATTCTCCGCTATGTATACTAAATTATGATGTCAGAATTCATATTCCTCTTTGAACAGAAAAATTCTAGAAATGACGCCGCTTACATCGTTTCCATCCACACAGATGAAGGTAATTTCTTATTATATAATTTAAGTCATAAATAATGTGTAGTAACATAATACAGTATTAATGCATTATAATGTTTATTCATCTCTTGATGATGATTATATTCGCGTTGTTTGCTTGAATTGAACACATCTGCTGTTCCTTGAGGATGCGTTGTTTATTTGTTTATCAGAGCAAATGAAACAAGAACCACCGTGCAGGAGGTCCAAAATTTGTTTCATAAAACCATATTTTCTCCAACAAAAACGCACTGGATTAATTGCTTTATGTCCTTTATGCTAACAGACAAAAACACTGATAAATCAACTCTTTAAATCTCAAGTCTGGTAATCCAGAAGTCTGTTAATCACATTTTGATCTCCCTGGTGATGCCCTGGGAGACGGAAACACTTAATGGTCCTGATGCTGTAATAGAGTTTTACCCCTCTCTAGAGTTGATTTTATCCCTCACTGACTGATGTCCTGTCGAGTTTGACCCAAACATGCACCAGCAAGAGCCTGGATATGATGCAGAACAACTCAAGCATGTGGAAAATAATGTAGCAGATACACCGGAAGGTAAAATACAACAATACTTATAAAACCATGTTTAATTAATTATATATTCAGTAAGATATAGTCCTTTGGCATGCATGGGTCTCTGGAATATTTGATTTCAATTGGTCAGTTGCTAGATTCACATCTCTCATATCTGTGTCTCCTCCTTAAATAATTACTACTCAGATTAATGTTTCATGTGTATTTATTTGTATATAAATATAATGTACAATCAGTCAGTCTTTACTGCAGAATAAACCAAGACAGGGTGATCTCTGAAAGAGTTCATTTTGAGATAAGCTGAAAATATTATCCCACTTATATATTGTATGAGTTTGTCCTGTTTTACAGCTTTGACAGCTTACAGATAATAAGTGTATTATTTTCTATCTGATATAGCTTTGTCTCAGTCGAAGGGGACGGATATGGCTGTGCAACCTAGAAGCAAGAAAAGTGTATCCAAAAAATTGAAAGCATCAACAAAAAAGGGGAAAAAATGTACTACCATTAGCCAAGAAAAGCCTTTATCTAAAGGTAAATATCATGAATGTTAATAGATGTTGTAATTAAAATAATTGTAATCCCAGGTCTGACTTACAGCATCTTTCTGTTTAGTGGGACATGTTGCAGAGGGCACCGAACACATGTTTCGCACCCACATCTGCTCTGAATGCAGACGCTGCTTCAAGACACGCTCCCATTTGATAGAACACATGCGTATTCATTTTCCTGACCCCAGTCTGCAATGTCCAAGCTGTAAACACTACTTCACCAGCAAGAGTAAGCTACGCATCCACATGCTAAGAGAGACGGGACAGAAACTGCACCTCTGTCATCTATGTGAGTATAGAGCGGTGGAACGTAACTCTCTGCGACGACACCTTTCCAGCGTGCATGGGCATCAAGAAGATGATGCTCCCAATGGAGAGTTGTTTAAGTGCCCAACTTGCCAAAAGACTTTCAGTCAGAGTCAGGCATTAAAGAGCCATATGAAGTCTCACAATAAGACACAAAATGAACAGCCGTTGCTTTGCTTCAATAAAGGCTGCTCATTTCAGTGTACAGAAAAGAAGCAGCTTCAAAAGCATGTGTTAGATGCTCACCAAATTGAGGCCGTCGAGTGCCGTCATCATGCCTGCGGCGCCTTCTTCGGGAGCCTGGAAGACATGGAGAAACATTTCCGCACACATCAGGCTTATCATGCCCCACTGATGACTCTCATGCTCAAAATAGAGAGTCCTTTTTCAGCAGCACAAAAAAGACAAGGACAGAAAGTCCAGGAATCAAGAACTGAACTGTACTTTTTTTGCCCTTTCTCAACCCATCACCCTGTTAGTCGATCTAAACAAAATGTGTGGTGTTCACTTTTCGGATGCCAGGTGAGAAAACACACTCACTGCTCAAACATGCAAGCTGTGTGTAGAGGCTCGAACAAAGAGTCCTTGAAAGACCATGCTGTGATGCCATATGGTAAAGATATTCAGTTGTTCTACTTAGTTACAGTTGGGATGAAGTTGTTTGAATAGTCTAGGATCGGCGGGGTGGGCGGGGGGGGATAAGGGGGGGGGGGGTCAAAATGAACATTCGTCATATGTTTTTTTTCAGTCCTATGTATGGATTTCCGCCCTTGTATTATTTCTTTTTTTTCAGAAAAAAAATCAATTGAGATTCATGCGTGTGGTTTGGGGGTATACGAAGTCTACAATAAAGAATCTATATCACCAAACTGCAACAAAATAGTCCATGGGAACAACACCTGTGGATATATTCCACTAGTTTGCCAATAAATAACAGGTTTAGGTATCTTCCCATCTGCAGTGAACTGGGGGCTCAGTAGTAGGTTTGGTACAAAGCTATACAGTTAGGGCGAGGAAGGGGCTCAAGAAATTAGAATGGGAAATCATGGAACAGTCAATTATTTCAGTACGGGGGGGTCGAAACAGCATCAAATTGTGAAAGCGGGGAAAATCAATAGTGCTGCACAATCAACTATTAATATATTAGGGGGTGCGTTTGTATTGGCCTGTATATGTGGGATGATTGTGGCTCATATCATTTAACAACAGAAAAACCCACCAATTCACTGTTTCAACAAATTAGAATACTTCATAAGTAAAATAAAAAAAATTTTTTTAGTGAATTTGTTGGCCTTCTGGAAAGTATGTTCCTTTAGGCTTGATAGGCATAAATCCGTAACAAGGGTAGCTGAAGATGTAGGGGTCCTTTTGCTTTAATTACTGCCTCAATTCGGCGTAGCATGGAGGGTGATCAGTTTGTGGCACTGCTGAGATTGTATGGAAGCCCAGGTTTCTTTGACATTGGCCTTCAGCTCATCTGCATTTTTTTTTGTCTCTTGTTTCTCATTTTCCTCTTGACAAAACACCATATATATTCGCGGGTAGGGTAGATATGAGGTATGTGTCGGTGCTGGTGAGTGTGCTGGCCAGTCAGCACACCAACACCATGGTCTTTAACCAAACTTCTAAAATGGGTAACTTTTGTGGCATTGTGAAGACAGGTTGGCGCAAATCATGCGGGAACCGAGTAAATGTGAAAACCTCAGAGACATCTTCAAAAAGCTGGTCAGCAGACGGAAGCATGAAGTGCTCCAAAATTTCATGGTAAACGGGTGCAGTAACGTTGGTTTTCAAAAAAACACAATGAACCAACACCAGCAAATGACATTGCACCACAAATCATCACAGACTGTGGAAACTTAACACTGGACTTCAAGCAGCTTGGGCTATGAGCTTCTCCACTCTTCCTCCAGACTCTGGGACCTTGATTTCCAAATTAAATGCTAAATTTACTTTTATCTGAAAAGAGGATTTTGGACCACTGGGCAACAGTCCCGTTCTTCTTCTCCTTAGCCCAGGTAAGACTCCTCTGACATTGTCTGTGGTTCAGGAGTGGTTTAACAAGAGGAATACGACAACTGTACCAAATTCCTTGACACGTCTGTGTGTGGTGGCTCTTGATGCCTTGACCCCAGCCTCAGTCCATTCCTTGTGAAGTTCACTCAAATTCTTGAATCGATTTTGCTTGACAATCCTCATAAGGCTGCGGTTCTCTCGGGTGGTTGTGCATCTTTTTCTTCCACACTTTTCCGTTCCACTCAACTTTCTGTTAACATGCTTGGATACAGCACTCTGTTAACAGCCAGCTTCTTTGGAAATTAATGTTTGTGGCTTACCCTCCTTGTGAAGGATGTCAATGATTGTCTTCTGGACAACTGTCAGATCAGCAGTCTTCCCCATGATTGTGTAGCCTAGTGAACCAAAAATGAGAGACCATTTTGAAGGCTCAGAAACCTTTGCAGGTGTTTTGAATTGATTAGCTGATTGCATGTCACCATATTCTAATTTGTTGAGGTTAGTGAATTGGCGGGTTTTTGTTAAATGTGAGCCAAATTCTCACAATTATCACAATTAAAAGAACCAAAGTCTTAAACTACTTCAGTCTGTGTGCATTGAATTTATTTAATACACAAGTTTCACAATTTGAGTTGAATTACTGAAATAAATTAACTTTCCATGACATTCTAATTTATTGAGATGCACCTGTAGTTTAGCTGTAGCAAACTTGAGTATAGCAAGTCCCTAAGTATAAATCACCATCTGTTTTCATTCTTTTGAAAAGAGCAGGTTGGACATCTTTGTTTGTATTTCACAGAGGAAATAAAATTATATAGTGTTTTAAACAACATAACAGTAAATTATGACAAAAGGTTCATTTTTGAATGAACTATTTCTTCAGAATTGCACATTGGCCATAAATAGATGGATAACATTTGTATTTACAGGTGAAAAGCCCCACAAATGTACACTATGTGACTTCAGATGTCGTGATGAGACATACCTTTCAAAGCACATGCTGACACACTCTAATGACAAACAGCACATGTGCTCAGAATGTGGATATGTTACAAAATGGAAACACTACCTCAGTGTCCACATGCGTAAACATGCAGGAGATCTAAGGTACATACCTTGACTGAAATTAAAATATGGTAATAAAAATAACCATTTCCGTTTACTCACCTGCCTCTCATCTCTCTCAGGTACAAATGTAATCAGTGTCCATATCGTTGCCATCGCATCGACCAGCTGAACAGCCATAAACTCCGTCACCAGGAAAAATCCTTGATCTGTGAGGTGTGTGCATACTCCTGCAAGAGAAAGACTGAACTGCGCAGCCATATGCAGCTCAAGCACTCAACAAATGCAGATCCACAACCTTCTGTTTACCAGTGCAAGTTTTGCCCTTACACAACAAAGTACCGGCAAGCCCTGCATAGCCACGAAAACTGCAGGCACACCCGGACACGCATGTTCCGCTGCGCACTCTGCCGCTACACCACATTTAGCAACACCAGCCTCTTCCTGCACAAAAAGAAATCCCATGGATATGTGCCTGGAGATGTGGGATGGCTTGAGAAATATGCAGAGAAAGAAAAAGAGCAAAGCTCTGCAGATTTGACGCACAACTTTTTCTCCAAAACCACAGTACCTCAGACTTCAAATTCAGAATATAGGGAAGAAACGGTTAATACAAAGGAGTCTAATAGGACTATAGATGATTCAAAAGATATGTCTGTAAAGGAGAATGAGAATGATGCAATAGCAGCCACTATTGGAGGACCTGAGGAAATGACTTTAGTACAGCAGGCCAGTCTTGATATTGAGTCTGCAAGAGAAGAAGCAATTAATCTTTCTGAAGGACATCCAACTGATGAAGAACAGTGTGGCTTCCCACTTTTTGCTTCCCAAACCAGCCAGAGTAGCACACAAATGGTACTTGCCGAGACCGTAAATATACATGACACTGCATTTGATTTTGAATCTCACACATTGCATACAGTCCACCAGAATTTCCCACAACTATCAGCTGATGATGATGATGATGATGATAATGCAGCTTACTATGAAGATCAAAGTGACTCTGAAGACCTGCCACCGGTGACAGAAACTGAAAGGAGCACAGAGGGTCTCCATCAGGAGAAATGTGTAGAGGCCTCAGCTACTGAGACTCGCTTGCAATTCATGAGAAAACAGGATAAAGACCAGGCTGAAGCCCTTGTACTAGAGGGCAGGGTGCAGATGCTTGTCGTCCAGACACGGGGCAATATGTATCAGTGTAGCCGCTGCTCCTATGTGACCAGAAAGCAGGCAGCATTAATCCGGCACCGCAAGTCGTCCTGCCAGGTCATGAAGGCTGGACTACGCTGCCAGGACTGCGGCATGCAGTTTAAACAACAGCGTTCTTTGAACACACACCTCCGGAAGTGCCAGTCACTGCAGAGGCACAGAAAGAAGTTTGATTTTGCTAGCACTGTAGGTACATCAGGGAGTTGTGTAGGTAGTTCAGGGAGTGATGCATCTATACAGGAACGAAGTGCATCTCTTAAATCAGGATCCCTCACAATGCATCCTGAACTTGTTGATATCACTGATTCTAAAGATTCAAGAGTACAAGGTTCAGCTGAACCTGAAGGCTCACTGTCTCCTACCATAACTGCTGTAATAAATGAGACTGATTCACTGACAGGCACAACCAAAGGTGGGCAGGCAACTGTCGAGAGTAGAAACAAGCGAGCAGAAGAGGAGTTGGTAAATGATGAGATCTCTGGGTGTACTGAAGATGATGGTAGGTATACTTGCAGAAAATGTCCTTTCTCATCTGTTAGGAAAGTCACAATAGATCGTCATTGTGCAGCATGCAGTGTAAGCACCCATAAGGTACATCTAGCTGAAACAGGAGAGCAGTTTGAGCAAGAGGATAATCTTAGTGACTCAGACCATGATCAGGAGGAAGATGGGGCAAATGACTCGGAAAGAGATTCAGGAGAAGAAGAGACCCCTCAAAACCCCAAACCTCGATTCTCATGTCCTAACTGTCCTTTTCTTTGCCACCAAAAGAGAGCTCTAACAAGTCATCAGATAAAGGGCTGTTTAAAACCAGGTCAAATACAGTGTCCACAGTGTTCATTTGTAGCCAAATCGGAAAAATCTCTCAACCATCATATCCTAGGTCACAAGAAAGACAAGAAGGTTACTAGAGGTCAAATATCCGGAAACCTGCAGTGCAATCTTTGCTCCTTCACCTGCAAGCAAGAGCGTTGCCTGGCACAGCATGTTGCTGTGAAGCACGAGGGAGTCCGTCCTCACCAATGCCGGTTCTGTTCATTTAGCACAATCCGTCGGTACCGCTTGGAGGCCCACGAGTCCATGCACACAGGTGTTGGGAGGCATAGCTGTGAACTCTGTGGCCAAACTTTCGGCACCACGTCCAGACTACGCTTGCACCATCAACGCATTCATGACAAACAGGCAACGCACTTCTGCTCGCTTTGTGACTACAGAGCTTATAACCTCAACGACATCAACCGCCACAACTTGAGCTGCCACACTGGTGATCTTAGCTACCATTGCAGCCAATGCAATGCACGTTTCAGCTCCGAAGTTGCCCTGAGGCAGCACTCCAACCGAGCACATCCAGATGCAAACAGCTTGTCTTGCACTCAGTGTAGCTTCACCTGCAGCTGCCAAGCTGCGCTCAAAGCGCATTTGCAGCATGAACATTCGGAAATCAAGACGAAAGATCCTCAAAATGGTACAGAAAAACAAAGCAAGATATCCATCACCCATCAATGCATGGTTTGTTCCTTCAGCACCCATAAAAAAATCCTGCTGGTCCAGCACATGTTAGATGAGCATGAAGATGGACCAGCAGAGGAGAAAACTCTGAAGTGTGATGTCTGTGGTTTCTCTTGCACCCACCAAGTGGTGTTTGACCAACATGTGCGGTCACATGGAGGAACCTGCCTCTTTAAGTGCACTGAATGTGAGTTTTCCACCAGGAACAAACAGAAGATCACTTGGCACATTCGAATCCATACAGGAGAGAAACCTTACCGGTGTGAGAAGTGCAGTTATGCATGTGCTGATCCTTCAAGACTAAAGGTATGAAGAGCTATTATCCAAGATATTGATTGAAGGTTTGGGTATTTGGTTTTTGATGTCCAGTTCTGTTGGTGCTTCAAATTTAATGAATCTCTCTTTATTTTAGTATCATATGAGGATTCACATGGAGGAACGCAAGTATCTCTGCCCAGAATGTGGCTACAAATGCAAATGGGTCAACCAGCTGAAGTATCACATGACAAAACATACAGGTAGCTATGTATGTGTTATATAGTCTTTCGCTAAATGTAAAGTTCCTGCACACCTTGATGTTTATCCTTCTTTCCAACAGGCGCTAAACCGTACGCATGTGAGGACTGTGAGTACCGGACCAACCGTGCTGACGCACTGCGCATCCACCGGGAGACACGCCACAGAGACGTGCGTTCCTTTATATGCGAGAAATGTGGAAAGGCTTTCAAGACGCGCTTCCTTCTTAAAACACACCAGAGAAAGCATAGCGAGGAGCGACCTTATGTGTGCTCCATATGCCAAAGGGCGTTCCGCTGGCCAGCGGGTCTCCGCCATCATTATCTGTCCCACACCAATCAGCTGCCATTTTATTGCCTCCACTGTACATATCAAGCCAAACAGAAATTTCAGGTTGTGAAGCACCTTCAGAGACATCACCCAGACTTGCCTGTCCAAGATGGTGTGGGTAAAGACCAAGAGGCCTCTAGAATGGGTACACAAAAGACCTGGATTAGGGAAGAGGAAGAAAGACAAGAAAAAGGGGGGGACATGTAGCTGTGTTTCTGTATGCATTTCAGTTGACATTCCTTCATCTTATGAAAGTATTACATAACATAACCCTCATTCAAACCACAATGAATAAACATTTTTACAATATATTTATTCCTGTTATTCCTGTTTATTCCTTTAAATAGCATTTTCTAAAGATAAAAACAATATTTACCTGGGCAAGTACACACATAATGAGAATATAAGTCATTTACTTTGAACACTTGCCTTTGGGTTATTTATAAAAGGCACTTAACCATGCTCAGTTACATTAATTTAGATAATGTACAACCTTAAGGATGCATTCTGCCATGACTATATAACCTTAAATAAAATGCATTTGATTTTTTCATTAACAGTACACTCAGTATTGCATAGATACTAAACAACTAAAAAATACAACTAATAACAACTAAAAATAAAATTTGCTTTTACGGAAAAGGATTTTCTGCACCATTCTTGGAGGTCTATTTTGACAACAAGGCACTACTAACACCATGCAACTACAGTACTATAGAGGTACTCTTAAAAAATAATCATAGTTGCTATACTTTTTTGTTTTAATGCAAGGATTAGTGATTAAATAATGTTTTGATTTGTTCATGTGATTGCCAGCATTTGAATTTTAAACAAAGCACAAGATAAAAAATTTTCTTTACCTTTTAACAGCAAACTACAGATTTGTCTGAGAAATATTTAAGCATTGTAAATAAAACTACTAGAATTGTGAACATTGTGAACACCTATAATTACAGCTCTGTGATTTTGATATGAACATAGATGGAGGATGGATGGATACTCATTCCGTCTTTGGACAACAGGTGCACATGACGATATCCTGTAAAAAAGAAGCTTTTTGTTATTCAGAATCAGAATCAGAATGAGTTTTTATTGCCAGGTATGTTTACACATACGAGGAATTTGTTTTCATGACAGACTTATTTGTAAGAAAGCAATTCATTTTCAATGATTTAGAGTATAGGTCTAATGACACTGGGTCTCATACACTAATAATACTACTAGTAATGTAATATGTTTCAACTGGTTCTAAATTTTTATCTTAAATAAAAAAATAGAGAAAGTGCAGGCTTATTGATGAATGAGGATTTCTGTGTGGAAACATTCATACACAGGCTGTGTTTGCATGGTTATTGAATAACATATATTAAGATATTAATATAAGATATATATTAACCCATTCAGATAATATTTTTTTAACTTGTATACTGTATTATTATAGGCCTACCTGGTTGAATATTGGTAAAAGGTATAGTGTATTGCCCTATGAAGTCATTCCTTGATGCTTTATCATAATCTTCAACTACAAAACGCACCAGTGCCAGCTCAGGGGTGTGGATTGTGAACTGCAATGATTCATTCCAGTGTGGGTTGAATCCTGTCCAGATTAAAAAAGTAGAAAAATCACTGCAAACAGCAGGACATATATAGGATTCCATGGTTTGTAAATTAAGGAGACTTGTCATCATAACAGGTCATGTCTGTTTCCACATTATTAAAGTTACAAACACATACTGTATTATGCACAATTTCCATTTGTCTCTCTTGTAGTAATTTGGCAACACTTCAGTCCATTTAATTTTCGTTTCCTCACCATTGTTGTCAATGTATTTGGTCTCCTGTTTGGCTTGATCCAAAGGAACGCCATAAATTTCCACCCTTACCAGGGGGTCTACAATGGACCATTCTTTTTGCTTTACTTTAGGGAGCTGTTGTCCACTAATAACCTAAAAAGAGATGAAAACAGAAAGAATCAACAAATAAAATCATGAAAATAAACTTGCAGAGGGAACACAAACATTGTTCAATACCTTAACATAGAACAGTAGAGGGTGGTAATAATCACGTTCCTCAGGATTTTCGGGATCAAAGAGTCTCTCTCTTTTGCAAAGGATCTCAGGTTTTAGGATGTAGCCACTGCAGCCATTCTGAGTAAACAACCCATCATTAAGATCCATTTCCATCTCTGCTGACTGGAAGTTTAATGCCACTATGAATCAAAAACACATTAAAGTAAATACACTGGCCACTTTACAACACATTAGCTGTGTTTCCCTGTTCCTCTTTACATAGAGTGTTTACCATGCTCACATTCTTCCATTTTGTAGTACTGACATAATGGTGTGAAATGCAATATCTACCATACTAACCAATCTGGCATCCCATGTTCCACATGTCTATTGGACAGTAATTTGATGAATCCGTCCTCATTCCACTTGGATACACTCTTGTCAGCTGCCTGGTGTTATGCAGCACAAAATCTGAACCTAACAGACAAAAAGTGAGAATTCCTAATACAAAAATGTAATTATTCTTACAAAATGGTATAATTTCATTTTTTAAATTTATTTTCTTAGATTTTATATAGAAAGGAAAAAGCAAAAAGCTGCTTAAATAATCATTTGGTGTTCCACAGAAAAAAATACAGCATACAGGTTTGGAATAATATGAGGTTAAAATATATCCAAACTATCCTTTTAAAAAGAATTTCTAACCTGCTTCTTTTGAATATTTACGGGCTTTAGACTCAGAGAACGATGACATCTCATGAGGCTTAGCAGAGGTGCGGGAATGCTCAAAGCTGTGGAAATGTACACTCTTACAGAACATTAGGTCTGAGAGCTGCTTGCATAGATTTTGCTTCGATTTCTACATGGGGCAAAAGCAAACAATCAAAAACAATGTTAAACAAAGGGGTGGAAAACACTGACTGACCTTTTCCTCAGTTTCTCAATATTTCCACTGGTACCTTGCCATTTGTTGGCGGACTGTCCTTATTAATTTCTGCTGCCTCGTCCTCATCGCTGACTTCACCTGTGGGGTTCTCTGACTCGTTTTCAATCTTCTTCCCTTTTAACAAGATTTTCCTCTTAAGTGCCTGAAAGAAATGACGCAACAAATAGACCTGCTTGACATTCCTAATAATATACTATTATATAATATAGAATTTTTAACAATTTAGAAATAAAATAGGCTATATAAACACTTAGGTTCAAAGTGAAATTGTTTCTTTTTTTTTGTCATTTATAAAAAAAATAATAATTTTCAATAAAAATTATATTATCTGCATAACAATCAAAATAAGAAGAAGTTGCAAAATTTGAATTGTACAAACATTCTTTTTATTTTGAGATTTAAATGAGAAAATGCCAAACTCAATTTGGTCTCAGACTTTTGGACCCCACAGTATTAACAGATATTTAAAAAATCAATATCCTATAATAGGTGATATGGACCTTTTCTTTATAACGGACATAATGAAAGTACCATGACTATAAGACAATAGAAGATTATAAGATCCATGGCAGTCATCTATGTTTTTCAAAAAGAAGTCATTAAGAGCAGATAAGTTAAGTGCACCACTATCTATAAGGCACTGAATAGCTCACCTCTGGGGATGGCAGTTCGCTGGAGACTCCATCTACTGTGTTCGTGAGTAGCATATCACCCAGAATGTCTCTGAAATATCGAGCCATGACTTCCTGTTGCTCTATGCTGCAGTGGTTTTCAATGGACACAATGAGTGGATACTCAGATGCCTAAAAGTAGGAAAGACGGTAACATTTATTAATACATCTGGAAGTAGATTATTATGTATCTGTGCAACAATATTAATCAACAACAATATTATATACCATTAATAGACATTAATATCAATCATGCAAACAACAAAGTAAATAATTATTAATAGATATTCATTTTAATATTGATTTTTGAAATATAGAGCACCTTGAAGGCATAATTTGCTATAGTAGTAATCACATCTTTGAGGAGAATCTTAGATGTCAGTGTGTGTCCATGATAAACTACCGGCTCCCCATTCGATCCATTCCAGCAGTCCACCTCTACACACCTGCAGCCTCGTTTCAGTGCCCTTCAGAGGTTCAACCCAGCACAAAAAAACAACCACTGTCATGAACACAAAGAACAAAATGTAATGCATTCAACTAGGCCAGAGATGCCCAAACCAGGACCCACGGGCCAAAGTTGGCCTGTGATGACCGTTGATTTGGCCTGTTGTTCCATACCACAAGAGGTAAAAAAAGAGACATGTGTTTCATTATTTTGAAGTGTTACAAAAAATTTTATGTAACATAGTTGGATATAATACTCTATTTGGGCATCTCACAGCTATAGATGGTTTCAGATTCTATTATTGACCAGAATATTATTATTACATGCATGAGAGATGTTACTACTTACATGCTCATAAAATCCTTTTCCGCAAAATATATCATTAAAGATCTGTGAAATCAAGAAGACACATGGCTGTATTACCATAAACAGGCACAACTCACTGGATGTAGGCCTCAACGCTGCTTGGTCCTTTTAGCTGGTCCTCCATCAGATAAGTGTTATGTGATGAGGAGATGTAATAGTGGGCAAGAGGTTGGCTCATGTCCTGAAAAAGGTCCTGCCGCTCTGGATTGAAGATGGATCCCTCAGGAGACGTCAGGTACATTAGTAACCCATCGACTGACATCATGTGATTCATTCTGGCTGTACCATAAGACAAAATGAAACATCTGTTCAATCTTCAATCATTACTTAGTAATTGTTATGAGTAAAGGACCACTTCACTGTTGCCCATGCAGCGATCTAGATTAAGTGCTCAGCTACTCCATTATTAAAAGAACATCCAAACAGGCGAATAAAATAATTTTTCAATGAAATTTTTAACCCTCAACTCTTATATCTAAAGCAAGGGTCTTCAACAGGGAGTATATGATCCCTAAAGGGTCTACCATTCACTGCTCAATCGCAAACATTTTTTTTTTTTAAAGAATAAAAAAAAATGAATTAAGCTATATAAACACTATATTAAGTCTCAACTCCAAGCAAAGCAAAAGGTAAGAAGTTCAGCTAAATATTCCATTGTGCCTACCACATTAAAGGGGTCATATGATGTTGCTAAAAAGAACATTATTTTATGTATTTTGTGTAATGAAATGTGTTTATGCGGTTTAAGGTTCAAAAAACACATTATTTTCCACATACTGTACATTATTGTTTCTCCTCTATCCCCCTTCCTTTCTGAAACGTGTCGATTTTTACAAGCTCATCGGTCTGAAAAGCAAGGTGTGGTGTGATTGGCCAGCTATCCAGTGCGTTTTGATTGGCCGAATACCTCAAACGTGTGACTGAAATTTTACGCCCCCTTACCATATTGTGATGATGCCCTGTCAGGTCTGAGCGATGATTCAAAAAACATGAAAACCCATTATAAACTAGCATTCATTGCATCCAGTGGGAACATAATACGGATTATAATGATTATACTGTCTTTTTACGCGTTGCGTTGCATCGCGCCACGTAAACTAAACCATGTCTGCATGTGTGATCGGAGAAACAACAAACAACAAGCCCTACTCTACACTGCCCAAAACTCCTTTAAATATATAAAATAATAAAGCTCTTTAACTATAAAAACGTACTTACAGTCTTTGAGTCAAAACAGCCGGCTTGTTAGTCTACTCTTCCAGGATCAGGAAACAGTCCTACATAAAATGCGCTGCACACATCTTGAATATTTGGGTTGAACTGTTCTGGAAAAATTTTGTAAATACAACTTAACCACTGATTTTCTTAGTCGTGGCATTTTGGAAGGCCAAACCAGTAGTTTCCCCTTTTCACAACGAAACACAGCCCACACACGGGGGCCTAGAAGTGAGTGGCGACGCCTAGAAGTGAGCAGAGGCCGGGGCTCGGTGAGGTACGCCGGAGGGCTAGGTGAGCAGAGTCAGCGTTTTCGACGAAGGCGGTCCAGCGGGCTAGGCCACCACAACTGTGGACGACCCCGGGCTGGACTCTGCTTCGTCCACAGAAGCCGACCGGCGATCCACAGCGCAAAGTTGTTGTATTTCCTCAGCGACCAGCACGGATCAGCTCTTTTGGAAGGCTAAAAGTAGTTTCGCTTTCACAACGAAACACAGCGCCTTCATGACTTGGCGGCGGCGGCGGCAACAACAATACTACAGCAATAATAAAAGTTACGCCTTCTTTTTTTGGGCGGCGTTATGCAAATCTTCCACATCGTGACGTAGACATGTTGGTGCGTGTTAGAACGAGCCGTTTTAGGTAGGCGTGGACAAGTCTTAACTTTTATAAGAATATCTCTTTGGATTTGAGACTTTAGTCTTTGCAACTTTACAGATCTTCTTTATGCACCAAGAGCTTGTAACACTCCAAAGAGAAAGGAAAAATTGAAACCGCATCATATGACCCCTTTAAAATGTATAAATAAAACTGATCAGAATTAATTATATATTCATACATATATCACAAAAATTATAACTGAAGAGTGTAGTATAGTTGTTGATGGAGGATCATTACCTGTGTCTGAAGGCTCATAGCGATCAATCAGCTGAAGGGCGTGTTCATAACTGCCCTCCCCCTCTAGCTGCTCCTCTCTCAGGAACTCCTCCAGATCACACTGGGACAGACTCTGTCCATCACTGGAATAACCCTGGAATAAATCCAGCACCTCTGTTCTCTCAGTAAGCATTTTATAAAACTCCACAAACTCCTGATCCTCCAGGGTTCCTGACTCAGACTTATCTGCCATCTGTGAGAAAACGTCAACAAATGACAATGAGGTACAACATGGTGAAAATGTATGATCCAAAATCACATAAGCCACTCATAATTACCATAAAAAGACAGCATGCATGTTCTTCATTCATGTCCACGTTCATCATTTTCAGTAATTTTTTTGCCTCCTTAAAATTAATTCTGCCATCCTTGTTTAGATCTGCTTTCAAAAACCAGTCTGAGATCCAGCTGAGTGGAATGGTTTAGGTTGATAATTTAAGTTGAGAGTGAACAGCTGGATTTCATTAATCTATCTATCTATCTTTGTCTGTCTGTCTATCTATCTATCCGTCCATCTGTCCTTTTATCATTCCACCCATCCATCTGTCTGTCCATCCATCCATCTAACTTTTTCTTGATATTTTAACATGTAGTTCTGAAAAGCTACTTTAAAAGGGGCAGAAATTAAGATTTTCTTAACAAGGATACTGGTCAAGTTTGGTGCTCTCATCCATGTTCTCCATGTTCTCCATGAGGGCTCTGATGCCCTGAATCCAGGCCTGAGCTTCCTTTGCTGAATCAGCCACCAGGTCCAGGTTTCCTCTACGGCCGCGAAACACCAGAGTGAAACAGCAGACTGCGGGAAACTCATCAGCCACACTAAGGAGCGCCTCGGACTGATGTCCCTCACGAACAACTTCCACATCACTGATGGAGACTGAAAAAACCGCAAAGACAATATAAGCTTTTGTTTAGAGCACTTCTTCTTAGTTTTCAAAAAATGTGAACTAGAGCTTGAAAAGGCAAGCTTCATTATTATTAATTCTTCATGCTTTCTATTGTTCATAGGGAAGCAAAAGAGCTCTGGATTTCCAACTACTGTCATATCAGATCTACTTCCCTGACATACCTACTAATAGTACTCACCCCAAATGCCACTAATATACTCCTTTTGGATTTAATTCAAAATTACCTTGAAGTACAATCAATAACTGCTGATACTTCAAGACCTTTATTTTCTATGCAATTGCTAATGGATTGATCACAAATAAGATGTTTTGTTTTGGCAGTCCATACATATTTTCTTAAATAAATCAGTCATTTTTATCCCATCTTCGATCAATTAGACACATTTTTTATAACTAGACCTGAACTAACATGATTACTGAAGCATTTAAACAAAAACATCAGCTCAATAAGTGCGTACAGGTAGAATAAGAGTTTATTGCCCAGCTGGATTTATATGCGATAGTCTTGCAGTCCTCTTGAAGTTTGTAGTGCCGCGGACGCTTCCAACTACGAGACCTCACTTTGCGCAGAAACATGCCTGCTTTCATGGCTTCAAGGTTTTGATGACCCTGTTCACCTGCCAGAGAATGAGAAATGGCCTTTAGCAATATTCAGAAACACCAAGCTTATTTTAAACACAAACACACACACACAGGATGACTTACAGCATGTTTGAGGTGATTCCATTTTCTATTAGTTCCCCTTTTCTGCAGACACAAATGAAGATTAATGTATCACCATCTCATCAAAAATTCACATTTCAGTCTATACTAAAGACCTGGTGCACATGTGTGGTTTGAGGCTAGAGACCTGCACGGGACGGATTTTTCCAAGGCAAGGCAAGGCCAGGCAAGTTTATTTATATAGCACATTTCATACACAATGGTAATTCAAAGTGCTTTACATAAAAGAAATGAAAAAATTATAAAAAATAATAATAATCACAACAATAAAACAAGGAATTTAAAACTTTGAAAATGATTTACAAATTGATTTAAGAGGTTTAAAATTAATTTAAAACAGTTAAGAATAGAAAATGATTATACATCAAATATAGTGCAATCAGTTCGGACATAGCACAGTGCTCATTCAGTAAATGCACAGCTAAACAGGTGAGTTTTGAGTCTGGATTTAAATGTGACTAATGTTTTAGCACATCTGATCTTTTCTGGAAGCTGATTCCAACTGCGGGCGGCATAATAACTAAAAGCGGACTCCCCTTGTTTTGTGTGAACCCTTGGTATTTCTAACTGACTCGATCCTAGTGATCTGAGTGGTCTGTTCGGTTTATAATCTGAACAGGTGCATCTCAATAAATTAGAATGTCGTGGAAACGTTCATTTATTTCAGTAATTCAACTAAATTGTGAAACTCGTGTATTAAATAATTCAATGCACACAGACTGAAGTAATTCAAGTTTTTGGTTCTTTAATTGTGATGATTTTGGCTCACATTAACAAAAACCCACCAATTCACTATCACAACAAATTAGAATCTTTATAAGACCAATAAAAAAACATTTTTTATGAATTGTTGGCCTTCTGGAAAGTATGTTCATTTACTGTACATGTACTCAATATTTGGTAGGGGCTCCTTTTGCTTTAATTACTGCCTCAATTCGGCGTGGCATGGAGGTGATCAGTTTGTGGCACTGCTGAGGTGGTATGCCCAGGTTTCTTTGACAGTGGCCTTGAACTCATCTGCATTTTTTGGTCTCTTGTTTCTCATTTTTCTTTTGACAATACCCCATAGATTCTCTTTTGGGTTCAGGTCTGGTGAGTTTGCTGGACAGTCTAGCACACCAACACCATGGTCATTTAAACCAACTTTTGGTGCTTTTGGCAGTGTGGGCAGGTGCCAAATCCTGCTGGAAAATGAAATCAGCATCTTCAAAAAGCTGGTCAGCAGAAGGAAGCATGAAGTGCTCCAAAATTTCTTGGTAAACGGGTGCAGTGACGTTGGTTTTCAAAAAACACAATGGACCAACACCAGCAGATGACATTGCACCCCAAATCATCACAGACTGTGGAAACTTAACACTGGACTTCAAGCAACTTGGGCTATGAGCTCTCCACCCTTCCTCCAGACTCTAGGACCTTGGTTTCCAAATGAAATACAAAACTTGCTCTCATCTGTAAAGAGTACTTTGGACCACTGGGCAACAGTCCATTTCTTCTTCTCCTTAGCCCAGGTAAGGAATTTGGCTCTGACGTTGTCTGTGGTTCAGGAGTGGCTTAACAAGAGGAATACGACAACTGTAGCCAAATTCCTTGACACGTCTGTGTGTGGTGGCTCTTGATGCCTTGACCCCAGCCTCAGTCCATTCCTTGTGAAGTTCACTCAATTTTTCTTGAATCGTTTGCTTGACAATTCCTCTAAGGCTGCGGTTCTCATCGTTGGTTGAATGCATCTTTATCTTCCACCTTTTTTCGTCCACTCAACTGTCTGTTAACATCTTGGATACAGCACTCTGTGAACAGCCAGCTTCTTTAGCAATTAATGTTTGTGGCTTACCCTCCTTGTGAAGGGTGTCAATGATTGTCTTTTGGACATCTGTCAGATCAGCAGTCTTCCCCATGATTATGATTGTGTAGCCTAGTGAACCAAACTGTGACCATTTTGAAGGCTCAGGAAACCTGAGTTGTTTTGAGTTGATTAGCTGATTGGCATGTCACCATATTCTAATCTGTTGAGATAATGAATTGGTGGGTTTTTGATAAATGTCAGCCAAAATCATCACAATTAAAATAACCAAAACTTAACAACTTCAGTCTGTGTGCATTGAATTTAATACACGAGTTTCACAATTTTGAGTTGAATTACTGAAATAAATGAACTTTTCCACAACTTCTAATTTATTGAGATGCACCTGTATCTGCGATGTATTTAGTCCAGGCATTGAGTGATTTATAAATGAGTAAGAGTACTTTAAAATCAATCCTAAATATTACTGGAAGCCAGTGTAAGGACCTGAGTACTGGTGTAATATGCTCAGATTTTCTGGTTCTAGTCAGAATCCTGGCAGCAGGTTTCTGGATGAGCTGCAGCTGTCTAATGGTCTTCTTGGGAAGGCCGGTGATGAGACCATTACAATAGTCCACCCTGCTGGTGATAAAGGCATGAACAAGTTTCCCCAAGTCTTGACTGGAAACAAAACATCTTATTCTTGCAATGTTTTTGAGATGATAGTATGCTGATTTAGTTATGCTGAATGACTACTGAAACTAAGGTCGTCTCCAAATCACAATACCAAGATTCCTGACTTGATTTTTAGTTGTCTGTAAAATGTTCTTTAAAAATAACAGTGGTTTGAGAAATGTTGATGTTAAGCAAGCATGGGCTGCTGTGTGCATGGTTTGGCATGGCAGAATGTGAGCAGCGCTTCTTTTATTATCACTAAAAGCTGACATCTCAAGCTAAAGCTCTGTTATAACACAATAAATATATGCACAATGAATCTTTCACAGTGTCTACACTTCGTGTGTTAAAATGAGAGGATTTTCACTGCGGTGAGTAGATTCTAACTTAATCGCCTCTGATTGGCCATTGCGTTCCAGAAATCAACAGCTGAGTCTGTGATTGGCTACATTGCGCAACCCTTTAAACACGTGTTATAAATAGAAACTATGCCTAGCTTGCGCATGTCAATCATTTTAATATTAGTTGTTCTTTTTGCTTTTGTGCAACAGATAAATAACAATTTGTATGTTTTAGACACTTTATGTTTAGATAATTTCTATTTTGCGGGAGTCCGGCGAATCATTTTATTCTCCCGCATCCCGCACACACACGAGTCTCTTCCTGTCGCCCCATCAAGAGTTGTCCCGCGCCGCAGCTTGATGCGTTGAGTCCCGCGAGTGCAGGTCTAGTCTGAGGTAGTGATAGTAGCTTCTTGACGAGACGCCATCACCATACTTTTGGAAGGGAAGTTTTGGATGATAGTGAATTGGTACTGTAGTATTGTATTATGTTATTGACAACTGGAGGTCGTGCTAGAGAAGTCAGATTAGTTTTGTAGTAAGATTAGTAAGATGTATTCGTATTGAGAATTTCCATGACACTCCTTATGCACTATGATGAAACAAGAGCTCAAAGCTTTTTTGTTAGTGAAATCCCAGACATGCCAAATAAAATCTAGAAATAGGCTGATTGCATAACCATTGTAGCCTATTTTACAATGTGGAGACAACTTTCTAGTTAATTTCTCCAAAGGAAATGGAGAATGCCTGTTCATTCAGACAGAAGTAAAGCGGTGCAGTCAGGCGAGTCATGGCTAAATAGGTCTCTGAGATCCACAAGATCCTCTGCTGGCATCATCTTTATGTTCTGTTATATCCCAAGTGGATAAAGTAGAATCTAATTTTGCACTTTCCAGCCATTATTTGGCATTAAATAAATGGATATTGTATAGCATTACCAGACTTCACTTTGATTTGAACCCTAAATGAGGCCATTAGCCAAAAAAAAAAAAAAAGGGTTTATTTTTTCTTCTAAATGTGCCTTAACACAATCCTAAAATATTGCAGTAGTTACAGAGTCTTAGAGCAAATGAAGACCATATTATGCTCTAATGTGAGCCCCTAATAATAGTAAATGCTGACAAAGTAATGCTGTAAACACACAGCAAATAGAGACTGGAGAGGGCTGCAGACTAAAGCAAAATACTGAGGAGTGACACAGAAAAAGAGGATAAAGAGAACTCACCGGATTAAAGGATGTCTGATGAACTGACATCTGGTGGAACTGAAAGAGCTACTCGGGAAGGATGGGCTCTGCTGTGTGCGAAGGACAGTGAAAACAGAGCTGCAGTCCAGGCTCCTTCCACTGTGATGTACAACCAGCCTCCTTCTTACACCCCTTCCTCTGCCTCATTCCTTCCTAGACACTCCCACTTTTCCTTTTCCCCCCTGCCTTATTAGATGCAATAGTCTGTGTGTTTGCTCCTGCAAAAATTACAGCAAAAATCATTTTCATAAAAAAATAATTCTACATTAAATTAGAAACAGTCTACGTTATAAACAATTCATGAATTTTAAACAATTTTACACCAAGTAAAATCAAGATTCCATTTTGAAGTGGATCCTTGTGTTTTTTGTTTAGAAGAGCCTGAAACCATTGAACATTAATTTTTTTCTTGTCCAGTCACATTGAAGTTCTGGCAGGATCTTTACAGCTGGCTAAATATTGATATCAACACTGATATTCCATCACTGAATTTGTTTCAGGTTTTGCTTTTTGGTTGTGCAGATGGTCTTTCGAAAAACATGTCATTGATGTTAAACATTATTATTACAATGGGTAAATATCACATACACAAAAGTAAGTGGAATAACAATAAACCCTCTTTAAATTGCTTTAAAAATGAATGTAAAAATACTTAGAAAGACTTATCCAAAGATAATCAATCCCTTGGGGAATTATATATAACCATGTATGAGTCTCTTTCCTTTTAAGACTGGTAAGATTTTGTACCCTTTATTTTTTCTTGGAACCCCCTCAAATGTTTAAAGAATGTTTGTTTTGTTTATTGTTATTGTATGTAGAGACATGGACATTTATGTATGACGGAGATGGATTGGTAAAGTGTATATTTTGTCATATGCATTTTATTCTTCCCCATTTGAGTGTGTAAATTGATACTGTTCAATAAAAAAAAGAAAAGAAAAATGTTTGCGTCACGTTATTCATCTCACGTGACACATCGTGATCATCATGGCGGCCACCTCTGTGTTCCAGAGAGTGAGAACAGGCTCCAAAATCGGAGCCCAATATGACCAGGAGGGCAATCTCATCAAGGTAATACTGAAAACAAAACACTTGAACCCTCATATGCGCATATTTGCGTTTGCAGTCTGCTTTTATTGCTTTTTAAGGTTATGCATTCAACCAATCCCTTTAACGTATCAGTTAAATAGAAGCGTATTCATGTTGTTTTCTTCTTGTAAAGAGACATAAAGTACACGTACAATAATATATATATGATACACATCATATATAAATGGCGATAAACGCGTTTGCTAAATCAATACATTTAGCCTGATATGTAAATAATTCTGTCTTGCTGGGTGAAGAAGTCCTGCTGTTTAATAGAACTTAAGTTTATTGTCAGGAGAATGTAACACAATGTACAGTAATATCAATTAATGTGCATGAAGAAAATAAATAACAGGTGTAATATAATATATGAGGTATCTGCAAATGCAAAATGCTCATTTTACAATTTGTAGTTGCATTTTTGGAATTGTTTGGATCTACTGCCCGAGTTCATTTTGATTTAAAGTGTGTTTTAATTGGACTAGTCTGTATTATATTGACTTGTATGTGCTGTGATTGACAGGTGGAGACACGTGAGGATGAGGAACAGAGTGTCAAGCTTGCTGAGATTTTGGAGTTGTTGCTCGCTGCTGGTTATTTCCGAGCACGCATTAAGGGACTGTCACCCTTTGACAAGGTATGGCAGACTTCACCCACCTGTACCAATCAAATTAAAGTGTGTTTGACACACTATTAGTTTATTTATGAACAGTCTCTGCTTGTACTTTAGGTGGTTGGAGGAATGACCTGGTGTATAACTACATGCAACTTTGACATAGATGTTGATCTGCTTTTCCAAGAAAATTCCACCATTGGTCAAAAACTGTGAGTGTGTAGAATAAACGTATGAAAACTGACAGAAGCTTTTCTGTTCAGATTGAGCTGAATTCTGGTTAATGCGATTGTCTGTGTCTTTTCCATTTCCAAGTGCTCTGACAGAGAAGATTGTGTCAGTTCTGCCCAAAATGAAGTGTCCTCACCGATTAGAGCCTCATCAGATCCAAGGGTTGGATTTCATTCACATCTTCCCTGTTGTACAGGTATGCACACCATCATATCCTTCGCATCTAAAAGAGATGAAGACCTACATTACAAAAAACCTGGCTGAGTGATCAGTATGATTTTATGTTTTTAAAAGAAGTTTCTTTTTGCTCTTCAAGGCTGCATTTATTTGATAAAGAAAGAATACAGTGAAAATAGCAATATTATGAAATGTTATTACAATATAACATAACTGTTTTCTATTAAAAAATTTTTTTTATGTAATTTATTCTTGTGATGGTAAAGCTAAATTTCCAGCAGCTTAATTACTCCAGTCTTCAGTGTCACAGGATCCTTCAGAAATCATTTTAATATTCTGATTTGGTGCTCAAATACATTATTGATATGAATGAAAATAACTTTATTATTGTCAGTGCTGCTTAACATTTTTGTGTAAACCATACTACCTATTTTTCAGGGTTTTTATGAATAGAAAGTTGAAATTTATTAAAAAGAATTCTTTTGGTAACATTATATAGACCCCCAAAATTCCAGTATAATTAGTTTTTTTTAATAGTGACAAAAAAGTGCAAGAATACTTACAATGCATCTTTTGCGGCATCTATAGTGGCTGGTAAAGAAGGCGATTGAAACCCGGGAGGAGATGGGAGATTATGTCAGGTCATATTCCATTTCTCAGTTCCAGAAAACACATGCATTTCCTGAGGTGAGACAACAGGCCAACACTGAAATACAAATACAGGCTATTAACACTGTGAAGTGTCAAATATTTTACAATCTGTAATCTTTGAAGTCTCAGTAAATGTGTTTGTTTTAGGATGAGGAGTTTGAATTAAGGAAGGAGAGAGCCATCAGTACTGTGGTGAATGTGTGTGTAAGTATCCATCCGCTAAGCTTTTATACATCAACAACACATCATGAGCTTTGAATTATGATGCTTGGCTGACTGGGTATTAAATTTCGGCTCTCTACTGAATTTAATATTGCCCCCCATGAGAAACAGCTACAGTAATTATATGCCATTAGTTCCTCTTAATTGTATTTAATAATAGAAGATTGTGATATGTTGAATATCTTATAAATTGTGTTTTGGTGTAGGAGGTTTATGCTCCCCAGAGGCGTTATAAACGGCAGGTGGATGCTGGGGAGCTGCTGGATGAAGAGTCTCGGGTTCATTCTACCTTGCTGGAGTTCGGCAGGTACTCGATCTCTTCCTTTACAGGACCCGGGAATTTTGTACTCTCATCATGTCCAGCTGGAAGTGAACCAAGGATTGTTACTGTGTTGTGTACTTTAGGCTTTTAAAAGAGAGTTAGTTACCTGAGGAGTACTTTATACACTACCTTTCAAATGTTTGGGGTCAGTAGGATTTTTTTTAGTGTTTCTAAAAGAAGTCTCTTATGCTATCAAAAATACAGTACAAACCGTTCAAAATAACAGTTTTCTGTTTTAATATTGGAAAATATGATTTATTACTGTGCTGAAATTGTTTGTCACATTATAAATGTCTTTACTGTCATTGTTGATCAATTTAATGCATCCTTGATAAATAAAGTTATTAATTTATTATGTATATTTCGTACCAATTGAGGGGACCAGTTTTTATCCAGATTCTCTTTCATTCACCCTCTCTTTTGTTTCTCTCATCTTCACTGGTCTGTTTCCTGACACATTGTATCAGCATTTCAGGGTCAAACTAATTCTACATTAAAGGCATCTATTAATTCTGTACTCCTTCTTCATTCGCTTCTCTCTTTTTTCTGTCTGTCCCTTTTATTTCACTCATTAGTCTGTGCCTTCTCATATCACAATACATGCAGTGAGTATGACTGAAGCTCAGTTTCTGGGAATGGGAGTGACACAGATTGACCAACGGTCAGATTGGCTTTGCATCAACTGCATTAATGTCTTTTCCTTTGCATCTGCCCTAGTGCTGTTTTTCACACATTGCATCTAAATGTATTGTTCATGTGTAATTTCCTGTCATGTGGTGTGTTGTGCCTGTAGTGTGATGTGTTTTGAAACCGACTCTTGCAATGAGCCGCATGTTGTCTGTAATGTGAACATGAAGCATTTCAAATACCTTCTTTTCTGTTCTTTTCTAGGCGCTATGGATTCAGCAAACAGTCTAAAGCAGGCACTGTGAGTATCAGATGACCGAAACATCACATAAGAAGTCCAGTCAGAGAAGGTTACATTTAAGCAACGGATATCTTATCGAAATCGGAAATCTTAAAAAGTAATGGAAATTTATATAGTGGATATTTTTGCTAGTTCAAGCTTTGCAGTTTGCTAGATTTGGCTAGAAGTTCTTTGTGAGTGCAATCTTTATAAATACATTTAAAAAAAATATGTATCTAGTAATCTATTGATCCAAGAGCTGGTCAATTTTGTCATTAAATTAAATCATTATTCTGCTCTGTACTTCAAAAGTAGTCTTGAGTTTTGATTCAAAATGTTGCAGCTTTCAGTTCTACATGCAAATCTGTACAAATCAGCAAAAAAATGTTGACTTTTTGTATGCACTGACCCTAGAACCACCCCTGTGGTGTCCATCTGGGTATAATAGATCACAGATGGACAGTAGGGCTTGGCACTGACCTTTGTTGCTTTTGATTGGTTGTTAGTTTGATCATGTGATGTTTCGAACAGGCAGTGGAGCAGAAGCAGGTGTTGGCTCAGGGCACGCAGGGTGTGCCTCCTGGAATGGCCCAGGTGTCTGAAGAAGAGGACCTGCAGGCAGCAGAGGAGGTCAGTTAGGATCATATGAAACTACACTTGGCCTATAATAACTCTCACTTGTTCTTCATCACCCACTCTTTATCTGACCAAAGTTAATGTTCCATTATCCAATCAGTTCTGGATGCCTTTTTTACAGCTCAGAATCAAAGCCTTGATGACTGGAATGGCTGCCATGGCAACAGAGGAGGTACATTTCTAAATGCTTAAAACGCAAAAGAGTTTAAAGGGATAGTTCAAATTCTTACCCTTGTGTCATTCAAGACTGTTGTGACTTTTTCTGAGTTATTCAGTGTTGTTTGGTTCCCCAACGTTGTCCAAAAATCTTTTTTGTGTTTCGCAAATTGGTAAAGAAAATGATAGAACGACATGAGGATGAGTAAAAAATGACAAAATTTACATTTTTGGGTAGACTGTCCCTTTAAAGGAGTAATTTCCACAAAAATTCAAATAAAAAAAGTATATGGTCAGAACAACATGCAGTTTTTAACTTTGTGAAACCTTAGTTTAAAGGTGAATTATTTTCTTGTATGTCCACTCTTTCTTATCAAGGCAGCCTTTAAGAAAAAAATATATAAACTTAGCAGTCTCCTTATTTTACGCTATTTCTGTGTGTGTTTTTAGGGGAAGTTGTCAGCCAGCACAGTGGGGCAGATTGTTGGACTGCAGTCTGAGGAGATCAAGCAAATTGCCACTGAATATGCCGAGAAGGTGAACAGTGATAGAACTCCACTGAACCTCTAGGAAACAGTCCCTTTATTTTTACAACAAGAACAATGACTTGAGACTGGAATACAATTTTGGAATTTGCAATAAAATTAAAATGTTCTCATTTTATAAGTTGTATAGCGTGTTCCAACCTTCTACATTTATGTGTGATTGGGCAGGCGGAGCGCTCTGTGGAGGATCGGCCGGAAAGATTTGGACCTGCGCAGCAACACAGGCGTCAACTGGCGTCACTCAACAAACAAATCACTCAAAAAACAAAAGAGTTCGAAGAGGTAATACCACATTACTTCACATTACAGTTTTGAGAATGCTGATATCACAGTCATTGTTTCTTCTCTTTGTTTATATCTTCATTGTTTCTTGATTTCTTCAGCTGCAATCCAAACAGCAGGAGGCTAGAGCGGCATGTGAGGATGCTAAAATCAAACTAGCCGAGGTGAGACAATTAGGCACAGACATATACTGACAGATAACTGGTTGACTTGGACCATTAATGTTTGTTTTTTTTAGGCCACAGCACAGACTGAAAAGCTGGAGAGAGAGCTGAACTCACTGGAGGACGTGGAGTCTCAGGCAGATTCTGGGTAAGCAAACAGAACACCTGGAATTATCTAAACTGAAGGTCATTGGACACTGAGTCCGAAATTTTCGCACGTTAAAAAATAAATTCAACCTCACGTTGCGTCAATCATGTTTACACACTGCCTCCGAAACTTTCGTACGTCATTAAGAATTCGGATCAGGTTCGATTTTCTGCATTTTCGCATCCGTAGCAAGCATTTTGATAGGAAAGGATGACGAATACGAAAACGACGAAAAGAGCAAATTTCGAAGTCAGTGTGCAAGGACCTTTAGGCTGCATCTGAAATCGCTTGCTCTCGGGGTAGAATCTTCTGTTGAATAAGTACTTCCTGTTTGTATTTAAAGTATACATTTAGTATGAATGTGTGTACTATAAATGTCCTGTGAATATTAATGTAGTCTGAACATACAACATTTGCCATGTTGGCTTTGTCATGTGACTTAATGGCATCAGTTGCATCTCTTCACTGCCGTTCACAACTTCTCTCCCATGGCCTCATGGGGTTTTAATGTCGCCAGAAGTAGTAGGGTACTTTTCTGTTTTATAAATACTTTGAATTTGGACATGATTGTGTGAATTCCTATTGAAATGACTGCATTTGTCTGCGAAGTTCACTGAACAGTAAATGTGGGTTACATAGTTCAGTCTGCTTAGAAATGGATTATTTGCTTCTTTGTGTATGTTATGCTTATTAGAGCGTTGTGCCATCAGCTTGGCATCACGCTAACACCAAAGTGTATAGAAATCAGATGAGAAAAAGTAAAGCCAAACAGCATGATAATTCTTGGGAAGGATCAGTATCCATGTGTTGTTTTGAAGTATTGTGTTTGCTTTTATCTTTCAGGTTTCTGGAGAAGCTTCGTGCTTTGGTGGCCATGAATGAAACCCTCAAACATCAAGAGCAAACGTTCCGCTCACACTGTCGCGTATGTTATCATGACAACCCTGTTGTTGCAATACTTTGGTTTGTCAGTAACGTTGAGGATATGAATGTATTCTTAACAGTTGTGTGTGTATAGGAGGAAATGACCCGTCTGCAGCAGAATATTGAAGAGTTGAAGCTGGAGTATGGAGAAGGAGGAGATGAGAAGAAGGTGCCTACATAGTCATCCTAACTGAAATGGAACCTCTTAAGTGACTGATTTGGAACGCTCTTCATAGGCAGCGACCCTTTTTGGTGTTAGGATGCTGCTATGCTAATGGCATAATAAGCATAATAGTACATATCATAAACAAATATTGGACAAAATGTGGTCATTTTTCAAGATTTTTCCTTTACTCTGTCACTTTGTCCATTTTTCTCTTGCCTCTTTCAGTTGCCATATTTCTTGTGCCCAATGCTGCCTTAGCAATTTGACCAAAAGAAGCTTTTGAAACAATCCTCCTAAAGGAAATGTGCCAAATTTTTGGAACCGAGCCGATCTGTGTCATTCTAGTTACTTCTCAGACTTACCCTCTGCATGTGTGTTTGTAGGAGATGAATATGTTGATTGATCAGCAGTACACTGCAGACAGAGAAAAGCTGCAGAAGATCCGTCTGCTTATGGTAGGTAAATTTGAACTGATGGTTTTACTCAGCAGATTACTTAAGAGATTCTTTATACTCAGATTTACTCTACTGTCCCCAACAGGCTCGGAGGAACCGCGAGATTGCCATCCTGCAGAGAAAGATTGATGAGGTTCCCAGCAGAGCCGAGCTGACCCAGTATCAGAAACGCTTTATTGAGCTGTACAGCCAAGGTGCGTGTGTGTGTTTAAAGTCAGAATCTATTTTTTAAAGATGTCAAAAAAATGTTTGTACATTTTTTTTTTTACCCCATATTTTTTAATTAAAAGATAACTCGACCTTCCAGTGAAACAACAGACTTCTCCAGTCTTTTAGTCTGCTTAATCTCTGCCACTTTTGTACAATTGACCTCAAGCTCACAATCAGATCTGCCTCCATCCAATCAACAACCTATAGTATCAACTATATTGAACATTACATTATTTTCTTTCTCAATCTGATTACTCAGATGTAGGTTGCAATACAAAAGGAAAAAAAACTCACTGCTTCTATTACTCAACAGCTTTAAGATATTGGTTAGAAAATAGATCCAACTGAATGAGCTGAAATCAAAGCTGTGGCTTTTTGAAGCACTCTTTAATTGTTCATTTGTTTTTCAGTTTCTGCAACACACAAAGAGACAAAACAGTTCTTCACTCTCTATAACACCCTGGATGACAAGAAGGTGTACCTGGAGAAAGAGGTATCAGCTTTGTTATATGTGCTATTGGGAATTCATTTTCTTGTATTTATGAAGAGAATCAAACTCTAGTCAAGAGTGTTGTGTTTAAAAGGATGTGCAGTAAAATTGAAACACTTTTTTTTTTCTTTCACAGGTCAATCTGCTGAACTCCATACATGATCATTTCCAGCAGTGAGTTTCAAATAAAACTCCAGCATCCTTGTAGAAATTTCGTAATATTACAGCAAGAGCATCAGATTGTAATGTCTATTGTAATGACATTGTAATGTCTATCCTGAAGGCAGAGTTTAATGTAAAGTGTGTTTTCAGAGCCATGGCTTCGTCAGGAAGTAAAGAACAGTTTCTCAGACAAATGGAGCAAATTGTGGAAGGAATCAAACAGAGTCGCATAAAGGTACAAATCCAGACTACTATATCATATAATAGATGAAATCTTATATTATTTATTTCCATTTTGCATATGAATTCGTTTAATTCCACTCTGGCTATTTGTGGATTGACCCCATCAGACAGGAACATGAATTACATTAGTGTTTTTCTAATGTGTATTTGTGCACTTAAAGATGGAAAAGAAAAGACAGGAGAATAAGATGCGCAGAGATCAGCTGAATGATGAGTACTTGGAGCTGCTGGATAAACAGAGGCTCTATTTTAAAACCGTCAAGGACTTTAAAGAGGTATATACTCAACACAAGTTTAGTTTTAAATGAATTTCTTCCCTTCTCCTTTACATAGGGTGTATAGACATTAATCTGTTGATAATTGATATTATTCTGGATTGAGGAAACAAACGAACCATCTTGTCTGTTGCAGGAGTGCCGTAAGAATGAGATGCTGTTATCTAAATTAAGGGCAAAGGGAGCATCGTAACAGCTGGATTTGCACCCCACCCCCCCCATTAATACACAACTCCCAAGTAGCACTTCAAAATACTCATCACATTGTCTGATGTTGGTATTTCATTGCATTACAGCCTCGTGCTGAGATCACATCTGCTTTCAGACTGAATCTCTACTGTTCAGTATCTTTGTTAGCCTAGATTCTTCTAGGTTCAGATGAAGCATGTAACTTATGTACTGTTAAACTGGAGATGTTTTGTGCCTTGATGTCATCTTATTTAAACCCATCATGTATAGAACACAAATTCCCTTACTAATCTCCTTTGTTTTTGTATCATGATCATAAAAACCTGCTGCCATAAGACTAACACATTAAAGGAGAAATGAACTGCTGATTTGACATTTATTTACTATAGTGGTTTCAGACTAGCGAGGAGTCACTTATGATACACTAATGGTAAAAACAACCTGGCATCTTACTGACTCTTCAGTTCAGATTGCCTTGACCTGTAAATAACATTACAGCTGAAATGTGCAATTCTTGTGTACATTTTAAAGATGCCAGCCTTATGGCTTCTAAGACCGTACAATATATAGGATATTTACAACATATTTAACAAAATACTGAATGTAAAATGAATCAACCTCTTATGACTATTATAATATCAATGTGCTGCTTTTTATTTGACCGTTATGTTTTCTTAAACTATTTTTTATAAGGATATAACCCAAAAATTTATAAAATGCTAATATAGTTCATTGGTTGTTAATATCACACACACAAAATATTTGTGCCATTTTACAGGTTTTAAAGTGTTTAAAAAAAAGCATGCATTTGTTTGTTACATGGTTGCATAAATAAATTATTAAATCTCCGAATTTTCTATTCTGTGAAACAGTACGGAAAATGTTTTCTGTATGAGCCATTTGAAAAATACATAAATGAAAATCCAAAGGCTGATCTATCAAACCCTGGTTGCCACTAAGCTTGTAGGTTCAATCTCATGTGGAGAGAGGAGACAGCATGAAGAATTATTCACAATATAAGTTTCTATATTTAATGAGTTGGGCCAGTAACAATAGAAATTCAGCATTACATAACGGCTTCTGAAAACAGATTTCTGTACAGGCATGGAATGCAGACTGATCAGAGCTCTTCTCAAACGACTGAGAACAAATGAACAAAATGACAATTGTGTAGTCTGACAGTTACTCCATATAGAGGTGCATCACAAAGAAGATTGATCTTATTCTCAGCGTGAGAACTGTCTACCATCTCCTTTCCTTTTGTTGACGTGTTTGAAGATCTTGGCCTTGTGGACGTTCTTAGATTTCTGGTAGCCAAAGCCTCCGCCGCCACCTCGCTTCTGCATCTTCACCCCTTTACTGCTGTGAACATCTGAGAAAGCGAACGGTTAAGGAACAAACACCACCCGAAGACTATGACCTTAAGAATACTATAAATGTATATAGGCCTTGTACTGCTAATAGATCTACAGTACCATTCAAAAGTTTCCAAAAATATATATTAAGCAGCACATCTTTTCATCACGGATTATAAAAAAATGTTTCTTAAGCACCAAATCAGCATATTAGAATGATTTCTAAAGGATCATGTGACCTAAGACTGGAAGCGTGCGCTCACAGGGGTATGCCCCAGCTCCCATAATTTTGAGGTGAAAATGGGAGGAGGACGATTTAATGTTAATAAAATTCACAATGTCATTTCAGTTCATGCTCAGAATGTGTGTATTTTTTGTTTGTAATTTGCACAGTTGTAATACCATCCTTGAACGCGCTGCTTTTCTATCGCAATGGGCCGCATCTGCTTATGTAATTGCAAACCGCTAATTATAGAGAAGGGGAGGGGGAGGCCGGGGGATAGCTGAGCTCGCGTGCCCTCGTTGGTAAAAAAAAAAAAATAATTAGCCAATCACCATCGCGTGTTCACTTTCAAGCGCTGAGGAGTGTTGAGAAAGACACCTTGTACGGAGTCTAGCCTCCCTTCTGATATCAACCAATCATCATAGAGACGTAATTTACGTGATATTAGTTTGAACGTCTGCCGCTGTGCTGATAATGTACTAAGTACTTATGAATAGTAGCGATATTGAATATTTGATCGCCAACAGATTTACCAAGCTGTCATTCAAACAGTATATATACAAATTTAGGGAAAACAGCCTAAGCTGGATATAGGCTAACATTACAGCAGTCGGCTTAATTAAATAGCACAACAAGCAGCTCTCTTTTAACACAGACTTTTAAGAAGGGATGGATGTTTGCTTCAAGTGATAGGCCAGGTAATTGAAATTGTATTATCTTGCTGTATGTGTCGTTTCTTTACGTTTTCTGACTAAAAGCAACCAAAAATCCATTTTAAAGTGGTTAAGCAAATAATATATTAATAATAATCGGCAGGGATCCCAGACAGTACAATTAGTGTGCCTCCTCTATTTAAAAACCCACAAGCCCCCACTGGACTGGAGTACTGATGCTGAAAACTCCATTTTAAAACAAAAAAAACTGTCATATTAATTATTTTACTGTATTTTTGATCAAATAAATGCAGCTGTGGTGATCATAGTACCGTCCCCAAACAGTAATGCATGTACAACCATGATCACACATCAAAACTCAACTCTTTCAGGGATAGTTCATCCAAAAATGAAAGTTCTGTCATTTAATTACTCACCCTCGTGTTGTTCCAAACCTGTAAGACCTTCGTTCAGCTTCCGAACAAATTTAAGATATTTTTGATGAAATAGGAGGGCTCTCTGACCCTCCCATAGACAGCAAGGTAACTACCACGATGTTCAAGGTCCAGAAAAGTACCAAGAGGATCGACAAAGTAGTCCGTGTGACATCAGTGGTTCAACTGTATAGTTACGAAGCTACGAGAATACTTTTTTGCGCAAAGAAAACAAAAATAACGACTTTAATCCACATTTTCGTATCTACTGCGTCACTTGTGGACACGTGTTCACGACAGTATCATGACGCGAGCACGTGGCAGCGCCGGTGCTGACCCAGATACCTTGCCGTCTATGGGAGGGTCAGAGAGCCCTCATATTCCATCAAAAATATATTTTTTTGTGTTCTGAAGATGAACGCAGGTCTTACGGGTTTCGAACATCACGAGGGTGAGTAATTAATGACAGAATTTTCATTTTTGGGTGAACTAACCCCTTTAAGTTCCACATGCAAGAATAGCATTGTAATACAGTGCTGAAAGGATACTGAGGTCCACAAAAGGTGGCACTTTAAACCCAAAGGACATTGCCACTTTCGGGAGGTCGAGTGTCTCTACATTATAGATTTGTTTGAGGGAATGCGAGTCATAAGATCTGACGTAGGATTTGTAGGCCTCCTGAGCTGATTTGTGAAGGTAGTAGTTCTTCTCTATCAGCTTCCCCAACTGCAAAAGACCAAAGCAAATACCGATTTTAAACAGGTCAATTAGGATTCAAAGGGGTTATATTTGAAAGGAGCAAGATATTTAGTTCAACCTCACTGAATAGGAAGTCTCACCTGAGATTGAATATCAGAGATTTTAGCCCAGGAGAACTCAAACTCACTCAGAGGGACCTTTAGAAGAACACAAGAGAGAGACAATAAATGCATTTTTCAAGATTCACCTTGACATGTTTAACAGCTTACCAGTGTTATTTTAGTATCACTGATGTACTACTATACTTTGTTACTATTTTGAATTAGATTTTGTTTTCACTTTAATTTTATTTCAAGATTTTGTCATTTTCTTGTCAGTTTTTTTTATGTCCATATAGTATTTAATCATTTTATATGTAAGTTTAGTTAACGTGTAAAGTCATACACAGTATTTAAACTCCTGTCATGATCATACAAAGCCGACACATATTGAAAGCCAATATAAAACCACAACTATAGGGACTTCATACTTTGGCCTGTTTGAGAAATCGTAAAAAGCCGAGCTCCTCTGGTCTTAGGATCAGGAGGGCATGTCCTCTACCATTAATACCACGAGCTGTTCGTCCCACACGGTGAATATACTCCTAAATATCAACAGAAAAGTCACATATAAAAATCCAAATACAAGCGTATATATATATATATTAATCAGCAAGGCTGGACTAGGGGGCGTGACTGCTGTACCTTTGGATCATCGGGTGGGTCGTACTGAACAATCCAGTCCACCTCTGGGATATCGAGACCTCTGGCAGCCACGTCCGTACAGAGGAGAATACCAGAGTCTGCGTTACAGAACTGGAAAAACGTTGTGGTTCGCTTCGTCTGTTTCTGCTTCCCCTGAAAGACCGTGAAAACAAAAGCATTCATCACACTGCTTCAACGGCACTTCCCATCTCGCTTTATGTGCGTATGGCTCTGTGACTCACGTGGATGGCCATGACGGGCAGATCAATGTAATTGAGCAGCTCATAGTGGAACTTCACAGACATGCAAGACGAGAAGAACACCATCAGCTTCTTCTTGCGGTTCTTCTTCAGAAACGTGAAGAGCAGCAGGAAACGTTTTTCCGAAGGACATACGACATATCCCTAAAAACAACACAAGGTCAAACTCAAGAAGATCAACACATGATCAACTGGTACTGATAAAGGAGTTTACCTGTTCTAGTCCTTCCACTGTGGCCGTGTCTTTGTTGTCGTCCACCCCTACATACAACGGCTCCTTCTTGAGGGAGATTCGTGCAAGATCCTCCACCTTACGTGTCTGTGTTGCGGAAAATAACATGGTCTGTCTTTTTTCTGGAAAGAAAGAGAAATATTTAAGGACGTGCAAGAACCCTGGTTAAAGGAAGTGACTTCAGAGCGGTCAGGTTCATCAGTTCTTACTAGGCAGTAGTTTGATGATCTGCTTCAGTTCTTCCTCAAAGCCAACCTCTAGAATCCTATCAGCCTCGTCAATGATCAGACACTGAAGGTTCTTAAACATGAACCCGGGTGTGTTCTGTGGAAAGAAAAAGAGGTCAAGTACACTCCACAGACCCGTGTGGCAAAGCTGTTGATTGTAAAAGGCCTTACCTGCAGGTGATCGAGAAGTCTGCCAGGTGTAGCAACCAGGATATTGACTCCATTGGCGAGTTTCTGGGCTTCAGCAGAACGGTTGCTGCCGCCCATGATGAGGCCATATGTGTGCACATGATGAGTCATCAGCTCCTTTAGAACACCATACGTCTGCATGGCCAACTCACGAGTGGGAGACAATATGACCACTGCAGTCCCTGATACACACACACACCAGAGCCATGTCACACCTCTAAGGTCATACTTACATCTCTGCTGACTATAACAATCAGAGAATGACAATGTACACTCACCATTTCTGGGCATAAATTTGAGTTTGTAGATAAGCTCAATGGAGGGAATCAGGAAAGCTAGTGTTTTACCACTTCCTGTTTTAGCTGCAGCCAACACGTCTCTGTTGGACAAGAATGAGCACATATCACAACAAATAAAATTATTGATTGAACAAATAAAACAAGTGATGATTACTGTACCACTGAAATCCTGCAATGTCTGATGCACCGCAAACTCACCTTCCTTCCAGCAGAGGTCGTATGGTCTTGTGCTGGATCTCAGTCATGGTTTCAAAGCCCATTTCCTTCACTCCCTTCAGTGTATTCTCACTGACCACTTCCGCCAAAGATGCAAATGACTTGTCCTCAAACGCACCTGAGGAAGTCACCAGTGAGGAAAACAAATCATAGTTACCTATACATGTCTATGAGAAAAATTAAAATAAGCTGATATTTTGTAAAAAAAAATAAAATAATCAAAACCGATTTGTTTGGTCTTCACCAGCTAATTGAATAAAAACAGCTTCAGTGAAATTAAGATTGAACTTCTTACCATTTATTTTAATAGTAATAAAACATCCCTCTTTTTTGTCGCTCAATAACATTTAAATGGTACTTTTTAAATTATTTTTGGCCAAATAATAAATGTCTAATAAATTAGTTTATATTTTAGGGAAAAAAAACAGTTTCAAAAAGGTTTTGGATTTCAAATAAAGCAAAAAATACAGGTGTTCTTTATAAGTTAACTTAATAAAAGGAGCTTCTGTAAATGTATCTTTTTTTATTAGTAAGATATCATGCATCCTATATTTTGTTGTTTGTTCAATAATATGCACAGTAAAAAAAATAAAAATCTGGAACTTTTTCCTAAACATAGCCAAATTGATTGGACATCTCGTTACTTTTCCCGCTGAAATGAGTGGATAACTAAGACACTAAACCAGGCTCACCAGTAGGACTTATAGCAGACTGTGTTTAACAGGTTATGTCATGTTTACCTGTGAGACCAGAAGGAAGCTCTGGTCCATCTTCATCACTATCATCCTCTTCTGCTGAACCCTCTTTGTCATTATTTCCATTTTCTGGCACCTTTTCAGGCTCTGCACATTCCTCCTCCTGTTTCTCATCTTCTCCATCTGATGCTTCTGTTGTCTCTTTAACAACATCCTGCTTTTTGACTTTTTTCACACCTACAGGACCAGACCATTAATACATAAGAATATATATATTAATATATATATATATATATATATAAATCTTCTATAATATATACATCATAATACCAACACACACACACATCTCAAATGCTATAATTAAATTGCATATTTAGCAGCCACCTCTCTAGCTACAAATATTGCCCATTGACAATCGCATAGTGACTAACCACTAATTATAAAGACATCACAGCAATATTAAATACTCACTAGATGCTGCGTCCCCTGCACCATCCAATTTTCTTTTCTTTTTCTTCTTCTTGATTTTCTGTGAGGTTTCGTTCTCCTCAGTGGAGATACTTTGCTGCTGCTCTTCACTGACGTTTGGAGCAGAATCAGATTCGTCCAGAACAACTTTTACCTCTGCCAGATCAGAAACAAATAAGTGCATTTCATCAACTCCGATATAAAGAAAAGAGTACGCACACTCAATATGAGGAGTCGGTTAATGTATATAATGTTAAAGTTCCTCAATACAAAAACTAAAAAACACATAAATAACATTATCATTACTATTTTATTAAACCTATATGTCGTGTTGCTAGGTTAAATACAACTGACTAATATATAAGACCAAACTTTACGAACGCACCGAGCAGTGAGATTAGCACATGCTAGATCTGAGATAACGTCTGAATTAATTAAACATCACATTCATCTGTACAATTTAAGAGAAAAGTCACCTTCACCGTTTTCCTCTTCCTCCTTCTGAGCTCTGAGCAATTTGCGTTGTTTATTTTTATCATTTCTCTTCTGAATTTTCTTGCGGAGAATCTTCATCTGCATGTCCGCCATGGCTGTAGACAAACACGTGTGAGCGTGCTGCGTGGGGTCCTTCGCTCAGCTGACTGACTCATACTATGCCTGACTGAAAATATTAAAGACCCTTTAAAACCGTCGTTTTAACATTTATTTAACTTCTACTGGTGTACTGCTAAGCTCCATTCGTACATAAGACAGAAGCAACAACTATTAAGCCACTGATACAGCATTTATCATTTCTCACCTGTTATTTATTTACGTCTTTGTATTATTTACTTAGCCCCTTGTTTAATATTTTAGTATAGAAGACGGGGTGGTATGAGCAATCAAGCTTTTCTAAAGTGATACATTGAAGAAAATTCTAGTTTTCCGTTCGTTAAACTAAACAAAAAACGACGAGTAGTCTATTCCTTTCCTGTTATTGATTCCAAATAGGAAATTAAATGGTCAAAAGTACACGCCACGGTGTCGCTGTTGACAACTTCTTTGTATGAGAAACTTTGGCATACATACATCTCGGTTCGGCTGTAAAATACACTTTGCTTGAAGCATTGACGCTCCCTAGTGCTGGAATGGAGGAAATATTCTATAGACTTTGACATGTATCCGTGTTTGAAGCGTAGCATTTGTTAATTCATTGTGCGCACCTGACCTTTATGACATTTTACATGCTATTAAAAAAAGATAGAATTCTCCCGTTGGGCATAAACGTCCACGGCTGCACACTGTTCAGTGGTGGACAGAAACGAAGTAGTTTGATTTCGTTACTGTACTTAAGTACTTAACTGGCAGCCATATCACCCTGTAGCCCAAGACTGGTTACCCACTGAAGCCAAGCAGGGCTGAGACTGGTCAGTATCTGGATGGGAGACCTCCTCCTGGGAAAACTAGGTTGCTGCTGGAAGAGGTTAGTGAGGCCAGCAGGGGTGCTCACCCTGTGGTCTGTGTGGGTCCTAACGCCCCAGTGTAGTGACGGGGACACTATACTGTCAACAAGCACCGTCCTTCGGATGAGACGTTAAACCGAGGTCCTGACTCTCTGTGGTCATTACAAATCCCAGGATGTCTTTCGAAAAGAGTAGAGGTGTGACCTCGGCATCCTGACCAAATTTGCCCATTGGCCTCTGATCATCATGTCCTCCTAACAATCCCCATATCTGCTGATTGGCTTCATCACTCTGTCTCCTCTCCACAAATAAGCTAGTGTGTGGTGGACGTTCTGGTGCAATATGGCTGCCGTCGCATCATCCAAGTGGATGCTGCACCCTGGTGGTGGTTGAGGAGAGACCCCCTCAATGTAAAGCGCTTTGTAGTGCCTCGAAAAGCAGCTATATTTATTAATTATTATTATTAAATTTTTTCAAGTATCTGTACTTTACTGGAGTAGTTTTATTTTGAGTAACTTTTACTTCACTACATTCCAAAGCATAAGATCGTACTTTTTACTTCACTACATTTCATAAAACTTATCGTTACTCCTTATAATATATCACGTGCTCCGAGACGCAGAAGCGGTGTCTGATTCATGAACGAACTGATTCTTTTAAATCGGTTCGCAAATCGCACCAAACTATTCATTCACGAATTGGAATGATCCGAATGCAGCTGTTCTCGAGTCGACAACTCACTGATTCACATGAACCGTTTAGTGCGAGTCTCCAGTGAACTGAATTCACAAGTAACAACCGGGAGATCTTGTGAGCGCGCGCGCGTCTGATGCTGTTAAAAGTAAGTTACTAATGTTGAATTTTAGGATTAATAACTGAAAGTCATATTTAGGTCAAAGCTGTCAGTTGTTTGTGAACTAAATCTGCTGTAAAGGGTGATCTGTTTAAGCCCACTGAAATGCTTGAATGCAGACACATTAACATCAGAGTCTCTATGTTTTAGGTCAAAAAACATTAAAATACCACCGATGAAATAAAATAACTCATGCACGTTCATCTTCCCCGCTGCTGTAAAGTTAGCGGTTTTACTAAAATGCTATGCATTTAGCCCTATGTGACGTCTGTTTTTATATTGTTTGTCAGCACACATAGCCTAAGTTACTATGTATCTGGATCAACTAGCCGAGTAGACAAATATAAATGTTTATTCATAACCATGCTGAACATAAGTCAATGTTAGCTGATGCTAACTGTCTAGCTAACGAGCTTGCTGGTACTAAATTTAGGTAAAAAAATTTTAAAATAAAGTGAAAATATTTTTATTCAGCCACCTAGATAGATTCCATCTGAGGGAAAAAGAAAGGATGTGATGTTCAGAACATGGTAACTACAGTTATTATCAAAGTGGGAAGTGATGCCCTTTGGGGGCATTTTGCCAGGGGTGTTTTTACACCACAGACAAGGTTTGAGAAGAAAAAAATCATTATGAAAATCTAATTATATTTTCCTTATTATATTCATTATTTCCTTATTGGTTATTTTGGGAAAATCCCAGGTATTTTGAGCAGTAGGATTATAAAAAAAATATATGCTAATATAAAATTAAATAATAAAGTAGATTATATAAAAATGCAAAATAAACATTCATCTACTTGTACTTTTACTGGAGTAATATTTTATAATACGTATCTGTAGTTTTACTCAAGTGCTTGATTTGTGTACTTCGTCCACCACTGTGTTTTACAAAGAACCAGTGTCAGAACATTTTGTTTTTGGGTAAACTCATATGAGTCCCACCATGACATGGGCTTATATCAATGCCACCACAAATTAAGAATTTGTTCGATTTATTAATTTGTTCCCTCATTTTAATTAAATGGTGGCAGTGTTGAACTAATTTATTCCCTTGTTTTAATTAAATCAAAACAAGGTAACAAATTACTGGCCACAATTAATTAATTGAGGGAACATATTAAAAAGTCACAGGAACAAATTCTTAATTTGTGACTACAATTTAAACGAGGGAACGAATTAATAAGATGAGGGAACAAGTTCTTAATTCGACACCACAATAAATATATTTTTGTCTGCATGTCATCTGCGAAGCTTGTAAACTAATCCTAAAAATAAATGTCAAAAAATAAACACACTAAATTTATTCCTGATATACAAATGTACACTACCTTTGGGGTCAGTAAAATGTATTTTACTCTTGAAGAAATGAATATTTTTATTTAGCAATCAAGCATTAAATTGGTCAAAAGTGACAGCAAAGTCATATATAAGGTTTCAATTTCCAATATATGTTTTTTAAAACTTTCTATTCGTCAATGAATCTTGAAAAAACAAATATCACAGTTTCCACAAATATATTAAGCAGCTCAAGTGTTTTCAACATTGATAATAATAAAATTGTTTATTGAGCAGCAAATCAGCATATTAGAATGATTTCTGAAAGATCACGTGACACTGAAGTCTGGAGTAATGGATGCAGAAAATTCAGATTTTCCATCACAGGAAAAAAAGTTACATTATTTCATCATAATATTTCACAATATTACTGTTAATTTACTGTGTCAAATAAATGCAACCTTTGTTTAACATTAGAGACTTCTTTCAATAGAACTAAAAAAAAATCTTACCAACCCCAAACTTTTGGATAAACTTCTCCTTGGACAAGGTTATATAATCAACAGTTCCCAAATGATCTGTAATCTCTGGAATGCTCTGCAGTCTCTGCCCTCTTACCTCATGTGAAACCAAGACGTGGAATCCCGTCGGCCCCTGTCTGTATACGCGACAGATTTGCTGTGAGGGAACATTGTATAGATTAGCCATCTTCTCAGTGAGCTCAAGGACAGTTAGGTCCTCTAGGTAGAGAGCATGGTACACTACAGACAAAAACAATTAGAAAATTAAGAATAAATGTAACGCTTGTTTAGCATGTCACACATATCATAAAGGACGCTGTAATGTCTCTTACCGTCATCACCCGCTGCTTTGGTGTGCGGTTGGTTCCTGTTCTGTAGCTGGGATACATAGACAGTGAGACGAGGTTGTATGTACCTGGGCAAACATTGACGCAGGCATGTTGGGTACATGTTAGGATGAATCGCAAGTGTTTGATTAAGTATAAAGCTCACCTTCCTTTGATTATGATTGAAAAGACGGATGCCGTCAGCAGGACCACAGATCTGAATAAAGTCTTCTCTACTCATTTTCAGCAGATCAGAACCTGAAACATCAACAAAGCAGTTCAAATAGTATCTAATAATTAGAATTGTGTAATTTCTCGTAAAAACTTGAACACAATGAATTTGTTTCAAAATGTAGTGTGTTGCATATTATTGTGGATGAAATGAGAGGAATGTTGATTATAAATAAACTACCATTCAAAAGTTTGGGGTCAGGAACACTTACATTGTAAATGTTTTTCAAAAAATGTCTCTACTGCTCACCAAAGCTGCATTTAGTACAGCAAGATGCAGAAAAACATTAATACCGTAATGTGATTTACAGAATAACATTATGATTATACAGTGGGTATGGAAAGTATTCAGACCCCCTTAAATTTTTCACTCTTTGTTATATTGCAGCCATTTGCTAAATCCTTTAGTTAATTTTTTTCCTCATTAATGTACACACAGCACCCCATATTGACAGAAAAACACGAAATTGTTGACATTTTTGCAGTTTATTAAAAAAGAAAAACTGAAATATCACAATGTCCTAAGTATTCAGACCCCTTGCTCAGTATTTAGTAGAAGCACCCTTTTGATCTAATACAGCCATGAGTCTATTTTGGGAAAGATGCAACAAGTTTTTCACAACTGGATTTGGGGATCCTCTGCCATTCATCCTTGCAGATCCTCTCCAGTTCTGTTAGGTTGGATGGTAAATGTTGGTGGACGGCCATTTTTAGGTCTCTCCATAGATGCTCAATTGGGTTTAAGTCAGGGCTCTGGCTGGGCCATTCAAGAAAAAAGAAAAAAAGAACAGTCACAGAGTTGTTGTGAACCACTCCTTCGTTATTTTAGCTGTGTGCTTAGGGTCATTGTTTTGTTGGAAGGTAAACCTTCGGCCCAGTTTGAGGTTCTGAGCACTCTGGAGAAGGTTTTCGTTTAGGATATCCCTGTACTTGGCCGCATTTATCTTTCCCTCGATTGCAACCAGTCGTTCTGTCCCTGCAGCTGAAAAACACCCCCACATCATGATGCTGCCACCACCATGCTTCATTTTTGGGACTGTATTGGACAGGTGATGATTAGTGCCTGGTTTTCTCCACACATACGGCTTAGAATTAAGGCCAAAAAGTTCTATCTTGGTCTCATCAGAGCAGATAATCTTATTTCTCACCATCTTGGAGTTTTTCAGGTGTTTTTTAGCAAACTCCATGCGGGCTTCATGTGTCTTGCACTGAGGAGAGGTTTCCGTTGGGCCACTCTGCCATAAAGCCCCGACTGGTGAGCTGCAGTGATGGTTGACTTTCTACAAATTTCTCCCATCTCCTGACTGCATCTCTGGGGCTCAGCCACAGTGATCTTTGGGTTCTTCTTTACCTCTCTTCACCAAGGCTCTTCTCCCCCGATAGCTCCGTTTGGCCGGACGGCCATCCTCTAGGAAGGGTTCTGGTCGTCCAAACGTCTTCCATTTAAGGATTATGAGGCCACTGTGCTCTTAGGAACCTTAAGTGCAGCAGAACTGTTCTGTAACCTTGCCAGATCTGTGCCTTGCCCAATTCTGTCTCTGAGCTCTTCAGGCAGTTCCTTTGACCTTATGATTCTCATTTTCTCTGACATGCACTGTGAGCTGTAAGTTCTTATATAGACAGGTGTGTGGCTTTTTTTATATAGTCCAATCAGTATAATCAAACACAGTTGGACTTAAATGAAGGTGTAGAACCATCTCAAGTTTGATCAGAAGAAATGGACAGCACCTGTGTTAAATATATGAGTGTCACAGCAAAGGGTCTGAATACTTAGGACCATGTGATATTTCAGTTTTTCTTTTTTAATAAATCTGCAAAAATGTCAACAATTCTGTGTTTTTCTGTCCAAATGGGGTGCTGTGTGTACATTAATAACTTAAATGATTTTAGCAAATGAAATATAACAAAGAGTGAAAAATTTAAGGGGGTCTGAATACTTTCCGTACCCACTGTATAAACATTAAAAACTGAATCAATTTAAAATGACAGTTTTTGGGGTGCTCAAGAAACATTTCTTATTATTATCAATGCTTAAAACAGTTATGCTACTTAATATTTTTGTTTTTACAGTCTTTACTGTCACTTTCATTCTGTTTAATGCATTTTTGCTGAACAAAACTATTAATTTCTTTAAAAAAATTTTAAATCTCTACTGAACCCAAACTTACGAATGGCAGCGTGTAATTTTAATTCATTAAATTCTTTAAAGAATAGATAAAAACAATCCAAAATCATTAACCGAATATTTGTGTTCAGTGTGTTTTTTATGCTTATCTGAGTATCAAGTTGTTAGTTTAGCAACATGTTAACTAAACGATTACATTTAAATGAAACAAAATCTAAAAAATAAAAACTGATAAAACTGAAAAAATGGTGCCTTGGTAGGCAGTTCACTAGAATTTGTAACAGAGCCAAGTAGCTGTAATTGAATTCTCATTGAATATTTCAGCACACCTGAGAAGCCAGAGAAGAGCCTATTACGATGGAGCCACTGCTGCGTGTCCTGCATGGAGGACGACGGCAACAGGTGCTACATGGCAAAAAGAAGAAGAATAGCATCATCCATGTCCTCAAACACAAACTTATAAAGATAAGAGAGCATGGCATTAATGTTTTTAACCTGCCCGCTATACTTACATCAGAGCAGCTGGGCAAAAGTAGCTCCCCCTGCTGGTCTGGAGAGCAGTATCTATAAACGTAATAAGACAGGAAAGCAGTTGCTAGTTATGTTCATGTTTATGAGTTCAAAATGTGATTTCATACTGAACAAGGACTTACTCCTCTGGGAAGCTGTAGGACGTGTGAGAGCTGTGATAACCAGGAGATGGAGTGTTGCTCGTTCTGTTGACAGATGGGGCTTCAGGCCAAGGGGAGCACTGAAAGAAAAAGAAATAGTTTACCTATATTTGATGATCGTTTCAGACCCACCTCTTGACCTTACTCTCAATATGGGTTGCTTTGGACCAACAAGCAATCATGTGAATTCCAGTCACATCTTGCTTGTGCGAGAGAGCTTAATATCTCACTATGACTAGTCAAAATAAAGAGGCACGCACAGGAGACATGGAAAATACAGTGGTTATAGATGTTTGATGTAGACCGCTAGCTTGAAAGATTGCAATCATTAACATATAGACCGATAATTCAACCAAAAGTGAAAACCGTCATAATTTACATACTGTATTGTTTTCTGTCTTCCTTGAAATACAAAAGTACATATTAGGGAGAATGTCAAAGCTGCTTTTTTCAACAATGGTGATTTATGCTGTCAAGCTCCAAAATGGAAAAACAAACAAACATTAAAGTGTCATAAAATTAGTCCATATGACCAGACGCATTGGAATGGAATCGCAAAAAGGTAAATGGAACTGGTTCTCAAATATCACAACCAACTTTGTGAAGCACTGTTTCTGTTTTATGGAAGGCAACAATACAGCTCTGAAATGATATCATGACATCTGATGATGAATATTTCAAAGAGCGTCTTATACTTCAATATAAGAACATCTGACCATCTTTACAAAGGTTCACATCATTATAAATACCACAATGTTTTACATTTTTCAAAACCCTAAACCATTGTTTATTTTAGGTTTAACGGAAAAAAACCTAATGTAATTAATAAAAACTAAATTTGGCTATGAATGTGGAGGGGAAGATTTAGCAGTACCGTTACTAGTTTATAGAAAGGTGATGTAAACGGAAAAAGGTTACATAATATAAAAACACGTAATTCCTTTAACCTACCTTTACATATCTTTATACTCCACTAGTTTCCTGTTAAGCACGCTGCACAGTTGACACAGGAATTGCCACTTGCACATTCGAGGCAGTTAAAGAGCACTTTTAGATAAAGAAGGCAATAATAGATGGCACTCGTGGAGGTAGGAAAACAAAGTTCTTTATGAACCGCAGGATTGCTTGTAATAAAGATTTCAATGCAAAAGGAAAGGCAGTAGAGCTGACTATTTCTGTCAATGAAGTAGCGTTTGTGATAACGTAAGAAAAGTAGTTTAGATGTTTTGACGCTTGAGCAACTTAATATATAAATCTAGAAGTAGCCTAAATGCAAAAGTAAAAAGCATTGAATCCTGTGTGCTTATATTTATTGTGTTTACCGGTCTGTGAAAGATGGCATTACTGATGTACGTGTATAAAAAAAAGAACTGCAATGTTGGAAAAAGAATTTTCAGGAACAATGTTCGGATTTGAAATCAACCGAATGGATAACTGGTGTGTGTGGTAAACAGCAACGGGATCCAGTAGCAGACTCCCGTGTGAAAGCCTGCTTCTTCTCAAAGACCGTCACCTGAAGAGGGGAGAGAGCTAGGTACTACGTATTCCCAGCAAGTTGCAAAAATGAAATTCAGGCCCTGAATAATTGTCTAAAAATCCTGATTGAAGTATCAATTTATAAATTATAAAAAGGCGGCTTTAAAAAGATCGGTATCGGTGAGCGGTATCGGCAGATACTGCTTTCTATGATCGGCCTCAAAAATACTGATCGGAGCACCCCTAATATATGATTATGATTGAGATTTACCCTTGATGGGGTTCTTCAGACAAATCATTTTTATTGGCTGATTATTGACTTGCTGCTTACGAGAGGATACAAAATGGTGTCATACGTTTTTCTTATGAATGTACGTTACAGGTTTTCTTCTTTTTTTAAGTAGTTGTTCCCGCCTTACGATTTTCAAGTAACGAATACATAATATTTTTTTAACGATATAGGCCTCGTTTTACATTTGTTATTAACTTTGTTAAATAAAACGATTTTTTAATTATTTAAAATGTATTTTTTAACTTTTAGTTGTAAAGGTTTTAAGTAAACATGTTTTACATCGTAAAGTAAATAATAGGCTATACGTAAAAAAAAAGAAAAAAACTTGCGGACGAACTTAACGTATACAATTATTGCGCGTGTTGTTGAGAGGTTTCAGGATAGCTGTGCCCAAAACAGAATGACTCTCGTTAGGGTGATGCTTTATCCAAAAATATGAGTAGTAAACTAGTCACACGCTGGGGACGGTGAGGGCCGTGAGAGGGGCCGCACAGGCCTTTCGTGAACCAACGTGTCCGACTTGGTTACTATGGCCGCGTGACGGCCTCATGTTTGACCTTGTGAGTGTCACTCACTCTGCCTTCATCCTGTCACTGCACTGGTGTGTTGTGCCCATTTTCGTCTCCCTGCCAATTATTACCCCCTCGTTGAAATGCTATCTGATGCCTAAATCCTAGCCCCTCCCCACACCTTACCTAAAACAGGGTTCCTCAAAATCTGCCTCAGATCAAACTCCCCCCCGCACCTGTGATTTTTTATGATCCCGAAGCGTTGATTAGCATGTTTAAGGGTGTTGATTAGGGTAGAGTAAACTTGCAGGAAAGGAAAGTGGAGTCTCGTGGGCCAGATTGAGGATCCTGCCAAACTACCAATACGGGGGGATAGTAATCGGGGGGGGACAGAATTGGGCACAACACACGTGTCACGGACTCGTATGGACCATGTTAATAACAAACGCAGATGGTAAAACTGATACTGTGGACATCAAGGTCAAGAATGAGTTGCGTATTAACTAGATATTCAATATGATGTTTGAGATGGTGGATTGAGTATGATGGTGGAGTGCCGCAGGCTGCTTATGTAGCCAACTACATTTTCACATGGGATTGTTGAAAAGCCTTGATGTCAAGTACATAGGGAAATACTAAAAAACTTGCATTTAGACGACTCACAAAAAATGGCACAGACATGTCCAGGTATATGTCACCGAAACTTAAAAATAACAGTATATACATATAAACAAACGTACAAATCTATTTTGCGTAAATAAAAAACCTACTTTAACAACCTAGTGGATAAAAATACAAATGACAGTATTTTTGCTGGCATATGATAGTCATTGGATCATGCTGATTAGATGTTTTTTTTTTCAATGTCCAGACAGTAATGACGCATTATTGTTTACAGGAGAGAGAGATTATTTTGATCCACCCACATTAAATATTTGATGAACAATTGTTGTCATAAAAAATAACTTTACAATGCAAAAAATAAATAAATAAATACACATTTAAAAAAAAATTATTTAAAATGATTTGAAAATAGCTTCAGATTCTTAATGCAATATATAAATTGATGTTTTGATTTTGAGGTGACCTGTAACCCTGGTCAGGTTCTTTCGACTGGAGATACCACCCTTCGCTACTGCATGGAAGAGGTACAGGGGTCATCACATGTGACTTCGTTTATAAATGTACTGGTGCATGAATTTATAAATGTACTGGTGCATGAATTATATTGCTGATAGCACATTCAACAGCCCCAAAACAAAAAAAAGAGTTTGAAATAATCATCACAATAAATTCATGTTTCTGGTTGTTTTAATTCTAGGCCAAACTTAGGTTGGTGTAAATCTATCACAAGCCTTTGAAAAAAAAAAACTGTACATTGGGACAGGAAATGAAATAACAAATTTACAAATACAAGAGTGTATCTGTGTCCAATGACAAAAAGTCTAACATGCGTAGTGAATTGTTTGATGGAATACCATTTGAGGTCAACATTTGAGGAAAACCAAGGGGCCACGTTTAACTTAATACTTGCATTGTTGATCCTCACAGTTGGCTTTGTTCTTTCATTAACAGATTCTTTTTATGAATAGCCCCAGTCTAAAACAAAATGTTGGTTCATGGTCTGAACCGGTTAAAAACCATTAGAAAGAAATGCCGCAACAAACAAGGGTACGCACACTTAGCATACCAATAAAAGCCACATGCCCCAGTATATAATACTTAAGGAAAGTAGGGTGCTTTCAAATGTCTGTCCTTAATTTCTAATATGGTCTGGTTCACAGTCGGAGAGACAAACAGACATTTTGGTCAACTGTGAGACCCATTTGAGGGATCGGGGGTGCACAAGTCCTATGATGAGCCGTCCCGCGAACACGGGCAACATATTAATAATAACAATAATAATACTGTATTTACAGACCGACCAGACCGCTGACATGGCACAAACAGCCAAACCTAGGTCAGTCGCGGCAGCACAGGATGGTTATGTCGTCAAAACATGCAGGCTATTTGTTAACGTGCAAAAGAGTGCAACGTAATTTTTACCTTAATTTTGTGGGGGAGGGAGAAGCAATGATTGTATGTTATGTACAAAACACTAAACGCTCAGCACTTAACATCAGATGGGAAAAATCTCCAGATGAACAAGGAAAAGAAAGATTTCAGAGCTTGCAGAGAGCATAACATCACCTCTAGTTCTTGAGCCAGATTAGAGGGTTTTCATTAGTGTCATAGACATGTGCTGCACAAACTTGCAGCACCATGCTTTAGCGATGTAGTAAGAATGCCTGTGGACGCGTATATCTTAACAGTCTGAGCTTTGAAAACAGAAAAAGGAACGTAAGGCATAGTAGTTTGGAAATTTCCATCACAATCCTCTTGCTCCAAGAACAAAGTGTCATTCGGTTTCCTTCATTGTTTCTTGTCTGAAGATGCTCCTGGGTCATGTTTCTGACTCCATTGAGTGTTTGTCAGTTTTTAAATGTCCAAGTGTGTTGTGGCTTGCACGTTTACTCCCAAAACCTTTCGCTTTTTTCTTCCAAAGATGAAAAAAGCTCGACATTCAGAAGTTTGTCCTTGTATTTTGTACTAGTGTGCCGCTAATTTCCCCCCTAATCCATCCCTACTAACATTAAACACCTGCTCCCTTGCCGGCTGTTCATACATCCTTATTTTTTTTTGGCGCCGTCCTCGAGTGCGCTCCTTACTCCACACCCCCAGGCACCAGTGGTTGAAGGACCCTGGCACACCCATTAATTGAATTACGGGCCGAGCTCCCGCGGGTGTTTCACTTTTGTGTTCCATTGCGCCTTCTTCCTCGTGTGGTGCCCTCAGACGAGAGTCATACACCCAATACTCCAATGAATCTGAGACTATATCTCGACGCGTGTGTTAACTCTAAATGGTGCCCATTGCGTGTGCGGCTTCTCCCTGGGTTATCTTCCATAGCACCGAGCACACGTATAAAACCATCAGCACAGTACGTCACCACCAATCGGCGGTTTCGTCCTGAGTGTCAGGCCTTTTTACATAAATCACAACGCTGAGGGTCGGCCAGCCAAATGATCCACTAGCATTAACTGAGATTCAAGTGATGTATTAGTTAACCCAACTGTGTCCATTTAAAATATCCAAATAACTCGATTAAACCTTTAACACCACTTGCAAACATGAATAAGTTATTACTAATAAATGTAGTTAACAAATCACCTCTTCAGAAGCTGAAGATAGCTTGTTTGCTCCAATTAGGGAAGCTATGCCAATCATGGAAGATCTGTTCCCTATCAGAAAGCCGGCATGCATTTTTCTTGATCCGAACCCCTTTACATTCAATGTTCTATAGATGGAAAGATGCATGAGACATTAACTAAGAGGCTTTCAGGAGTTGGACGAAAAGAAAAGTCTGATTGAAGTGAGCAACACATCTCTCTGGGAAAATGTGATGACTGTGATGAAGCAATGAAAAAAAGGATGTCTGAAGGAGGCACAACTATGTTCCCAAATGCACGTGTAGGGCACTGATTAGAGTACATCCGGCTAGCTGTGAGACGACACATCTGAAGAACTGCTGCTGTTGCTGTTGGTGGTCTGCGCCCTCTTAATATACAGATTTAACAACTTCATCTGTGGAAATAAAAGCCAGAGGGTGAATTTCAATACAACATGCACTAATACTCATACAGACCTCTGACTTGTTTCGCAGATAAGAGCATGTATTTACACTTTCTAGTAGTGCTGTCAAACGATTAATCACATCCAAAATAAAAGTTTTTGTGTATATATATGTGTGTACTGTACTGTGAATATTTATTATGTATATATAAATACACACTCATACAGTATATATTTTGAAAATATTTACATGTATATACATTTATATATATATAAAGTGTATTTTTATATATATACAAATATAAAAATTTTCTTAAATGTATACGTGCATGTGTGTATTTATATATACATAATAAATATACACAGTACACACACACATATTATGTAAACAAAAACTTATATTTTGGATGCGATTAATCGTTTGACAGCACTACTTTCTAGTTATGTTATCTTAGAAGGTCAGGGTTAATGTTTACTTTTGCATTGTGTCTAAAAATGTGAACATTTTCTCTTAAGGGCAATGTAGGTGATTTCTCAAAATAATGTGCAACAAATTGACCATTTCACAGAAAAAATACTCTACTACACTGTATCAATATCAGTATTTTAATGCTGATTGAGTGGACACATTATGAACTTCAAGTCGATTACGCATTAAAAAAATAAACCAATTCAATTATTCAGTACTGTGAAATCAGTTATTAATGATTTATTTAAATTCTTATAGTGTTTACTCACTATGGTAGCTTCAATTGTACTCAGTTTATGTACATTTACATAAAAGAACAAAAAAAAATGTATTACAGTTATGAGAAAAGTAGAATTTGTGCTTAACTATCTTGACAAATATTACAAATGCAAGAATTCATAAGTTGCATAAATAGAATTCATAAAATAATTATATATATTTTTTTTTCAATGAGAAATTTAAATTTGGGTGAAATACGAACCGGAAAGAGTCAGTAAATTCCCCCCTCTTAGTTTTTTGGTAACACTTTATAATAAGGTCTCATTTGTTAATGCATTAACTAACAATCAATATATTTTTTACAGTGTTTATTAACTTTTGTTCTGGTTGGTTAATAAAAATGTTAATGTTACTGTTTTTGATTTTAAAAATGTATTAGTAAATGTTGAACTAAACCTACTGTTCATGTTGACTAATGTAGTTAACTAATGTTATCAAATGAAACATTTCTATAAAAGTGTTACCATTTTTTATGGACTGTGCTGTGAAGTCCAAGTGCAATGAAAGTAGACCAAATATAAAAACTTGGACCAGCTAAAACCAGAGGAGGGCACAAATAAATAGAGGACTGAGTGATAAGCAGGTTGAACGGAGTGAACCTTTTGGTGGACTTTGAGTTGGCGTACATGTGAACATACCTTGCTACCCGTGAGCTGGGCCAAGTGTGGCTTCAGCTCCTCACCAATCACAGAGTAGATGGCCACCAGACAGAACACACTGGCCTTGCGAACACTACTCTCTGTGTTATCATAGCCCTGCAGACAGACAGACGGTTTTAGCATTAACATCTTCATACACACACATAAACACATGTGCACATCATCAAGAGAGCTAAAGTACAAAGTGTTGCATGTTGACTATGCTCCCAAAGTTCCCAATGCAGACTATGCTAAAATATTTAATACTGACCCAATTTTGACCAGTGGGGTGAACAAAAGTCAAATTAACAAAAGGGCTACAAAACGTAGTCACTGAAAATTTTCCCCATCTCAATTCCCATTCTCCATTCTGGTACATCGAGTTCGGATATATATGCAATGAATGTAACTACTTGCCCAGACATTCAATGATATCTCTCTGACCCTGATATCAAATTGGAAGTAATTCCAAAGTGACAGAAGCGGAGAGGTGAACTTTTTAATAATAAAATGACACCAATGTGCAATACTCACTTGTAGGAGGCCAGGGATTATGTCTGGCAGCAGCTGATGCAGCGACTCCCTGGCAATGCGCTCAACCACTTTGGTCTGCATCTTAATAGCAGCCAGGTTGATGGGATAGTCTGCGGTCTGTACGATGGGACACAGCACTTTGATGCATTGCTCTGGGTGAATGGAGCTAGCCAACGTTGAGGCAGCCTCTTCAGCCGCCCGAACCACCTGCATATATAACGTCAAGAAGGCACTTGATTGAGTTTGTGAAGTTTAACAACCTGAGAACCTTTTTCTTCACATGCCCGTACTTCATTCATTTCCTCATCTAGGTGTTGGGTTTGTTGACTTGGGTCACTGCATTTTAGATGTAACCAAGGTGCTCAGTGTCCGCAGGCACAGGTGTTGGATTTAAAAAGGGATTAAAGAGACCAATCAGCTCGTTTACTTATGATTGACCGGTACAGAAGAAAAAAGTCACCTGACCAGCCTGATTTTTTTTTTTTTAAAGAAATTTAAATTTTATTTAGCAAGGATTAAATTGTTCAAAAGTGACAGTAAAGTCATTTATAATGTTACTATTATACATTTTATTTCAAATAAATGCCATTCCTTTGAACTTTCTATTCATCAAAAAATGACGAAAAAAAAAGTATCACTGTTTCCACAAAAATATTAAGCAGCACAACTGTTTTCAAATGATTTCTGAAGGCTTGTGTGATGTTACTAGAGTAATAATTTCTGAAATTTTAGCTTTGCCATCACAGGAATAATTACATTTTATAATACACAAATATAGAAAAGGAATCATTTCAAATTGCAATAATATTTCACAATTACTTTTAGCAGTGTATTTTTGGGGAAATAAATAAATACATTAAGACTTTCAAAAAAGTATAAACTACATGATTGTAATTATAGTTATTAACAATTTAGGATTTTTTCCTTTACCTTCACACAACATCTTAGTATTACTATTAAGTTCTAGCCTTTCAATATAAATAAAAATATTTGTGAAATTAAAAAAATAAAAATTTAAGTACAGAATACCCAATACATTTGACCCCTGCTACAAGGAACAAACAACCCAAAGTAGCCATGAGATACTTTATTCACAACTTTTTGTAGTATAATTTTGCAGTATGATCATCATGATGTTGTACTGCTTAAATGTAAATCAGTGGTTAAAACAGATAATAGTTTGACAAGGTGGATTCTAACCTCTTTATGAGAGTCCTTATGAGCTTCTAGTGTTTTCATGATTGTGAGTTCTGCATAGTTCTTGAAGCGTGCTGGCTGGTTCCTCAGAATCTCCTTCAAAACCCGTAAAGCCAGAGCTCGGATAGTGTGCTGAATAAACAGACAGAATGCATACTATCACTATTAGCCACTACAAATACACACAGACACAGAGAAGCAACTGGATATTAGGGTTGTGACGGTGAGGAAATTTTCCCACCGGTTAATCGACGTGTGACAATACCGGTATCACCGTGGGGGCGGGGCTGTTCCCTCTTTTTCTCGCTTTCCTTCGCTTTTAAATAGCTTGTAAAAGCGGCGTGCGCATTTTACTTTCACTTTCAAATAGCGGCAATTCGGAGTAAAGCAATTGTTAGTTTTTAGTTCATTTGAATTTTCCCTCTTTTCCTCGCTTTCAAATAGCTTAAAAGCGCCGTGCGCATTTTACTTTAACTTTTGAATTAACGGCAGTTCGGCATCAATTGCTTGAATGCAACAACAAAATACAACATCAAACTCACTTTAGCCTATATATAAAACATAGAACTTTTATTAACAAAACAAATAAAAATACACCATGCTAAAGGTCAGGCTATGCCTAATATAAAATAACAAATAACTTACATAAAGTTGAAATAGGTATACAAAACTGGAAATAAATAAACATGTATAATATATAAAACCAAATAAATAAGAAACGTAGAAAGTTTATTAGCAAAACGAGTAAGAAAGCTTGGAGGCACGGCATACACATTGATGTCAAATAAAATAAATAAGTGACACAAAGTTTAAATAAAGTAAAAATCGGCAAACAACGTGTAACCAATTAAATAAGAAACGAATGTTTAAAAAAAACTTCCAAAAATCACCTTAGATAAACGGCAAAAACCAACAGGCTTTTCAAAATCCAAAATATTCCAAAACTAAATCATCCGCGATCGTCTTGTCTGTCTCACCTCACTCTTCTTGTCAGTCAGCTCGACTCACTCTCCTCACTGGAGAAATGAAATCTGATCTGTGATGCGACTGTCGTTTGGCACGTTGAGCAGCCGCGTTCAGTTTTTAATTGTAGTGTCTGTTCTTTTAAATTATTTTTATTACTATAAAAAAAAAAATCAAAACAACGGTGGGGGTCAGTGACGCGGTGGGCAAGTGACATAACCGATGTTGCGGCTTAACACCGGTATCACCGTCTATCGCGGCAAGCCTACTGGATATATAAAAAAAACATTAGGTTTAAATAGAATGTGTCAATTAAGGATGCAAGTTATATGACGCTCTGACTCACATCCTTGTCCCCGAGTGTCTCCAATAGCAGCAATAGGATTGTTTTGAAGTGTTCGTCCCACACAGCCAGGCTGTCCTCACGAGCAATCTTCAACAGCTCGATCAAAGCCCCCTTCCTCTCCTCCACTCGCTCGTTGTGATTGGACAGCTCCTTCAGTAGATCTGCCACCAGATCGGTATGATTCAAAACGATTCAAGTATGAGCAGAAGATATGCTGCATAAACAAGCTATTGTCCTACTTTAATTCTACTGGAGCACAAATTTTTTTCTGTTTTAATTATATGATATTGTATATTACTGAATCTTATGAAACCTGTCAAGAACATGTATGGGTCATTTATTTTCACATCAAACCAGCGAAAAAACTCTATAGTATGGGCCTTAAACAAAAAACTACAAAAAAAACAAATATATATAATATAAATAATTTAAATACATTAACAATTATATCTAAATAAAATAACTTAAACTATTAAATTATTTAAAATGGTAAGTATTATACATTATGGCAGTACTTCAAATTCAGTATTTCTGTTATTTAGGACTTTGTAGTGGCACATTTTTATTAGCCTTTAATTTATAATGATTTAAATTAAAAAATGAGTTATTGTAATTCACTAAAAAAAATACTAGAATACAATAATGAAAATTACCAATTAAATGAAAAAATACAATGAAAATTACAACAACAAAAAAAACTTGGACCTAAAAATAGGATTTATGTTCTTCATGCAAAATATAATTTATTTTTTCCATTTGATTTTGGGGTGAAATGTGATCTGGACAAGTTTTTATAAGATTTCACCCTTCTATGTCATTATTAGCCAGCAATGTGCAAAGTGAAAGTGTTCACTTAGGTTAATCATATTTGCTTACAAGTTATGACAATGTGTTACAACAATGTGTCTGCAAACAGTGAAGCTCTGTTAGTTGTAAACCAAAACACATGTGAATCAACACTATCGTACTATTTAATTAGAACATACAGTCATTTATATGACCGTATTGCCTTATATTAGTGAAGGTGGCCTGTAGCAGTTATCACAGTGACCCTGTTAGCAAAGCAATAGTGTCATTTAAGATAGGTTGACATCACATCACATTGAGACACTGAGATGGATGGCACTGAAAGAGAGGAGGAGGAAGGGAAAGAAAATGAAGAAAAGTGCAACAGTCTTGTTCAACTGTGCAGGTCTTTACCAGGAGTAAAGCCCTTGGGCAGCACCATCTTGTTCTCACCACAGTCTTGCCGACGGCCTGTAGAAGGGGAGGGACAGCAGGGGAAGTGATGACACACAAACTCCACTATCCTACATGCTACACCTGCATCTCTGGCACGTACGCTTACAGGGGGTTAATCACTTATGTTTTGTTATGGTCTCTGGTCATCATGTTGCTCACACTGTTGAATAACTTTAGAGTTGAAGGGTGTCATTTCTGCACCAACAGTGTCTGGCCACTTTTTCAGCAATCTTAAGTTAACAAAAACATCTGTTTAATATCATTTTTCACGAAGATACTTTTTTTCTCTTTAAAATATATACGTTGAGAGTGCAGGGATGATTAAAGAATGACTCGATTATGCTTATTTCAAGAAACATAAACTAAAAACCTGGGGTCTACTGTCTGACATCTGTATTGAGTATCATAAGATCCAGTACTCTATTTGAGGCCTAGTCGTCAAAAGATGCTGAAACATGTAATAAATACATTTAAAAAAGGGATTTAATAACATTGTCATTGTTTTTTTTTTGCAATATGCCATCTTATTCCTGGGAAATTTTAGTGTGTATACTCAGATCATGAAGATTCAGAATTTCTTGCTATTTTTGTTTTTCCACAACTTAAAGTGTTTCTTTACACAATCACAGACAATGGGAGCTGTATGGAGCACAGATGATTGTGAAAGTGAAGGGATGAGCTTTGAGCAGCGTATTGACTCACAGTCTCGGAACTGCTCCACGTCATCATCAAAAACAGCCTCCTTCAGAGCACTTTTGTCATAGGCCGTGATTGTGTCTCCGTAGCCATAGGGTGCGAACTCTCTTGACCGCGGCACAGCGAAAGACCGCGGGGACGGTGTGTTAAGTAAAGACGTCTTATTATCCAAAGCAGTTCGACCCCCTTCCATTACGTCCAATCCCAGTCTTGCATCAGACCCCGGAGATGCCCCTTCCTTCCCAGCCTAAGACAGGAAGAGAGAAAGAGAAAGAGTGTTAAATATGTGCCAATTAGGGCTGCACAATTAGTCCAAAAAATCAAATGCGAGTCAACAAACCAGCAAAAGCGAGTAAAAAAAATAATCTAAAAGGATCTAAATTACATGTGGCTCACATGTATTTTTGGAATTCTTAGAATAACAAATAATATATAATGTATTATAATTTTTTTAAGTATTTACTGTAAGTATTTTATTTTTAATTACATTTTATGACTCCCATTTGTGGTTTTTTCCAATTATTTTAGTTTTATTATCTTCTTGTTATAAGTATTAATAACCAGATTATTTTTGTTTGGGTAAAGCCCCCCATGTAATGACCCTTATGTGCGTGTTTTTTGCAATTATTAATATATTAGAAGTATTAATTTGATTTAATAATAATAGCAAAAAAAACAAAACCATTGTGTTGTTACGTTCCCATGACGTATTTGTTATTTTTATTGTTAATCATCGTTTACACCCTCGTCTTTGTTTACTATTGTTATTAAAACAATAATGTACGTGTTTTCTTTTACTATTATTATTATTATTATTAATTTACTTACAATTTTATTTAATAATAATAATAAAAAAACATACACACAAACTGGGGTCAATAATTTCCCCCATCCGTGCACTTGTTCCTGTTTCCCACAATTAAAGCACTCACAGCATCATCCTTCTTCCCATCGCGTCTGATTGGCTCATTCAGGTCCTCTTGGCTGCGGTAACTGAAGCTCTGGATGGCTTCTGTGACACCGCGCAGCGAGCTAAAGATCTCATCAGAATTCATGTTCTCTGTGTCATACTCCAGCATACTGAAGGGAGAAATAGAGGGAAAAGAGGGGAAAACATTGATGTTGGATGGACTGCAAACAACTCACTTAAACAAGAAAGCTAAAGCATACAAAATATTTTTTAAAATTGAGTGGACAACTCCAACATGCACCTACGAGTGAATAAATGGATGCTGCAAACATAGTGAGTCAGTTAATTCCTGTGCAAAACCTATTTTACATGCATTAAAAAATTCCTCCACATAGTATTGTTTCTTAGTTTTACATTTTAAATCAACCACCATCCACGAGGGGAAGTCCGTATTGGGAATGATGTCAAACCACGGCAGCTAATATTTGTGCATACAAGCGCCTGTTAGGCTGGGAGTGGGTGGGAATCTAAGCACCCATCCCGCCCCTCCTCATCGTGATAGGCTAGCGGGTGAGTTACCTTGGTGAGAGCGTGCAGCGGAAGGCCCTGAGGGAGGGGCCAGCAGGAATAGAGGAGTGAGACGGAGGAGGAGGAGGAGGAGGAGAGGGAGAAGGGTGCTTTAAGAGCCCATCGACACTCCAACCCCATAACCGACTGTGCCCACAGAACGGCCAGAGAGGGAGAGAACAGGGCAGAAGAGGAAAAGAGAGGAAAAAAAAGAGTGGTCCAGTCCGAGTGTTGTGGTTAGCAGCACGAGTTAATAAGTTTAAGAGGACCAGAAACCCCTAAATTGTCATCTATAGTGTTCTGCAGACCTCTTTAAAAGAGTTTTAGACCCTTCATGAGAGGATGACTCTCTAGGTGATTTGGCTCCCACCCCAGAAATGCAGAAATTCATTTTAAGGGTTTCAGGTTATAAAGGGAAATTTTGAAGAAAACAACACAGCAAGTCCCAGTCAGACACAGTCAGTACATGTTAGTCATAAAACAGGGCAACAGGCTCTTGGAACTACTGTAGAAGGTCTTCGTGCCCAGAGTGAGATCATGCATTAGTGTGGTCAGCATATGGGAAGAGGATGTTACCTGGGTGACAGACCCCCGTGGGAACAATTCGTGGGCGAGGTGAGAGGACTGGTCCTGCTGGTGGGGTGCCGGGGTGGCGTGCGGCCCATTGTATTGCTTGGTGAACTCTGTGAAGGAGATAAAGATGAAATTGTAAGCTGAATGATTTCAGGTTAGGGTAAACAACAGATCAGCTACAGTATTTGTGGCAGATATTTATCTCTGTATTTAAAGATAACATAAATACTCAATTTGCTTGAACAGGCTGGCATGTCAATTTCTGTCTCAGACAATAGTGTGAATTACTTGATTTACTAGGGATGCATCGATCTGAAACTCAGTATCGGTATCGGCTACTGCCATTTTCTGTCAGATCGGGTATCGGTATGACGAGACTGATCCAAATCCGATATTGTGTTAAGCCCCACGAAAGCACGAAAACATTATAAAGCACCATAAAGTCAAAGTCCAAGTGTTCTGAAGCCGTTCCATAGTTTAATGTGAGGTACAGATAAATATTTAAGTGGTTAAATTCAAGTTCATGTAAACTATTGTCTCCGCTGCGGCTGTCTGTCATCCTCCATTCAGCATTCAAACTGCGTGTCACGTTTGGTTACGACAGTAAAGACGATGAAACTCTCTCCAAGAGCGCACAGTAACTGAAATTTAAAACTGTTACATTTTTTCATTTGTTATTTTTAATTCACAAAAGAGTGCCGATCAGGTCAACACAGAAGTATAGAAATTCTACCTTGATTTAAAAAAAAAAAAAAAAAACTGTGCTGGTATCGGATCGGAATCGGTCGATACTTAGAATTTTCTGGATCGGATCGGAAAAAATAGTATCGTTGCATCGCTATGATTTACTTCAATGAAGATTTTCAAAACTGTTTGGCAAGATAATGTTTACTTCACCTCAACTATAAAATCTGAAAATGGTATCAGTTTCTTTAGCTGAATTTAGCTACAAATATTTTTCAGGCTCATCCAGTGAATATTCTAGAGTTTAAAAAAGGAAATAATAACCACAGGAAATAGCACTTTCAAAAAGACGATTGGGACTTTCATTTAACAGTTGCCATATTGAGTATTTTTCAACTAATAGTCTGTCTCTTACCCCATATAATGTCTCTGTTGTCACTAGTGGCACAAAAATTAAATGAAACTTCACCTTATTGTGACACAATATAAGTATTGTGTATTGTGTTTTTACAACAAAAAATAACTAACACGTGTGCTGTTCAAAAGTTTGTCTTCAGAAAGATTGTTTTGAAAGAATTAAAACTTAATTCTGTAAATATGCTGTTATAGGGCCGTCAGAATTTACTTATTGTTAAAATGCTGTTCTTTTAAAACTTCTATTCATTAAAGATTCAAAAAAAAGCTACACCACAGTTTTCACAAAAATATAAAGCAGCACAACTGTTTTCAACATTTCTGATGGATCATGTAACACTGAAGACTAGAGTAATGGCAGCTTTGCCATCACAGGAACATTTTTTTTTATATATATATTGAAATTGAAAAAAAACAAATTAAATTGAAAAAATATTTCACAATATATTTTTTTTTTACAGCATTTCTGGTCAAAGAAATGCAGCCTTGGTGAACATAAACGACTTATTTCAAAAACATAAAAATCTCTTGAATGGTAGTATATATATTCAATCTCTTAAAATTCAATCTCATAAGAGATGTAACAAAAGATCTTACCACTCTGCTGGTGTTGCTCGAGTTCTTCAGATGGTTATGCAGGAGCTTGGTGGCTCCATCCTGGAAGGTTTTAGGCAGAGCGCCCAGCAGCATGGTGAACTCAGGAGTGTTCAGCTCAAAGAGTGAGATCAGCACCACCTGGGCAGCCTGCACAACACAGCATATACCTCATGAGACACAGTACAACTACTAACACCGCAATGAACCGGAGCGCACTTATACATGCCGAGAAATGCCGGCGGTGAAACTGAGGTCAGAAAGAGAGACTGTATAAAGAACTGTGACTGCAGTGCTACTATCAACAACTGGACCTACACACTAGAGTTTATACTGTCATTTATGAGAGCAGGTCCAGCTTGATTTCACAAACAAATTCCTATTTGTCAAAAGCTCCATCAGAGCTTTCTCTAGTGTGTAGGTGCCTTCAACATCAGGGATGGGAATCATAAGAGACGATTCTTGTTCCAGTTTTTCTTAATCTCCTTCTAGTTTTTTAGCGATTACATTAAAACTTCTTTAGTCAGGAAGAAAGAAAACAGCAATTCTTATTGCGTTTACTGCTTTCAGTAGCATGTTGTCAGGTGTGATTATTTCAGATTTCAACAGATCAACAAACCGTGAATAAACTTTCATTTAAAATTGTATAAAATTGCATTATATAATTCTTGATGGTTAATTCTGCTTGGATAAATAAACAAAAAGAAGACAAACAAAATATCCCTTTTATCGTAATGACAACAGTAGTTTAACACAGGCGAGATTCCCAACCCTGGTTAATGCGACTCATATTTCACTCAGTTTACAAAGAGATCTCAAATGTCATCTCAATTCAATTCGGTTTAATGTTAAACGCATGCAAGAAAAATTTATTCACTCCGTTATTCTGTGAAAAGAAACTAAAATATCTTAAGCAGTGGAGCATTACAGCAATTAAGATACGAAAGGAAACTTTAAAACACACTCAATTATTAATTTAGTATTTAAAAAAGATTGCTGCTCTCTTTAGACTGCTGGAGAATTGCATGTTAAGAGATTGTATTCAGCAGTCACTTCGCAAGGCAACGAGACAGATTAGAGTGAGGAGAGGGCACACGGTTAGGTGCAGCGGTTACGTGCTGGTTGTTGGTTAGGCCGTTGGATTGGCACTACCTGCTTGCACCTCTCTTCCAGGTGACCCTCTCCAGGAAGTAGAGCTGTAGTGCTGGGCCTGCCTGACAACTCCTCACATGCCCAGTTATGAAGAGTCTGGGCCATCATGTCAGGGCAGGTGGGTAACAGACAATAAAACAGAAACTGATGACCAGAGGTTGCCTTTAGAAAGCAACTGATATTGGGAAGAAATGTCCTGCATCTGTTCATTGTGACTAACTGATGTTCAACCTACATTTTAAAACTAACAACCAAGTAACTGAGATAAAAAAAACTACACTACATTTACAATAACTAAGCATGTCTGAAGATGATTCACAAAGGGATAGTTTTCTGTCATCATTTACTCACCCTCATGTCCAAACCTGCATTATCTCTCTCTTAAATCAAACACAAATGGATAATTTTTTTTTATCAACTATGAACCCAGACAAAAGACATATGAGAACCAATTAAATTTAATGCTATTGAAGTTGAACCCAATGCATCAAGTTTTACAAGCAATAACTTAACTCTATAAAGCCTCATGAATCATATTTGATATGCAAATGTCTTGGGCATTTAGATTATCAACAGAATTAAAACTTTGATGAAAAACCAGTTGTACACAATCTGCTACATGTCTTTTGTCATTGGTAGTTCATACTTTTCAACAGGAAGGCCTTTAAATTTTAAAAACATCCCTCTTCAGGTTGTTTGTCATTTTTATGTGAAATCTTTACTGAATTGTAGTAAACATGATCAAGTAAATATATAAAGTATAGCAATACATTATATTGTTAGTAATATTTCATGATAAATACCTACTGAAATAAAGCAACTTGCTTTTTTTCCTCTTCAAGCATAAACAAAAAAAATTCTATATCATATCATTTGAGCAATTAAAAAGCCTGATGCATCAAATACGATACAACAAAAACATTATTATTATTATTGGGATTTGTCTAAAGGTTTAATAAACTGTTCAATTAAAAAAAGAATCGGACTATTACTGTATTTCTTATGTTAGGCTTCGCAGGGTTAAATTTAGGTAGCTATTTGGAATGAGATGAAAGTGCCTAATAGTAAATGATGACAGAATTCACACAAAGAAATCTGTCAAAATCAACCTAGAAAAATATTTTTAAATAAACAACTCAATGTCACAAGTTGTGCACTGCCTGCAAGCACAACTCCAAGGAAACTCACTTTTCTAACATCAGAGCTCTTGGGTTCTGTGGTCCAGGTGATAATGCGAGACACGGCTAATCTTGTCTCACTTGAGTTCACAAAGTCTGCAGGGTCCATCTGCCGTGCCAGGGACTCAATGTATTTCAGGATGGCCACCTTCACCTGCATTACGACACCAATATAATAAGAATTAACATACTCTGCACACTGAATTTGCAGCTGGGGCTTCGAAAGCAGTCATGGTAGGCTTCATCTTACCTTCAGATTGGGGGTTTGAGTCTGATCAACAATGAATCTCATTAGAATGTTAAACTGCTGGTCAAAGGGGAAAGACTCCCTAAGAGAAGGGGAAAAAAGAGAAACAAGACATCAACCTGGTGGCACAAAAAGTTCTAAGCTTCAAAAAGAACAAAACTAGGACTATCACTTAAGACCGACCTTGTGACGTCCAGAGCCCTTTTGACCTTAGCTTGGACTGAGCCACGATGTCAGATCCCCCTTTCTTCAACAGCTGAGTGAGCAGTACAAAAAGCCAGTCCTGGAGATCCTCTCTGTGCACGGTGATGAAATCCACTAAAGTCTCTAAGAACATGCTGAACACCTGGAATCAGAACATCAAACATCATGCCAATGCTGTGCTGCAAGTCTTTTTAGAAATGTACTAATGGATTAATATGCCTGTCTCACAAATACATTAGAAAAATATATTTCTACATACTCCTCTGATAAAAAAGTTACAATAAAAAAAACCCGAGAAAAACTAAATCCATTCTAAATAACATTTAAATACCATTAGATTTAAGTTTCCTAAACGTTAAATGCTTTCATGAAAATATTTCAGTTATTGACAGGGAAATAAAATAAGAAATATCTTATTGTAGTATTGTATGAGTTTGTTTTGCCTTATTTTAAATGAATGTAAAGTCGTGCTTGAACTCATCTTTGAAAATTTGAGGAGGCCACTGGGTCCCCGCCTGGAGATGTACCTTACATTACCTAAACCTACCCGTCTCCACCCCGATCCGTAAACCCACCCATCTCTACCCCTAACCCTACCATCTCCACCCCCTAGATGTGGATCCAACTCCGCCCCCTGGATCTTTGTTCTGCAGTGAGGGGCTACTGCCTGATTGAGAACCTCTCTTCTAGTTCAAGGAATGCTTTGTTCATTGTGCCTTTTATTTTTGCCAGTTTCTTGTCTGTAAGTCAGTTCATAAATCTGATCACAAATATATAATAACATAATAAAATAATAGCACATCTCTCCTTAACAGACAGCATAGTTTGATATATCATTCAGGGGCGTGTGGCATGAGTTTCATGATTCTGTTTAATATTTAGGGTTAGGGTTTTAAAAACAAACAGTTAACCCCAAGTATGAGGAATAATTACACAAATAATTACACGGTTGATGTGATGTATATGAAGAATAAACCCGTTTATGTAAGAATAAAACATAATTCAGGTGGAGGAAAAGGAAAAAAAGAAGAGAGGAGGAGGGAAAAAAAAAAGAGAACGCATTGTAAAAGTAGAACAAGTTGATCACCACATCGACACTTCGCTCGTCTTCGTGTCTATGCACGTACCTAAGACACACGCAGAATAATGAAGCAGAATCAATCCGAAAAACACATTCCATTAGTGAAATCTCATTCCATTTTCGAGTTCAACACAAGCACACTGTTTGCCAGACAAACATGTTGAATTTAACAGGATCCATACTGATACTTATTTAGTCTATTATAATATGATTAATTTAGGATAATTTCACATGATGCAACACATTTTAAAGTAATCCTTCAATCCTCTATTTGGAATGCTACCAATGCAGCCATCGTAAGTAGATTAAGTGTGATCAAAGCAGCCATGTGGAAAGGATGCATTCCTCACACAGGTTACCTTGCTGTGAGGATCTGCAAACATCCTGGTGAAGATCTCACATAGCCTCTTGAGCTCCACACGGCTGAAACGCACACAAATATGATTAAAGGCCTGGTCGCAATAAGAATGAGACAGAAGAAGCTTAAAAAGCAATTGCAAGCCAACTGGGACTTTGCATATGCATCTAACACACTAAATGAGCAACAAAAGAAAACTTGCCAGATATCGACTGACTACTTTCTACTTGCTGACTTGGAGAACAATAAAATTACACCCAACAACCAAAAGACAATTTGTGTCGCAATGAAGGCCCCCACCTGAGAATGCGCTGGCTCTTCAGCAGGTTCTGCAATCCCAGCAGGCCCTCCTTCCTCTCTGACCAGTTGGAACTGGCGCAGTGGTTTAGCACCTCAGCGACGTCCTCTGTCTGACGCAGGTAGTGAGGAATGCCTCCGTTACGGGAACTATAGGAACGCTCCGAGCAGGCGCTGGATGCGTCGCTGTTGGCATCATCATCAGACTCGTACCTCCTTCTCAAAGGCTTGCGCTGAGGAGAGCATGGAGCAGATTAGGAGGTTCAAGGGAAGTTGAAAAAGCGATCAGAAGACCAACAAAGGGAATTCATTCAACAATTTACCGTGCATTACTTAAAAACATATAGTAAGTATGCAGTTGATATGGAAAAGCCATGCAGCATTAAAAAATAACAAGAGTTTAAGTTCGTTTAACACTAATTTTGGGTACTTTCGGCCAAGTACACACTGCAAAGTTTTAAGAGTGACAACCACGTATAAAAGTGGGAATGAATGCTCTAAAATATTGATTTCTGTGCATACAGAATAATGCAAGGGTCACTCCTAACTTGTGATGATCTTAACAATAGTTTGGCACATTGAAGCCAACATGGATGCAACAGTGTAATCTGATTGCTGCTGTTCTGTTACCTACACAATTATTTTTATTTGAAAAAATATTTCACACCACTAATCTTATATTAATGCATTAATGATCAAATAAATGCAGCCTTGGTGAACAAGAAAAAATGTTTCAAAAACAAGTCTTACCCAACCCCAACTTTGTGACACACATTTAGTGGACTCAAAAGAGGTTTAAGCCCGGTTTTAGTAAACTACCATTGACAACGGTGGAGAGAGATATAAGAGAGTTACAATTTGTTAATATGTCAAAATATTAACAACTAGTTGTTCATTTTAATTTCGAACACACTTTAATGATTTGGTTGCACTTCCTGGATTTTTCGGCAGTGAATCTGGTTGTAGAATTCAGTTATCATTCCCATAAATAACTGAACTCTGTAAATGGAATTAAGCAACTTTTGCTCCAGTGTGTATGTGACCTTTGAGCTCTTCACCTGTCTCAGCACTGGAGTGTGAAGGAACAATTCAGATATTTGCTGCGGCAGTCATGAATAATTAAAATCGGTCACAGACAATTTCAAGCAGTTGGCAATGCATTAACAAACACTTGAGTCCCTGTCATTAGTACAGTGTGTGCAGATGACATAAGTGAAGAGCGTGGCACGCTGGGTAATTACATCTACTTATGCAGCAAAGGGAATGTGTCATGCTGATGTATAACATCTGCCCTGTTTACAACTTAATCCTGTTGTGTTGTCACATGTGAATTAATGATGATTTACATTTTCCAAAGCAATAACACTGGATGACATAAACATAATAAAATGAAGAGATTAGTGCCAAATTGATAGCAAAATGAATGAAATGCATCTTGTGGTGCTTGTGCAGGAAATGATGGGACTGTGCAGAGGAGATGGTCATTGACCAAATTAATTAAAGAAGTGCAAATGTTTGTGGTGCACAAAATGCTCAATATTTTCTTGACAGTCCTCAATGGTCATTCTGATTAGTGAATAAAAATGGAAATACAAGCAGTATATAAACAGAAGCACTACCTTATTCCTGGAGTCTCCTAACAGCTGAAGACAACCAAGAAAGGAAGAGCAGAGACGCAGAGATTTCAAAGGGAGCAAAGTTGTTGCAGAAAAGACACAAAATCTGAAAACTGCACCCTCATTATATAGCTAGGCAGTTGACATCTAAGGAAAAAAAAAAGTTTTTTCCAACACATAAAGATGAATACTTCTCATTTCCTAAAATATAATTTTTCTGTGGGTGTTTTTAGGGCCACATATGACAAATAGTTGAGCCATACAGAAGAATCACTTCTGTTGTCCTAGATCAGATATTGAGAATGAGGAATATTTCAATTCATCCTATTCATATCTGTGAGAGGAGACACGAATTCTTACCAAAGCATCAGCCACAGCAGCCTCCACTTCTGTGCCAGTGTTCAACACTCTCATAGCATTGACAGATGCAGAAATGCGAGCCTGATGGATCAGGCCAAAGCGATCTGTAGGGTTTGAACACAGGATGAGAAAGTGAGAATGGTGAATTACTAAATACCTACCTTCTACGACATAACTTCAAAGTCACGTCATAAACATTTTTTCAACCAATTAGGCAAACAATTTGGCAAGAGAGACAAAAAAACTTGAGGTTGAAGTAGAGATTGAGAGAATCAAGACAGTCTGATACAACCCAACACATAAGTTCAGAAAGGACAGAAAAATAACTATGGTTGCTTAAAACTCAAAGAAGGTGAAAGTGTGTAATATCAGAATTTCAAACACCCATCCACCATTAGTTTACCAATCCGATAAGCCTCTCCCAAACTGATGATATTAGTTGAGCCAATGTTATAATGTTTGCCCAATTCGGCAGACTGAAATTCTGTTTAGTGGCACTAGTGGCCCAGAAATTACACATTTCACCTTTAAAGCTACAAAGATGATGTAATAAATAAAGTAAATAAAGAAATAAATGAACCATACTGCTTTAATAAAGTAGTTTCTTGGAAAATCAAGTGCCAAATGTATGTGAATTATGGGTCCCACAAAACAATGATTAAATTCAAACATTCCAAAAAATTAAATGAACTTCTATGCTCACAGCACAAAAAGCCAAATAAAAATAATCTTTATAAATTCATTACCAGCAAGACAAAGTTTTTTCTTTTCTTTTAATTAACTGGATATGGCAAGAATACAAAACTTCATATAACTGAACGCAGATAACGGAAGTGATTTTTGGCAAACACACCACCAACCGAACGGAAACGCAAATGCAAATAAATCAACCTCAAATAGGATGGATGCTGATGTTTATGGTGAGAAAAGAGAGCAAAGACGCTGGAAATATAATTTCACAAATGAACATATAATTCGCATCTACATCTAACAATGATGTGAAGTGTGAAGATTGTAGCTTGATCTGGCAAACCCAGTCGAGTTAAAAAAAAAAAAAGGATAAAATATGAATGCATGCTTGTGATTGGCCCTGTCTGGGGGGGCCAGGGGGAGGGGTCATGCAGGTCACCTGACTGGCCCACGGGTTCGGCCGTGGACAGCGCGCTGGTGGAGCGAGAGTGACGTCGGGAGGCTGCAAGGGGACAGGAAGAGGGGTGACACCCCAGGGACGGTTAGTGCTATACTAAAACACTGATCACCATCCGTGGCAATAACACAAAACATTCAACGTGCGAAACATAACTAGTCACTACACGAGTCGTGTGAAACACTCGTGTAGTGACTAGTTATGTTTCGCATGTTGAATGTTTTGAGAAACAGACCATAGACTTATCCATCTCCCTGCTATAACATAGACCACATTCACATATGCTGGTAGCAGATTAGCAATGAATACACAATGCAATATGCATTACAATCAGTGTTATTTTAGCATTATTAGTATTTATTCATATTAAAATAAGCTTTTATTTTATATTTTCAACTTTTAATTTGAATTTTTGTTCAGGTTTTATTTTTATTTTATATTTCTATTTAGCTTTCATTTATTTTTATTTCCATTTTTGTTTTAGTAATTTCAGTAATTCAGTTTAAACCTATTTTATTTCAGTTAGTTGTGAGGCCCCATCTCAGACTTTTACGTTTATTGATTTTATTTACTTTCACTTATTTCATTAACACGAATTACTTTAATATTTTAAGCTACCAAGAATAGACACTGATTGCAATCCTATTGCTGTGATTTTCCTCCCTGTAAAGATTTAAAGATCAGACCACTTGTTTTTAACTCACAATTTAATACAAATGCTATAAATCCATTTTTAATGGACAAACAGCCAACCCTTTACTAGATGTATTTACACCTCAAAAGACACAGCGGTACAGATTATTAAGAGCACCTCAAGAACAATAGCGCATGCATCAGGCAACAAACACATTCATAAGCCACATACTAGGAATAAGGCCATAAATTGAGGGCCAACCAGAATCAGAGGAGAGTTTATTGATAGCGAATTGAAAGGATTGGATGTTTTTGTTGTTTTGACTCCCAGCCACTTTTGTGCTCTACTCACCAAAGATAGTGCAAGGCCCCAGTGGGGCGTTGTGTCCACGGCTGCTCTCCGATGGTGTCACGGCTGCACCCCTGACTCCTGCTGGGGCTGGGATGCACTGCTCCGTTCTGCGTGCGATAGTGAAGAATGGCCAGAAGACGAGCTTTACCACACCGCACTGCTGTAGACACAGTAGTGCAATTGTGAGGCCGTGGAGTCCAGATAAAGAGGGGGAGTTTTGGTTTGTTTGCCATTCTGGTGTCCTTCGGCTTTAGAAAGGTTAGAACATTAAGCACAAGGATTAAGCTAACATTTAGACTTACCTCCTTAGGTAGTTTCTGAACTGGCCAGTGTTAAAGGTTCACCAAGTAATTAGTGTAACTCTAAATGTTGTTGTTTTCTCAAACACGACCAAACGACCAAAGCCTTACACTTTATACTGACACCTATAAATTATATTAAAATGATTACACGTGACACTGAAGACTGAAGTAATGGCTGCGGAATATTCAGCTTTGCTAATACAGGAATATATTTTGAAAAAAACTTATTTTCAATTGTAAGAAAAAAAAAAAGGGAAGAATATTCACATATTACTGCATTTGTGACTGCAATATTGCAGCCTTGGTGAGCATGAGATACTTTCAAAAACATAAAAAAATCTTACCAACCCTTAACTTTGGAAAAATAAGTACTCTTATCAGTAAAAATAAGATGTCATTCTACTTTGACAATAAATCAGTTTTCTTGCTGCTATAAATTTAAATTTGGAGTTAAATTGTAGATAAATTGTAGCAGTCCATAATGCATCATGTCATGTACAAGAAAAATGATTATCAATGCATGAATTAAGCTCTCATGAATCAACACTGACAATTTCTGACACAGGTTTCCATGCATCACTTTTGAAAAATTATATTCCTGCATGCAGTTTCTGACAGGTGACAGGTGTGCTGCGACGTCTTCATTCCGATTGGTAGTTGTTGTATCACATCACTGGTCTTTTGCATAAAGTTACATTTTACGTTGTCATGTGACTAAATATATTGATAACAGTCACTGCCACTCATGTTGCCTCAAATCATTGAAAACAAATTAATTCTGGCCACTTTGTCACTGCTAATCATTGTCAGTGTGAACGCCACTTCAATAATCTTTTTTTAGGCCATAAAAAAGTCTGGAATCTTCATTTCAACATGTACAGTATAAATAAAATATAAAAAATGAAGCACTATTAACTTTTAGGTGTAAAAACATACAAAAGACTGCATTAAGCTTTGAAGCATTAATAAACATGTGGGCGTTACAAAAATTAAATATCCTCAGTGTTTTACAGATAATTTCCTGTCAATTTAATAACTGTTAAATAATTGGCTGGAGATTTATTGGTCAGATCTTTAAAAAGATGGGACATACACAAACATTTCTCAGAAAATCTGACAAACACAATGACATCAAAAGAAAGCCAAAAAATCTGATGAAGAATGAAAGCCGTTAGTCAGCGCTGTCATCATTCAGCAACAGGTAAATAAATCACATAGGCCTACAAAAGACAGCAACGAGTAACCACTGAGCCTGTTTTGGAATAAACACTTGCATCAGCCATTTAAATGAATGCTGAGCTTCTTTCACACAGTGAAAAGACAATACGTCTATCTGCACTAGTCCAATTTAATAGGATTTGCAGCGAACAATGATTCAGCAAATTAAATTTAAGAAAGTCTTCTTTCTTTGGAAAGTAAGCGCTGAAAATTCCTGCCATCCATACTTACCACGAGGTCCTACCTTTTCCAACGAAATGTAGCAAATAATCTCCATGTTGTAATGCATATCCTTAAGGAATTCCTCAAGGAACTGGTTTAGGCCCACTTGAGTTTTGTAATTAAGTTGTTTTATGTATGCCGATGAAGTGTTTACTGTATGTGGCCATCCTTAGTGTTAAACTCTGACATGTAAAAATGTGTTGCCCCTACCTATGCCCAATCTGCTGGGGCTGGTTTCACGGCTGCATCCCTGGCTTCTTGGGACTCTTGAGTACTTCTCTGAGGGAGTTGTTGGGGCAGTGACTCTAGGAATTCTGCCATACGCGTGTCCCAAGAGCTTCCCTGGAGAACTGGATCTGCTGCCGGCTGCAAAGGGAAATAATATCAGGAGTACTTCAAGTAACACGGTGACTGATTATTTACCAATTACCATTGAGTCCCCTCTGCTTTGTATCAAATTTACATAATTAAAAATAAATAAAATAAGGCACCTTTATTTTGTTTGCTTACATTATTTAATGATTTAATGTTACCAAGATTGCAAGAAAACATATACTATCATTCAAATGTATGGGTTGAGTATGTTTTTTTTTTGGAAAAAAGTGAACATTTATTCAGCAATGACTGATGGGTTAAATTGATCAAAAGTAAGAATAAAACATATATAATGTTACAAATTGTTCTGATTTTAAATAAATGCCGTTCTTTTGAACTTTCTATTCATAAAAGAGTCCTGAAAAAAAATCTATAATGAAGGATTACGTGACCCTGAAGACTGGAGGAATAGCTGCTGAAAATTCAGTATTATATTAAACAGTATTTGCCCAACAATGGTTTGAAAACTAAAACTGAGCATTTATTTCAATGCTGTCTATAAGCCTTCCTTTTTTCACATGGCCCGGCTGACAAGAAAAATCTCAGGTTTAGGTGAACAAAATCACCACAAAGAAAAATTAGATGTGTATGCAAATATATGAAGACGAGACCTCGACTGAAATATATACAAACAAAGAGACAGACAAACAGAGTGAGCTTGGATCCAAGGTCTATTCGAGCTGCTGGGAAAAAAAAAAATCTCTACAGGCATGGTGACGTGACATAATACAAGCTACAGACACATTTGCAAACACATACAGACAGACATCAAAGCAAAAACAAACACCCAACTATCATAATGTCTGACCTCTATTTGAACAGAAATAAAAAGATTAAGCTAAAGCAGGACATGCAACATTATGGTAGACATTTAATTCATGCATGGTTCGTATTGAGGGTATTAACGCAGCTTTATTCTGATGAACAGGGGGCTTACCACTAGTGGGGTTAGCTGATCTGGATCCTTGTGTATGGAAGCAAGGCAACGGACAGGTGAAAAGTAGCCAGTTACAAAAGACGCTTGATGTGACGCATGGTTACCCAGCATGCATCAGGCAAGATGTTGTTTATTTGTGCTCTAGAAACTTCAATACTACACATTTAATGCCAAAGAGTGGCTTTAACTATAATTGTGGAATAAACTCCACATTCAGCAGGGTGCCAAACTGGGTTGTGAAAACATTAAATACAAAACTGACAGAGACAAAAAGGAAGATGATAGTGGTGGCAGACCAATAGTTATCTATCTGTATCTGAGCTCCTAACACCTAGGAAGGTGAATTTCATAAAAACATGTCTAGGTACCATTTCACCCCACCCCCACAAAAAAATAAAAATAAAAATATATATATATATACTGTATTTTTTTCAAGGGATAACTATTTAAATATATTACTTTTTTTTATTTTATTTATTTAAATTTTTTTTTTTCATTACTCTAATAAAATAAGAGCTTTATTATTATTATTATTATTATTATTTCACAATCTAAAAAAATTTATTTGGCAAGAAATTATTTTATTATGTTTAAAGAAAGAAAATGTGGAGTGATATCAGACATGCAATTAACAGCTGTATATAGCAACTTAAATATAAAGTTTAGTGGCAATTATATAGAAATATATGTGGCAGCTGAATGTAGTGACAGCATAATGACTAATCAGAATAAAGTATTTCAGAGAGCCATGTAATGGCTTTTGTTAATTTCATTAACAAACATTAACATTGCAACATATACACAACATAACACTAAAGCTTTTAGTAGTAAAGCCATGGTAGATTATAAATAATATCATGCTATGGTTCTTTAAAAAAATCCGTCCACACAGACACTTACGTTGGGACTGAGAGACCACTTTAGCTCTGCTTCGACCACGGCTGTCTGTAACGGTGCTGTTGGCGCTGACCGCACTCCCTGAGCTCTGCCTTCTCGTCCGCACTCGACCTGTAGGTAAAAAAAAGGAGCATGAGATGAGGTAATAAAATGCCTGAGAGGAAGGGAGATATTTAGAGTGACTGACACAAAGAGAGACAGACTGAAAGGTTTAAACAACAAGGGATACTGAGGACAAACAAAGATATTTCCCTGATGAAAACAATCAAAATATACTGACTGAAAGGAATTACATGACATGCTCTACTGAGAAGACTGGTGACTGGTGGAACACAGGATATTATTAGCTTCTGAGCAAACCTATCTATCAAATCATACACAACCGTTCAAAAGTTTGCGGTCCATAAAATTTCATTTTTGGAAAGAATTTAACACTTTTTTTAATCAAGGATTCATTAAATTGACCATAAGTGACAGTAAAGACATCTATAACATTGTAAACGATTCAAATAAATGCTACTTTTTTGAAAACTCCGTTCATCAGACTCCTAAAAAATGCATCATGGTTTCCACAAAAATATTAAGCAGCAATTGATAAAAAAATAAGTAATATTTCTAGAGCACCAAATTAATATATTAGATTTATTTCTGAAGGATCATGTGACACTGAAGACTAGAGTAATGGCTGCAATGAAAACGGTTATTTTAAAATGTAGTAATATTTCACAATCTTACTATTTGTACTGCATTTTTTATCAAATAAATGTAGCATAAGAGATCTAACAAAAATATTTTTAAAAACACCACCAACCTCAATCTTCTGAACAGTAGCATATCTACTGAGTTCTTGTAAACCAAAAAAAATGAGATGATTTATTATTTTTTTTTACACAAATTTCCTGTATGAAACTGCACAAAACAGCAATTTTATATGCTCTATGCTAACCTCAGAAGAAATCCTTAACTAAACCAATACCACACCTGTATACGTGGTTCCCACACTTTTGACCAATTAATTTCAATAACCTTTTCTAAAGCATACAAGTACAAATGACACAACAGATAATATGAAGTACAAGGGACCATTTTCATTTCACTGAACTACTGTTGTTATTTATTGTCAAGAGGAGGGGGGGATATATCATGCAAAACAGGTCATGCAGACCACTAGCATGGACAGATCGTCAGGTGTACAGTTGTTTATTGACAAATGGGACAGAAACACTGCTTGAATCCCTCCGACAGCACAGAGGGTGGACATTCACGCTCACACACACATATACACATACTTCTTACCATCTATTTTACCAGGTGCACCGTCTTTGGGGCAAAAACACAAAAACAAAAGCAGGGGAGTGCAGGGTGGAGGAGAGGAGAGGCATAAGAGGCAGAGGTTAGAGTTAGATAAGCCCATGGAAGCGTGGAAGACAGGGATCTGCTCAGAAACGGGCCTTGTATGGAAGCACACGGGAGCTAGTGAGTGTGACTGCGGGTAAGGAAATAAAATCTCTTTGATCATTTTTAAGGAATCATGGGATTAGAAAACATTATACAGTCAAAAGTAACAAGCAAGTTAGTGGTCAAACATTAAGTGGTGAGTTCTGGGATGAATACTGAACATTTCTCACGAAGGACCGATGCATTATTAAGCTCCAACGTTCCCTTGTGCACTCTGCTGAAAAACTAACACTGAGAAAACCAGTGATAAGATAACTGAAGTAATAAGCCACAAAATAATGTGTGTCACAGTGATTTTACACTGTAGTGCACAGGGTTTGGCTTATAGTTTTCATAAAATGGCAGAAAGAGCAAAATGATCAAGGAAAATGTAGCTCAAAAAAAGAAAAGAAATTATAAAAGACATGTTGAATAAATAATTGTATTATTAATAATACTATTATTCCAGGAAGTAATTTCTAAGATACTTCAAACAAATAGTCTTATCCAATCAGAATTTGAAGTCATAACACAGGATAATAAATCTGTGGCACACACTCGTCGTTTGTTCCTCATCACAGAGCAGCTTAATAGCATCTATGCTGCCCATCAGTATTATTAATGGGCCGCTGCAGCCATAAAAGCCACTGAATTTTATGGCTGTTTTATTAAAATTCCTAATTAAGGATGAAAGAGGAGAAAAGATGGACAGAGTATGATGGGGTCTCACCCAGGGAGGCATAGGAGCCTGGAGGCAGAGCTGCAGCGGAGCTGAAGGGAGATGGGGAGGTTGCGGTGGACATGCGAGATTTGGCACTGGAGGCGGCGTTCACATCTATGTCACTGCGGGAACGCTGGAGGGCACCAGGGGTGGAGGACACCCTAGAGCCGATCACTTTACCTGAGGAAATGTTACACACACAAGATTTACAGACATGGCAAAATGGCATGTTTGTATATATGTGCTAAGCAACCATAAAAAGTGTTACTTTACTTACTTCTTGTAACAGGGCCTCCAATGACACTCTTCACTGACAGCGGTCGACTGCAGGAATGCAGATAAAAAGATTTTAGCGACAGCAATATAATTAGAATAAAATGAAATTAATCAGTAATTTCAAAAAGATATATTTGAACATTTTTCAGCCTTTTGACAAGTTACAATATATTTTACCAATATTGTTGCCAAATAGATTTTCACCTAAAACAGTAAAAATGTTGTTAAAAACACAAGTTTAAAAATAAGACATTTAAAAAAAGAAAATCTAAACGCTGTCATACTCACTTACTAAAAGACAAAGAGGGATTTTGAAACTACTAGAATGACATGCACTTTTGGGAATTTAATGGCAAAATAAAAAAAGCATTAAAACTATACTCAGAATATTCACACTTGTTAATTTATTATAGGAAGCAAGTGTGAATATTGATTGACTCTACAAATCATAAATCACAATCAAATTACAACATTAATTTGCTTGTAACCCCTTCTTGGTCACACTTTTTTCTTTCCATTTTTGTGATTATGACACAGCAGTGTTTGCTGTTTTTTGATAGCAGATTGTGATCATTAGAGCTGTCACTCATCACACTGGTGCTAATGCAAGATGATCTCACTGCCTCTGAACAACAAGGAGACAGTGTAACAGATGCTGCAGTCTAATATTGAAGATGAGATCACTGCTTCATATCCAGAGGAGACTCAACATGCTAGAAAGCACAGTCATCAATCTGTGCACGTGGTCCATCAGCCAACTGGCAAATATTTCACAGATTCCAACAGGGCCAGCCATAACTCACAGTTTTTGTTAGCATGGGATAGCAGACACCACAGAGACAACATTATTGTATAAAACCACTGAATTATATGGTTATATACAACTGTTCAAATGTTTGGGGTAAGTAAAATATGTTTTTCTGCTGACCAAGGCTGCAATTATTTAATCTAAAATGCATTAAAAGACAGTTGTATTGTCAAATACAATTAAAATGTAAAATAACTGTTTTCTATTTTAATTATATTGTAGCATCATTACTCCAGTCTTAAGTGTCACACGGTCCATCAGAATATCTTAACCCAAACATTTGAACGGTAGTGTACAGTATATACAGCTATTTGTGAAAATATTGTCAAATCAGCAATGCAGATAATAATAATAATAACGTACGAATTCATGTATGGTGGTAAGTGAAATGTGTGCATGTCTTACTTGAGGCTCTCCTGCGAGCTTGAGGAGGAGCGGTCAGACTGCGGTAGAGACACTATACTGTCAGAACTCTTCAGGTGAGACTGGAGGGCCTTCTGATAGGTCGACTCCAATGCCTGAAACAGGTGCTCTGCCTCTCGACTGTAATGGCCATGGAATCCCCAGTAACACCTATAAAACAAACGGACATGTAAATGATCAAGACTGATACAAACGTTAAATGCATTATCAAATCAAACAATGCATAAATTAATATCTCAAAGTACTGCTTATGCTACATTTAACCAAACAACAGAAAAAGGCAAACAGACTTACTTTCTGGCCACAGATCTGGCCTCTGAGTCAGCGTCATGGATCCCCTTCTTGATGGTCTCAGTGAGAACTGCCACATGCCTGGGGTAGTAGGGAAACATGATGAATACTGTTTCTTACAGTCTGCAGAACCAACAGTGAATTCACTTTGTCTCCTTTGAAACTTTCTGGACCAGACGCCAGACCTTTCTCCCAGTTCTCCAAAGGCAGCACAGTGGGAAAGAGAGGATAAGGGGAGTCCAGACCTTCTTATAAAAGAGCTCTTGGCTATATTGCCATGGAAACGGCCGGGACGCATGGTTGCCACACATCCCTGGCTCATCAATTAAACCCGTGAAAAGAATCATCAGTTGCCCGTTCAGCCGAGCTTTGATAAGTAACACGTTTTCACCAGTTAAATGTCACAAAAACAGGAAAGGGAGGGTGTGACAGTTTTGTCCGGAGAAGGAATAAACACAAACTAAATTCTATGAGCAAAAAGTTCACAAAAACGAATAACTTCATTCTCAATACAACATCAATCATTTTCCACTCACCTCTCTAGAGTGTGTGTCTGCCATTCTTGCAATAACAGGTCTAAAAACTCATAACACCGTCTGATGGGGTGAAAGTGAACAAGCATTTGTATAAGAAGACAATGGCTTTCTAGTTTATGCGCTGCAAAAAAAAGAAATAAAAAAATTATTTCCAAACAGTTCTCTCAGGAAGCTCTAGTTCACCTTCGAACAGCCACAGATTTAGAAGTGCAGTTGCTGGTGATGATCGGGATAAGGCGTGGGAAGTGTGTATGCTGGGAAAGACAAAAGTGCAATTACAAATCTTGGTGCTAGAATATTAAACAAATAAATAAAATATAGAATAGAATATACACGTCCAAAAGTTTGGGGTTGGTAAGATTGTTGTGAAGTCTCTTATGCTCACCAAGGCTGCATTTATTTGATCAAAAATACAGTAAAAACAGCATTATTATGAAGTATTATTATAATTTAAACTCTATTTGAATTCATTTGAATTTTTTTTGCAGAAAAGTCACATTTTAGTGACTTTTCTGCAGTCACTACTTCAGTCTTCAGTGCAACATGATCATTCAGAAATCATTCTAATATCCTGATTTGGTTTTTAAGTAACATCTATTCATATTATTATTATTATCAATGTATTTTTGTGTAAACCAAGATTTATTTTTCAGAATTTTTTTGATGAGTAGAACTTTCAAAAGAGCAGCATTTATTTGAAATTGGAACACTTTTGTAACGTTATAAATTACTTTACTGACACATTTGATCAAATGAATGTGTCCTTGCTGAACAAAAGTATTGACTTCCTTCAAGAAAAAAAAAAATCGTACTGACCCCCAAATTTTAAATCACAAAAATGCTGTTGAAGCCTCTGAAAAGGTCATTAATAGTGAGGTACATGTGCATATTAGCTGCTGCAATTCTAATGAGCTGCCAACCTAGACAGCACTTTAAGGCTTCATATCTCTAATGTAGAGTCTGTTCCAAAAGGTTCATAATTTTTGGTCAAACCACTAAGGCAGCTTTCAATGGACTATTTATGATTTTTGTTGTTTTCTTAACAACATACTAATATCAAAACTGAGTCACTTCATATAAGGAGCACTATGTGTGAAGTTGCTGCCTATGTAGAACATCCCAATTTTGTCATTTATGAGGTTCCAAGTAAGGTAGGTGCTACCTTAGAAGGTAGCTGGCTGCCTGTGTAGACAGTAAACAGCGAGGTAGTTTTTGTGTCACTTTATATTTATTTATTATAGTGGCTACTTAAAGCACTAATATAGAGAAATTAGAGAATTAAAAGAATCTAACTAGAGAAAAGTAAAATGTAAAGAATTGTCTTTTCATCAGACTCACTCGCAAGATGAGGCGGATGGCTGCCATTCCAGACGTGGCCATAACTTTGGCGCAGTTGGGCACCAAGTTGAGCAGCGTAGGCATGATGTTTTCAGCCCCATGATCAAATTTATTCCCCAGCACTGAAGACAGATGCCTGAGAGACAGCAAAACACAGCAATCAACAAAACACGAATATAAGTATACGTTAACTTCGGGTCTAGATGGAAATGAATCAAATTTGTTTGACATTAAGGCATGGGACTTGTTTAGATATCCATCAAATGGCTGCACTTTAGAAGAAGATCTGTCCTGCATGCTCCAGTCAGCTCGGTTCCACTTCATTAGAAACACATTAAGACCCAGAATAATTAAAGACCCACACTGAGCCATGCTCAATCACAGAGACCCGCACAACAGCTTCATTTACCCCTTTAAACAGCACTTTCTAAAGCTGTATCCCGATGATATTTGAGATAAACCATGAAGCGGAATATGATGAAATACCTGTACGACTGGATTTGTGATAAATTGGCCTGCTGTTGAAGTGTGTCTTTGATCAATGGATATCTAAAGGTGGCATCCTACTAGCTGACTGTAAACAAGTCGATTTTGGTAGTGGATGTCAGACTTGTACACTATATTAAATAAATATCCTAACAGAGACTGGAAGAAAAAGTGTTATGAAAGAATGGCTTCATACCCTAATGTGATACAGGCCTCTCGAACCACTTGAGACCGAAGATCTTTAGCCGACAGCTTGAAGGCAGCTTCTAAAAGCCGTAGATGTTGAAGGAAACCCTCATGTTCGGTTGCACCAGCCAGAACCAGCGACCGCACTTTCTTCAGCTAAATACATGATAAGAGTTTCTTTAATGCCTTGCTGAAGACGCATTCTTCAAGTTGGGGTGTGCATAATGTCGACAAAAGTAGAAGTGAAACAGATCAGGAATAACTCACAGCAGTGACACGGTGTTCCCAGTCTTGCTTGTCATCGGACAGAACTTCACGAATCTTATTCAAGGAGTCCTCCAACTCCTTACTGGAATATATCTGAAAACGAACAGCATATTTATTTCTTGCACTGTGTTTAAATGCAAGGAGTCCATCTTTTTAGTTTTCACGATGCATTACCTGAACTGCAGGTACATCTTCAAAAGCCTTGATAAAATCCTCTTCATCCACAGCTCCTGCACTGACACTATCCTTCACTGAGGAACCGCAATCACAAAATAAAAAAAATAAAAAAAGATTTAGCAGTCAGTGCCAATATTGGTGAAACTGTACAATTCTCATTCAGAAATCATTATAATATGCTGATTTCATACTCATACATAATAGAAACAGTTATTATTATTATCACTTTTATATCGTTTTTTAAATATTTTAGGGGATTGTTTAATGAATAAAAAGTTGTAATTTTGATAAATTTAATGCATCCTTGCTAAATAAAAGTATTAATTTAGAAAAAAAAAAATCTTACTATATGTATGTGTGTGTGTGTCTGCTATTTAAATCCATCACACAAACCACACAGAAATTAGAGTTTAATTCATCAAAGACTGTTATATAATGTAGAAATCTGCAACATGCCTCTTACCCAGCCAACAGAATCCTTATTTATCTCCACTCATTTCTCAATGTCTCTTCTGCTTTTTTTGAGCTACAAGCTTTTCAATAGATAATCTCTCTGTGAACAACTACATTTCTCCTTGTTCAACATGTTTATGTGCAGTGTTTATGAATGTCTATAGTGTTTACTGTGATGAGTAATCGGACTTTAGTTTTTCAGTGGTATCCTGGGGTTGAGCTGTAGTCTTACCTGGAGCCCTGGATCCAGAGGCAGAACTGGGTCGTCTCATTGAGCCCATGCTGCCCCCTCTCTTGCTGTTGGAGAAGCCCTTAGAAGAGGAGGAGGACCTGCCCCCATCCACAGAGTCCTCGTCATCAAAGTTCTTATCTGTAGGGGACACAAGCAACATTGATCAATGGTTCAAATATTTTCTTTGTACTCTCAGTCTTGTGGGTTGTCTGAATAAATACAGAGTTCTGGCATGAAACTCTAGATGGCGCAGTCCAATAGGTCTAGCTCAATCTGACCTGGCGACATCATTGTCACATGGCAGCTGATTGGTTCTCTCCTGTATCAGTAACAATGAGCTCGCTGCACAATATTCAAATACCTGACTTTTGTTTGCTGTAGCAGTTGCAGCGCCCTTCAGAAACCCTCCACCTTCCCCAGCTCCACCTGTATAGATCTGCGACGGGATGATTTCATGTATGTTATATATGGGGGTTATTTTATATGTGTTATATGTGCAGCAGCAGTGTTTTTTACATGCTTACAGCAGCATGCTGTGGATGTATTGGCAGTAGCAAGTCTCGGTATTTGCTCTGCCGCAGCAGCAGCAGCAGATCTATTCCGCCAAGTTTATTTATTTATGATTTAATGCCATGTCAGCAGTGGCTATATTCATGGCAAGAGGAAACATTTCAATTTCACAATTCAATCGTATATATAATTTCAAAACAATTATATAACAATTTTGTTTGAAAATTATATATATAAATAAATAAATAGGAACAAATATACAAAAACATACATAAAATAAAAATAATAACAAGAACAAAAGTAATAAGAACAATTATATAGAGTCTTTCAGCTTAATGCACAACAAAAATTGGAAAATCGGCCCAGGATAATTCTTTTTTAAAATGTCCATTAATATATTTTTTTAATAAAAAAGTTTCTATTCCGCCAAGGCCAAATACATTAACATTGTCATGTACATTACCATGCCAATCCCTCTGAGAGTTGTCATCACAGAACTAGTTTGACTTAAGAAATCACTGTATCACCAATCGGATGTTTCTTAGGCCGTGTTCAGAGATGGTAAAACAAATGTATCAGATGGAAACACAATTGTCAAGCTGATTTATCTTATCTGGAAAAGCAAACAAGGAACACCACAGGAAACACTGTCTTCCTGAGAACACAAGGAAAGGCTCACATGTACTTTTCCCAATATCTCCCTGGGTCAACATTTCCATAATTTCCTAATTGGTCAAACAGACGATCATAACATCATGCCAACTTGCATTTTTTGATTATAACAATGTCGAATGAACCTTCATACTACAAATCCAAACCACGTTCACACATTCCAGCAGTCTGAGAGGAAGGGGGTGGCACACTAATCTTTCTGAACAGGAAGGAGCAACAGGATGAATCTATTCTGCTGCCTCATTCTTGCAGAGCACCAGTGCTGTCCATACAATTTTGTCTGGTGATTAAATGTCATGCAGATTATTGTGAATAACAATCCAAATTTGTTAATGTCAGTTTATACATATATTTTTTGAAATTATATTTTTGGCCATTTCATTCATTTACTGGATAGGACAGTATAGAGATCAGACAGGAAAGCAGGGGAGAGGGGAAAGGGATCGACAAAGGACCTTGAGTCGGGAATAGAACTCAAAGACGTCTGCGCTACATGTTGACGCCCATGAAGCCATCAACTCCGACAGCTTACACACATGATTTACAAGTCATTTATTCACACTGAACTTGGAAACATCAATAAATTGCTTGATATCCTAGACATTTTTGTAAACAAATGTTGTAAACTTTAGAATGAAAAACTACTCTAAATTATATAAATATATGCAGAACATATATTCTGTAATTCTAATGCTAATTTGAAAGAAAAATAAATGAAAGTGTTCACTTACTCGACTGGCAATATGTGATTGGGAGTTCATGTGCACAACGATTAAATCAAATAATCACGATGAGGCGATTATATAATAATCCTGACAAGCCTACAGAAAAAATATTTCAATTGATATGTTTGTTCCGTGGCCGTGGAACACTGGACCAGCTCTATACCCTCACTCGGGTGTTGGAGGGTTCATGGGAGTTTGCCCAACCAGTCCATATGTGTTTTGTGGACCTGGAGAAGGCATTTGACTGTGTCCCTTGTGGCATCCTGTGGGAGGGACTTCGGGATTATGGGGTTCAGGGCTCGTTGCTACGGGCTGTTCGCTCCCTGTATGACCAGAGCAGGAGCTTGGTTCGCATTGCCGGCAGTAAGTCAGACCTGTTTCCGATGCATGTCGGAAAGCTGTCTGGAGCTGTCTGTTTAGGGAGCTGTCTGTTTAGGCTGCAAGATATCGTTATCGTCTCTGCTTTTTGCGGATGATGTGGCCCTGTTGGCTTCATCAAATCAAGACTTACAGCATGCACTGGAGAGATTTGCAGCCGAGTGCGAAGCGGCGGGGATGAGAATCAGCACTTCCAAAAACGAAGCCGTGGTTCTCAGTCGGAAAAAGGTGGATTGCTCCCCCAGTTTTGGTGTGTGTGGGGGGGGGGGTGGGGGGGGGGGGTGGGGGGGGGAGTTGCTCCCTCAAGTGGAGGAGTTGAAGTATCTCGGGGTCTTGTTCACAAGTGAGAGAAAAATGGAGCGGCACGTTGACAGACGGATTGGTGCTGCGTCCGCAGTAATCCGTTCTGTTTTGATGAAGAAGGAGCTGAGTCTCAAGGCGAAGCTCTCAATTTACCGGTCGATCTACATTCCTACCCTCACCTATGGTCATGAACTCTGGATCATGACCGAAAGAATGAGATCGCGGATACAAGTGGCAGAAATGAGTTTCCTCCGCAGAGTGGCTGGGCACACCCTTAGGGATAGAGTGAGGAGTTCAGTCACCTGGGAGGAGCTTGGCACCTGTTTCGGATGCCTCCCTTGACGCCCTCCCTGGTGCGGTTTTCAGGACTTCCCACTGGGAGGAGGCTTCGAGGCCGACTAGGGATGCAACGATTATAGATTTTGTTGGTACGATTATTGTCTGAGGAATAATCGCGATTTCACGATTATGATGATTATTATACATTTATTAATTTCACAAAATTATTATTGTATAAAATCACATGGACACTCTTTAGATAAAGTGTTATTTATTGCTGCCTTTAGAAACAGAAATAACACAGTAACCAATAATACAGCACAAAATAATAATAATAATAATAATAATAAAGACAAACAAATGTCTATCTCTCCCATTGGAATTAAAAAAGGTGCCTCTGCTCTGTAAACATCCATGACAGTTTTTCTCTTTTGAAAATAACAAATGGAAGTAGATAGTATTTGTTTTCAGTTTGTACATTCTTTACACCTCTTTTGGACCTGAGGCAGAAAACTGTAAACATGGTGAAAAAAAAAAATCTTGTTGTTTTTGACTTATGCATAATACTATAAAAGGGATCATATATAACAATGTTAATACGTATTATTAATATAGGACTATTAACTTTCTTTATCGCACAGGGGAAATTATTAATAATGAGGGGAATAAGCTGAACTATTATTGTAATCAACTGTCATGTATTCTTTTTAATAATCTTTATAATAATTCATTTTTTGATTTTTACATGTGGCCTGAGAAAATCATGTTTATTATTTTGGTTTGCGAGATCGGAGATCACGCTGCGCATGTATACAAACATTCAGGAGGACACAAACTTCTTGTGAACCCTGCCCCTTGACTTTTTTTAATAAAATAGCTTAGATACTGAATTGCTACATATTCATCAGCAAGGAGAGGGTAAAATCACAGTTTAAGTAACTCACGTTTGTTGCTAGACTCGCTGACGCGGTTCACACCACACACCCACACACACACACACTCTCTCTCTCTCTCTCTCTCTAATAATTAATTCAAGTAGCTAAATGTTATAATTTAATTCAAATAAATGTGATCTTACCATACCATTTCATATTTCTGATCTGAAGTGGGCAGAATACTGAGTTAACGAGCCGTAGCTTTGCGTCAGTCTTGCCTTCACGTCCTGCATTAAAACAGTTTAAAGCCGTGTATTCGCTATTTAGCAGCAGTTTTTACGGCAATATTTAAATGACACCCTGGTCATTCTTGGTGTACCCAAAATAGTCCCACACTACCGACTAATATATATATTGAAATAATAGCCTTATATATATTAGGCTATTATATAGTATTATAGTGGTTCAACGCATTATATTGTGTTTTTTTTTCACAGATCGGACTATTTTTTTTGGATAAGCAAGAAAAAAAAACATTTAAAGCACAATGTCAATGCCGTAAAGCGTTTTCGACATAAGCTAATTTTATGAGTACATATACACAACTCGGTATTTTCGTGCTGTCTGAAACACGTCTCTATGCTTGTGTGCGCTTTGCTTGTGTGCGCTTTGTTTGTGTGCAAGAACAGCGTGTGAGTATCGAATTGAGCTCTCTTTCGTTTCTTATTTTTGTGGTTTAAAATTGCTTGTACGTGTAAATTGGCAAATTAATCTGCGAATCACGTTCGTGCCGAACGGTAGGGTCTCATCCGTATGTATTATGGATCAACTGCAATCCGTTTAACTCCTTATATGTGACAGATCTGAGCAATCTTTCATTTACTTAACATGAAATTGTCAAATTGCTACTCCATATCAATACATACAACGAAAATACTGAATAAGAACAATCATTAACAAGCAATAAATAACAGAGCGTCATATCTTTACTAGGGGTTGCACAGACTAATCGACTAGTCGACTTCAATGCTCTGCCATGGCGCTTTAAGCTTGACGTCGACTAGTCGCTGGTCCTATAGAGGGCGCAACAGGATAAGAAATCTTTGAAGGAATTCCACATTTACGCTCCGTTTCCAAAGGGACACAGTCCAAATGACAAATAAATGCATACTCTGAAAGCGCTCCACAAGACATGTGTGATTATATTACTGGATGCTCGAAATTGAACGGGAGAATGCACGTTTTAAACCGTTTATTGTACAGGTAAGTTAATCACCGTTCTAATCTAATGTGCTGCTGCACTGTAAATTAATGCACACACATAGGCTACAGACAGTAACGCACATCATGTGCATAGAATCATTCAGCGCGGAAATGTATTGTCAACACCGTTCTGTGATTGTTTCAATACAATAGCCCCTTTTTTTTTTTTTTTTTTTTAGAAACTGAAAAGTTCAAGCATATATTTCTTAATAACTAGTAAATTCCACAGCTTCACTACTAGTAGAGAGATGCTGCCAGCAGTGCCAGGTAGAATTAATTCACACACGCAATCGCTGTCTCACTAATGCATTCATATTAATGTAATCTTTACTGTGCTACTTTATCTGTATCTGATTTAGAATGAGCAGAAGTATGTGAGAAATATAACGACCCAAATACAAAATAACTGATAAAAAAGCTGTTATAGGAGCAACAGCCATGTGGGCAGCGCTGTGTCATATGTCATAGCTGTGCACAAGGTGTTTGTCACAGCTCCAGACTTATTTGTTCATTAATGACGTCATCAGCGACTAGTCGACTTCGACTCGACTTTCATAACATAAAAGTCGACTTAAAAAAAAAATCAGAAGTCATTCAACCCCTAATCTATACACATTTTTCCCAGAACGTTCTTGCGACCCGGTAGCAATTCTTCCACGGACCGGTAGTGGGTCGCGAACCGGTGGTTGGGGACCTCTGATTTAGTGTGTGTAGCAGCCTCAGTGTCTCTGATAAGCACATAATTTTAAGATGGTGCACCGCTAGTGTAATTTTGTTTTAGTTTTGTGCAAGTTGCAACTGTTCCGTTCTGTGCAACAGAAACACACGGTGTAGCGGAGCTTTTACGATTAATTAACCGTGACATTTTAAAGCACGGTTAATTGTGAAACCGGTAAATCGCTGCATCCCTAGTGCAGACCCGGGACACGTTGGAGAGAGACTTTGTCTCCCAGCTGGCCTGGGAACGCCTTGGTGTTGCCCCAGAGGAGCTGGAGGAGGTGTGCAGGGAGAAGGGCTCTGCTCGGACTACTGCCCCCGCGACCCAGCCTCGGATAAGCGGAGGAAGATGAGATGAGATGTTTGTTCCAAGTAGACTCTTGTCTCTATAGACTTTAATAAACACACACACACAACAGGAAGACAAAATACGCAAAAACATCACATGCAGTACTACAAATGTATTGCACTGTGGCTCTCTATGGAGAGACAAACAAAAAAAGAGTGAGAGAGAGCTGACAGCTTAAAATGAAAATTATGTTTAAAAAGCAAAAATGTGCAGCTTATATGTTTGTTAAAACTCTTATACAGTACGTGTTACAACTAAGTAACAATTTAAAATTAACCATTGTCTGTGGTTATCAACAGCAAAACATAATAAAAACAACTCAGAATATTCCTTTAAGGAGATGTATTCAAAATAATCACACAGACATCACACAGTCCTGAACATTACGGAGATAAATGCATTATGTAAAAATGTTCCCACATTAGATAATTTAAGGTTATGGCAAGCAATTCCAAAAATGTATGCAAGATGCCAGCTCAGGTCCCACTCAGACTCCCCAAGAATGCCAAACTCAGAAAACATGCAATGTATATTACAACATATCCTTATATGACAATTCTTGTTAGATGTCTTAGTTAATTACATCTCCACAGGAAGGCCTTTGTTTTCATGCCACTGTTTTACTATGGAACGGAATCCTCTTTTATATGCCTTCCCCAAATGTATGATTATTTAAAAATTCATCGTTTTAAATTCAACCTTTTGCTTGATGGCGAAGTCTGCAACGGATGTGTCAAATCAATGCACATGCATACAAAAACGAAATAAATGTGTTGGATATGTCGTTCAGAGAGAGCCAATGTAGGCGGAGGAATGCATACACAGTCTGTTCTAGTTAAACCAGCTGAGAGGTATGCTGACTGCTGAAAAATACAGCCCAATATCATTGGTGGGTGGTAGGGACAACAGAACATGTGTATGTGTGTAAAACATCCATAGACAGCGGCAATATGCCCACAAAAGACATATTTCATAAGACAGTATGTGGGCAGATAGCTATTGACAGTCAAAAAATGGCACAAAGGCATCATTCACGATACTCTGATATCCAACTATCAGTTTTAGCTGGAGATCAAGCAGCGAGTTCAATGTTTCATTTCACTTAATGATAACAATTTTCTTTGATTTGAGAGACTACAGAAGCAGGCCATCACTGGCTCAACAACATGCTCCGTAACTCGCTTAATTGGCCTAGAAAATCAAATGGTTCATCATAAAACTGCTGTGCAAATCAATCTAGCAGCAAGCTCTTATTCAATTTAATAGGAATGTCTCCCTTGGAGCAGAAATGGCTAATCTGAATTGGACATTTTTTCTGTTTTATACTGCCGGAAGAATGTGAAAGGCACTTGAAGATCAAAGTGGCAACCTGTCAAATGAAATAATAGGAAAGACCTAGTCATACCTTACCAGCACTGGCTCTAATAACAGCCCTAACACACACACACGCACGTCTGGTTAGCTATCCTTGTAGGGACTCTCCATAGGCGTAATGGTTTTTACACTGTACAAACCATATTTCCTATCGACCTACACCTAAACCTACCCCTCACAGGAAACTTTCAGCATTTTTACTTTCTCAAAAATAAAAAACTCATTCAATTCAATTCAAGTTTATTTGTATAGCGCTTTTCATGATACAAATCGTTGCAAAGCAACTTTACAGCAAATAAGTTTCTACAATATTTAGTAGTAGCTTATCAGTGGTGATTGTCAGTTAATGTACATATGGCATAAATGTACGGAAAAATCAATTAAAGACGTAATCAAACAGACGATGAACACTATTAACAGCAATTATTTTATGATGCAATCAAACTGATAACAAATTTAATTCTGTATGATTTATAAGCTTTTGTACCCGTGGGGACCTCAATGTAGGTCCCCACCGTGACACGAGTCCCCATGAGTCTGTGTGTATTCAGGTTTAAGTCCCCACCAGGATATATAAACCTGCACGCAACACGCTTGCGCATAAATTGAACTTCACCTTTTTCTTTTACCCAAAGATTCTATTATCTTACGGTGAAAGATTAATCCAAGTATGTGTTGTATTTTCAATTAAAAAAATTTTAGCTTGTAATGTTTAATCAAAATGTCATAATCTGAACTTCCAGTGAAGCATCAAACTTCTCTCTAGTGCACATTGCAACATTTAGTTCGCTTAGCGTTCTGTTAAACCTCTAGGATAAATTAAAGGGTTAGTTCACCCAAAAATGAAAATTCTGTCATTAATTACTCACCCTCATGTTGTTCCAACCCTGTAAAACCTTCGTTCATCGTCGGAACACAAATTAAAATATTGTTTGATTAAAAATCGAGAGACTTTCTGACCCTCCATAGACAGCAAAGTGACTACCACATTCAAGGCCCAGAAAGGTAGTAAGGACATCGTTAAAATAGTCCATGTGACATCAGTGTTTCAACCTTAATGTTGTGCCATACAGGTTTATAACAACATCAGGGTGAGCAAACAACAGATATACAATTTTTTGGTGGACTATATCTATCCATAGTCACCATCTACTATAACAGCACAATTTGTAGGAAACACCATCTGTACAATTTACATATTTCTCTATTTTCCAATGGAACGGAGTAAATCAGCCTCTTTCAATAATAATTCTTCACAGAGCTAAAACTGACCACAAAATATGGATTTATTCGGAAGGGCCGTGTGGAGATGGTGATATTTATTTACTCCTGCTGCTCTCAGAAGTGAGTAATGTCCCCTTTCAAGAGGACAAACCCCTGGAACTGGCCTTAATCTCCTTGCCACTGAAGTTTTGAGTTTGAGAGATGTGTCATTTCAACTGGGGAGGGGAAGGAGGATATAATCTTTTCTGCATGACCTGCCAACTTTGAACAAAGTGCTTCCCCGGCTCCTAAATCAGATTTTTCACATGCGACTGAAGACAAACTATGTTTTAATCCAGAAACAATGTCATTTGTTTACCACAGGAACATGGGATGCTTACAGACCTGTGAAAACACCTGTCAAAAATCAGTGCTAATCTTCATAGCCACAGTACCTGCCACTGTGTCAAGCGACAACTTTCTTTAGCTGCTGACTGGGACTGAGACGATGACACAGCATAACATGTCAGAGTGACTTTGAACATGTCAGCACAAAAAAGCTTAGAACCCAAGTGACATGTTTACATAACAGTGCTGTAGGACATGAACTCACACACACACACACACACAAACACCCCGATCCATTAATTCCATTCTCAAACTGTGCTGCCGGATCCAATATCAAGTGTGTACTGTATATAAAAAAGATGGACTGGTAGTGTAAAATATCCATCCCTCGATCACCTCTAACTTTCTGAACACCCCCTGCAGTGTGTCCTGAGATAAACACAGGGTGTCCTAGACCGCACTTCTACACTAACGCACGTGACTCATAACCTGTATTATGTTGACAGTGTGTGCATATTGTGCAAAGGTGACAACAAACGGTCAGAGCAGAGTACTTTGCTGAAGGTGAATGAAGGTTTATGCTCCAAACAGAACATGAGTCCTAGTTCTGTTGTATCACCAAGTATTCAGAATGGAAAGGAAACATGCTGTCAATCGGTATTAAAGCAAGCCAAGGAAGTGTTATTGGTGGATTCATTTTATTTAAAGTAAACATGAAAGCAGTTATACAGATTCCTGGTCTTATTCCAAAGACAAAAATTAAATTGTCATCATTAACAATGTAATAACTTAATCTGCAATGGCTTTATTTTTGGCTAGCGTCACAAAGGCAAAGAAAAATATTTTTAACCACCACAAAATTTTTATTTGAGCATTGTTTTAGGCTAATGTTGTAGGTTTAAAATTGCAATGCTCATGCTGTGAGACGATTAAAAAAACAGCGAGGAATGGTGCAACAATCATAGACATGCATTGGATCCATATGCTAATGTTAAAAAATACAAAATAGCACAAAGTCACTCCTAAAACGATGAGCAAAATAAGCAAATTCACATCCGTAATGCAGTTATATTTACTAAATGCATTGCAAGAACATGACAAATTGTAACAGACTGCAGAAACGCAGTCGCAATTCAGGTGCGAGATATCTTGAGTGTTCGATACATGTCACAAATCTAGTTTATACACATCTGAATTCATGACAATCTGAGCGATTAGATGTTTTATTTTTCCAAAACGACAACATCTATAAACGGATACACTGCCTTTCCATGTCAAAATGCTTTGAAATCCAGCTAAAGAGACCGTAAAAATGGGCGAAGCAAAAACACGAATATTTAAATCTCAGAAGCGTTATCATCTGTAAACACGAAAACACAGATAAAAACATGCTGTCCCCTTGGCAGAACAGCAGCTGGAGGTTTAAGGCTGCTAGTGCCCAGCACTGCTTTTATTCATCCCTGACATTAAAGCCGCCATTCCATTCCAATTCTTACCTTCTCCGGTTGTCATAGAGCAAGTGTCTCTTCAATTCACACAGAGACTGCAAATACAACAAAGCTCCAGCTTTTTTTTTACAGTCTCTCTCTTGGGTCTCCGCCTCTCCCTCCCTTTCCCTTCCTGCTGCTGTGGTCTTGTGACTTCACCAAAGACAAAAGCCACCCAACTCTTTTAAATAAAGGACGTAGAAAGCATTTCCCCTGTAAAGACTGAATGTGATACAAACAGTTGATCTGGGGCCATTTGCTTGTCATTTATTTTCTGTCCCTAAATTTTTCTGAGTTTATGTTCACAGAACTTGAAACATCTTCCTTATACAAACTAAAATCTTGACACAGGAAAGAGACTCCGGATACTGTGGCCCTCACACAACAGAATTACACGAAATATTATCAGTGCAAATGAAAGACATTTCCTATTATATAATGCTATTAATATTTGTGCAGAGACAGCACTTATTAAAAAAAGGAGCTGTGCTGCAAGTGCTGCATCTACAAGAAGATGACAGAGGTATTTATACATAAAGTTACCAACTCTAACTCTAGACTAAATTGCCAACAAAATATATTGTAACTACTATATGTAAAATCACAACTCCATAGCTCCAGTACGAGGTAGGAAAAAGATCCACCAAAATATCTCCAAAAAAATCTTCCGGTATTACTTGGAAATCTCTGATTAAGGCTTCTCATCACAGTGTATCAAAATCAGTGCCTGCCAAAAGCACACTCAGACCATAGGTTATCATTTGTAAAACTCTCACAGTTCCAATACGGCAACAAGATTAATGACAAATTACTTTATATGGAGCAGTGCGAACCAAGGATCACATCAAAGCTTTTCAATTTCAAAATCAGCATGACATTATTCCATTAAATAAATCAAAATTCAGAAAAAGAAGACAAAGTAAGTCCCTTTGAATCTAAAGTCAGACAAACACACAAAGTGAAAGCACTGCAGCATAAAACATGAAGTGTGTCGTTCTCTTTTTCCACTCTTGCTCTATTTTCCTCTCTTTCAGGTGTAATTCTAAAGCTAACCCTCACCCTAAAAATGATGATATATTCATGTTTTATCTCAATACATTACCTCTGCCTGATTTCACTGACAGTTCAACCAGATTTACAAAGAAAACTCGAAGAGGCGATCACCCAAATAAACAGACAAAAAATCCTTATGCTACAGATGCTGCTTTCAACCACCCACTGAAATGCAAAATGAGCCCAAATCCTGCAATATAATGTGCACAGGGCCGCAGGGGAGAACAGGAGGAGGAGGTGGAGGAGGGGGGGACTCAGACCTCCCTAATTCTGGATTTCAAACAAATCTGTTTCATAGCCTCTATTACTTATAGATCCGCAAATGTTGTGATTCAACTAACTAAAGGGTTCATCCGACAAAAAATAATAATAAATCCCTGCCCTAAGACATCATCATGAATTTCAAAGAGAAAACAGTTTAAAAAGCTAGAGAGCTGCCTATGTAGACAACATTTTATATCATTACAGACATGCTTCTGACATGAATGTAGTTAGACATCTTAGTTTGGACTAAAGTAGCATCACATGTATCCTTCACTGAAAAGGCAATCCCATAATGCACCGTGATAAGCGCAGTGAATAAAATCCATCCAAGATGGTGGATGATGCAAGAGAAATGTTTAAATATAATTCATCAATCTCCAAAAGTATAGATTAAAATAGCAGTTCAATCTAATTAAAAAAAAAATCCACAACATGGTGTCTATGTAGACTGTTACAAATGGGTCACTTATGAGGGTAGGATGATGTAGGCAGTAAGTTTTGGAACACAGCCAGGGTTAACACCAAAGCTATGATGTTTAAAAGCCTGTTTAGACATTTGAATTCTTGGAATTTCTAAATATATAAATCCTACCTGAACCTGAGGAGAGGATCATGTTCCCAGATCTTTGGACTTCATCAAATCTGCTGAAAATTACATTCAACCTGTAAAAAAGAAAAAAAAGCAAGACATTTTTTAAAGTTAAAGATTGCTCAGTTACAGAAAAAAAAATAACTAGACCTTTAGAAAAGTAACTCCTGAAATTGTGACTCTCGGTGCTCACAAAACAATCCTCAGAAACAGGTGTTGCAAATCTGACAAAAAATGCTCTCACCAAGCATTGTAAATGTCTATGAAATGGAAATACCTTTCATTCGGTCACTCCCTTTGTTCTGAGATAACACCTGACTACACTACTATTTAACAAACGCTTATTACAGACTATTAGCTATGGACATAATGACATGGTGACCTAACTCATAAACTATGGACACAACAGACAGTAAAGTACTTGGTTGCTTAACATGTCGGTTAGGCGGTCTAAATGTGCAGTTCAAGGCCAGAACAAGCTACAATGAGGACCAGACTTTTTGCCGTTAGCCATAAGTCTGGCTGAGCGAGACTGGTTGTGATGTAACAGTTGATGTGTCACATTTCAGCATGGATGGTTTTGTGATCCTGTCAGTGTAATGCAAGCTTTGCACCAACTATATTTGACTCCAAAGCAAACCTGCAAGTCCAGAAGTTAGTGCAATATATGTGCGAAGAGGTTAGCCAATCATAACAGAGGTCATTATTGTCTAGAAGTCTTAACGTAGTGCCAAAAAAAACAAAAAAAGATTGTTAAGTTGCCGATTAGCCATTTCAGTAGGCTTTCATGCAGTGTGTAATGTAGCTGTATGTGAATGTAAATGATCTGCCAAGTTGTAAAGTGAAAGGCCGATAACTAAGTATTGTCTCCAAAAATAAAGATCTACTCTGCACAGTGAACGTTTTGTCGGTAGTAATTCGAATCCCACTTCCGTTGACGGTAACATCATGGGGTGAACACATTGATATGCGGCCTATGTTCACGGTGCGGCCGCGAACAACTTGACCCCGCCCACAAACATATCATTCTACTGACGACTGCTTCTCTAATCTCTGAGAGTTCAACACGGGATTCACAAAACGCTTGCTGTTGAAATAGGTGGCATCAGTTCTGTTTATTTGGTCATAGCTGCCTCCACTGAATCACAACCTGTAAAGATGCTAACTAATCGATGTTTATTATTTCTTAGAGCATTCAAAATAAGAACTATGGCAATGGGCGTATTGTTTCCGACACGCGCTGTACGTGGTAGACCACAAACTCACAAAACAGACTAGGCATCGGACCACTCAAGCAGGAGCCGTCTCCCGGAAAGGCGGGTTTAGATGAGACTGAATCTTAGAACTGCTTCAAACTATTTGTTTGAGAATCGTTGGAAAATGAGGTGATTATTAAATGCATATTTTGAGAAAACAAAAGCATTTTTTTTGACTTTGCATGCATGTAATCCTATTGTAGGAGACTCCCAAAACAATATTAGGAACCGTATAAATGGCATAATAGGGGCACTTTAAAGGTCAAAGAGATAGTTGAGTACACATAATATTATTCAAATGATGAAGAAGGGAATTGGGGGAACGGGCTGAGGGGTGGGTTTGGCGGGGTTGGGGGGGCGGGCAGGGGAGGTGAGGAAAAGGCGTTGTTGGCAGGAAACATTGTAAGTGGATCAAAGGAATAAAATAACGATTTTAATTATAGTATGGCCTCTAATGAAGCAACAATTTGGGAAACATTTAAGCATCCTCAAATGAGAGAAAACCCTGTGAAACTGAACCATGTAGCACTGCTCTCTAAAACTCCTCCCATTGCGTATTCACAAAGCTGCGGATGTTTTCGTCCTGTAAAACCCTCTGAGAATCCTTCATCCTTTACATCCCTCTCAGAAGATTGTCTGTACGAGTCAGAGGCAGATCCCCAGAGCCCTGCGCATCAAAGCCGATTCATCGTCATGTTCTCAGCTCCCTGTGAGGGGATTCAGATTCCATGCTGAATCTGGATGGGCTGCCACATTTCTCTGCCTTACAGTGTGGCAAAGAATCATTTTAGGTCATAAATAGGGCTGAGTGATAATTTGAATACTCAAAACATGCATTTATGATATTGATTAAAAAAAGTAACATTGTGAATAGTGTGATGATGTTAATGTTCAAAGCTCTTACTGACAAAGTCATTAAATTCTAACAAGGACAAGTAAGTAAAGCCTTGTAATATTAATGTTTAAGAGGATGTTGTTTCCAACAATCATGCTGGTAGGATTTCATTTTAAATAAGGGCATCCCTGCTGACAACCAATGACAAATGCAAATGTTTAATCCTACAAGTCCATCATTTCTGCTTTACAAAGTGTCCCACAACAGAATTTTGAATTGCAAATGAGACGGGCTGCCTTTTCTGCAGTTTGAAAGAAGGGAAATGCTGCTTGCTAAACCCTTATGCACTATATTGTTCAAAAAGAGATTTCTTCCTCTATTCACTTCATCCATGCAGACTGACTGCGTGCCTCTAAATTAAGCTGAGAAGATTTGAATTTTGCAGATACATCCATGGCAGTCTGTGAAAAACAGCAGCGCTGAAAAACTGTCAGGCTGTCAGTGCGCTTAAGACTCAAAATGGATATTGAACATTTGGAAAATTAAAACTTTGTTGTGCATGCTTGATTTATGCTAAATGTGGACTTTAGTGAGAAAGCAATGAGAGTTTGATTCTTTCATAGATCCCTCCAAGGGCCATTTTAATTGTGTGGTTATCATTTTTAGTAACAGGATTGGGTCTAGTCCCAAAGAATTTGGGCACAGATGCGCATGAAGCCAACTGAGAAGGTAGCACGGAAATGATATTAATCAAATAAATCAAATATAATGAGTGCAGCTCTCGGAAATGGAAATGAATTAGCATTAGCTTAAAATATTTTTGAATGTCCCAAATGATTGTATTAATAAGATCTGGTGAATTAACTCAAAATTCTGCAGTACACATACTTGAGCCTCGATGCTCACAAACGAGTTGCCGGTTTGACGTTGTGTCCGAAGTCACAGCAAACTGTTTTCCCAAGGCATGTTCCAATTGAGCCTGCCCTCAAAAGTCTTAAAACTATAACCACTGAGAAGATCAGAGAAACAGATGCCTGCATGGTCCCTGGAGACATGCACAGATTTGAAGTGGGAGGGACATCTAACAGATGTTACAACCAAATTCAGACCACAAGCAAATGCTGGCATGCCTTTCTCCTCTCCACGCACTTCAGTCATCTCTTGCTGTGCAGTATCATGGCTGGACACTTTCTTTTGCAGGCTCAAGCCCATAGAGCAAAACATATGAGAGCGGCACTATGAATGCCATACTTTTCTAAATGCTAAATCACAAATTCAGGAGGTTTAATCTGAATAACATAGGTGGTGTGCTGTAAGCACATAATTTTAGCCGCTAAAAGCATATTAGTCTCAAGTTAGAGGGCAGAGCCTGATTCTGGGTCTACAGGGAAATTAAGACCTAATGACCTGTATGAATATCCACTTTAGCCCCTTAAGTGAATAAGAATCATTACAGCACTAATAGGTTGTTACAGCACAAATGGTTCATGAATGTTTTCACTCTGTTTAGAAACACTTACTAGTGGGGAAAAATATCTGACTAAATTTATCAATGCCTGATAGAAGTAAATGAACAGATGCAGTGTATAGTGTATCTAGAGGGGAAAAACCTTCTAAACAAAAACATGAGTACAAAATTAAACAGAAATCCATCTGAATTAGAAAAGAGCCTGGGAGTGACCTGAAGACTAACTAATATTGTAGATGTAATGCTGATGCATTGTCTGTGAATTGGCAGAGAGTTAATAAAAAAAGGAAGAGCTTACCTCGATTGCGGCAGTCCTTTTTTACTAAGGTCAATCCTAACCTTCTCTCCAACATGTCTGTATATTTCCACAAGGCAGTTCATGGCCGCATCCCGAACCTGGGCAGATAATTGGTCAACTTCATATTTTCCATAAATCCACATATTTTAAAACAAGTCTCTAAACTGTGCAAAAAGTGGAAGCTTATATATTATTATATATAAGCTTATATTAATATATATTTCAGTGATAAGCATAATATGTAAAAGGTTTTAGGAGGACAACAAATGCAAAAACGTTGATGAAGAGTCTAATGCAAAGCAATTAACATTGTTTGGTAATTTTATTCTGCTATTGAAAGCTTTCAATGCATTGTTAACACAGTATTCATCATATTGTAAAATCTATATTCACTTAATAAAAACAAATGTATAACGGGTTATATTGTCCACCAACCTTCCACATCAAAAAACCACCACTGAGGTCACTATAGCTTTGTGTAATGTTGTCCCGTTATCCTTTGTTTGTAAAAAAGCATGTCATGCAGTCAGAGTTAATATGAGTCTTAGATCAAGATCAAATGCACATACCTGACTGTGGTCTTCAGTGATTACTAGTGTGGTACAATTTGCTCAGGGTTTAAGCCTTGGGGCCACTGTATCTGAAAAACAGAGCGATAGCACGGGTTCAGCCAAGTCAGCGTTGAATGGGTTATCCTAAAAGAAGGTGCTGTTCACCTTTCATTTTATAACTATATCTCTATTCAGCTGAATTCACTACAAGTGGAAATTAAAGGGTTCATATGATGTTGTTAAAAAGAACATAATTTTTTTGTGTAATGAAATGTGTTTATGCGGGTTAAGGTAAAAAAAAAAAAAAACACATAATTTTCCACATACACTGTATGTACGTATGTTTTCGCCGATATGCCTGAAAAGATAGATTTTTACAAAGCTCAGGTATGAAAAAGCGAGGCGTGTTGTGATTGGCCAGCTATCCAGTGTGTTGTGTTTGGCCGAATTCCTCAAACGTGTGACAGAAATGTTACGCCCCTCACCCTACTGTGATGATGCCCTGTCCGGCCGGAGCGATGGGACAAAAACATTAAAACCCATTATTAAAAACGAGGCATTTGTTGCATGCAGTGAGGACATAATTACGGATTATAATATTACTCCAGGGGTTCACATAAGTTTTTCAGCCTGGTTCTCATATGAGAACCTGGAGATTTGGTTTGGTCCTCACACGGCACATGGTGTGACCCATCAAATATAACTATAAAAAATACATCAATAATAGTGATAATATTATTGCACTTAATTAAAAAAAAAAATTAAATTAATAAATAAATAATAAGTGTGATAATACCATTTTATTTTAAAATAAAAAGGGAGTATTAAATACAAATACAATTATTTTATGTTAAACTTAAAAATAAAATGCTAATATTTGTATTATTATTATTATTATTATTTTAATTTGAACCTTAATTGTTATTTTTAATTTGAATTATTTGAATTTTTCACTTTCAAACTTAAAATCAGCAAGCTTTTATTTTTGCGGGTTTCCGGCAAGTAAGTATATGCGCTTCCGGGTTCCGGGTTTAACGCTGCCGATTGTAGAGCGTCAGTGAATGAAATGTCACAGTTTTGCATTGTGCTTTGAAATTGTTAGCGGGTTTTTTAAAAAAAGCTAGATTTATGCTTTCAGTTGAATAGAAAATCTGTATAACAGTAACAGTTCGTCGAATTCTAAAATGGTAATGTGTATTAACGCTGTCAACCATGTCGGTAAGCAACCGCGCGCTCTGAACTAATTACACAGTGAATTTCGTATTGGCGTGCATGAGGACCTGTGTAACGTTATGTGCACCCCGATGATACTGTCTTTTTACGCGTTGCATCGCGCCGTGTAAACATAAAACCATGTCTGCATTTGTGATCGGAGAAATGACAAACAACAAAACGCGTTTGAACGGCCGTGACAATTTCTGAAATACGAAAACTTACTTTCAGTCTTTGAGTCAGAACAGCCGGCAATGTAGTCTACTCTCCCCAGATCAGGAAACAGTCCTCCATAAAAAACACTGGACACATCTGAATATTTGGGTTGAACTGTTTTGGAACAGTGTTGTAAATACAACTTAACAACTGATTTCTAGTCGTGTCCTCTTTGGAAGGCCAAACAAGTAGTTTCGATTTCGCAACGAAACACACAGCGTCTTCACAACATGGCGGCGGCGGTGGCAGCAACAATAAAGTTACGCCTTCTTTCTTTGAGTGAACATTTGGGCGGCGTTATGCAAATCTTCCCACATCGTGACGTAGACATGTGGGGGCGTGTCTAAACGAGGCGTTTTAGGACGAGTCTTAACTTTTATAAAGAAAATCTATTTGAGTTTGAGACTTTAGTCTTTGCAACTTAGGGATATTTTTATTCACCAAGAGCTTGTAACACTTCAAAGAGAAAGGAAAACTTGAAATCGCATCATATGACCCCTTTACACATAAGTCAATGTTAACGTTGTGATTTCTGTGGAAATGAAAGCTACAATATCTTGACTGAGAGGACAATGAGACTTACGTGTTTAGAGTTGAGATGAGACAGAGACACACTCCCTCTCTGGTCCGGTTGTTTTTGTGTTTGAACCCCCCCAACATTCGGTCCCATATGTACTGTGAAGACAATCCAAATGTAATACTTTCAATCTAATACAATTAAATGGCAGCTAATCTCATTATGAGACCTCCCATCAGCCTTTTCATGGAGCATAGAGTCAACCCCCCCCCCCCCCCCCCCCCCCCCTATTCATTAACTAAATGAAATCCCATTTAAAATGCCACAAAGGCATCTCGCAAGTGTATTTCTGAATGGAGCAGGTTGTTCAGACCTTACATTATAAATATTGTTTAGGCTGTCATGATATTTTAATACAAAGACAAAATACAGAGATGTATGTTTGCCAGCATAATGCACTGTGTTCACACAACAGGACAGCAGGTTGCTTTCAGACTGATGACAGCCGGATAATATTTAGGCTAAATAAAGACAAATACTACCTGAGGAGTAGCTGCCTGCTCCATGATCTTCATCAGAAGGGTTTGATCATGGTCTCTGACTTGATCTTTGGCATCGCCTAACCGATCTATCAAGCTCGGTAAAACTGGAGATGGACAGAACAAAGATTAGATATTAGGGATGTGCAAAGTTATTTTCAGTCAACTAGTTGGAAACTTCAAATAATGAGACCTTCAGATTACGTAATAACGGGCATATTTCTCACAGCAGACAATCTGAAGAGTGACAGTGATTGCCTTGAAATTCATTGATGAATGCAGTGAATTTGTAACAAAAGCAGCGTTTGATGACTGCAGCAGCAATGCATTTAAAGCGGATGAATTGTAAGAAGCAACTTCTCAGAGGGTTTCAGTGTATGCTGACAGTTTCAGCACTTCAAGTATAACACTCTGTCAGCAAACTCAAACTCTCTGCAGGAAGTTGTTTCTCTTCATTTAAGCACCGCTGCTTAAAAAGTAATAAAAAAACAAATCTTCAAAATTTTCTTTAGATAAACTATAATATGAAAAGAAATTGTCACACAACGACCCTTAATAAAATCTGACAGATACATTTTTACACATTTAAGATATTAATATTCCTACCTGTACCAACTTGGGCCCGAAATCGGTCCTGTAATCTCATCACTAAGGCAGATAGAAGGTCCATTCCCAACAAAGCCAACTAAAGATAAAAAGCATAAAATTAAACGGAGACAAAAACTATGTGTGCATTTTTATTCAATTTAATGTGTTGTTGCAATATACAAAAATATTTAATTAGCTTTAAAATCTTTAAGCAACATTATAATGTTAGTCAATTCAAAATATCACAAAGAACAAAGGAAATAAGAAGGTACAATTAATGAAATGGGCCCATCCCCCCAAACCGAATAAGTAGAGCAGAGGATTATGGGTAACAAATAGGACATCTGAGTCTAAATTAGCAATGCAATGGACTATGGAAAACAGACAAATTTCAGATGAATGCAAAATAACATATTTCCATATTACAATATGAATACTAGTATTAGAAATACAACACATTCACATACTACCTTAAGATTAGCATGCTAAACATAACCTTAGACTGAATGAGTAGTGCAAAGGATTATGGGTAAATCCCTAACATCTCATTTATTTTCTCCTTTCTCAGCTTTTTTTGAAATTACAGCCACAGTGTTCCTTTCCTGTAAAGTTCATTACACATATTTAAACATATTTCACGCCAATGGTCAACAATTTGGTCTCTCTTTTATTCCAACCATCACAGAGAAGATTGGCACAAAACAAACATACTGCAAATGCTCCACCCAACCACTTAACTTTCCTTGTCATGGGGTTGAGGACTGTTCAATGAGCGTATAGTGAGAGCAGGCCTGCAGACAACATATCAACACAAATGTATCACCTGACTTCTTAAAGTCAGATAATGGTGCAATTTTTGGAAACCCTTACATAAGGTAAATGATAATTGGAAATCTTCACAAACAAACTAATTTTCAATAAAGACTGGGACTACCTGTTTGCTCCACCAGTGGAAAAAGGGGGCGTGTCTGGGAAACCAATTTGAACACAGTCATTATTTCCTTTAGTGTGTCATTTCACGTTTAAAGTTTATCTCCTGTCATTTGTTTAGTACTGCCCTCCTGATTTATTTTATGTATGTATTTAAGCAGCTGGGTTTGACTCTAATATATCTACTATAGCAAAGTCCTGATCCTTTGATTTCATCCATACAGAAAATGACTGTAATTATGCTGGTGACACCCAGGACTGAGACACAGATAAACCACATCAGTTGAGAAGAGTATTAAATGCCTTAAGAGGAGGTGTAAAAAAGGCAAGTTGTATCATGAGGCACTGGATAGCACACAGCTGATTTCTTTGTTGTCCTCCTCAATTTCACACATCCTCACAGATGGAAACAGATTTAGCCACTATATATACCGTTCAAAGGTTTGGTGGTCAGTAAAGTCTTTAAAAAAAAAAAAAAAAGAATACTTTTATTCATAATTTTTATGCATCAAATTGATCAAAAGAGACAGTAAAAGCACTTTTAATCTTACAAAAGGTTTCTATTTCAAAACAGTGCTGTGCGTTTGAACTTTCTATTCATCAAACAATCCTGCAAAAATGTTCTTAATATTTCACAATATTATAGCAGCAACTGTTTTCAGTTGTTTTTATAATAATAATAACAATAAGAAGAAATGTCTCGAACAAATCAGCATATCAGAGTGATGATCATGTGATACTGAAGACTGGAGTAATGGCTGCTGAAAATTCACCTTTGTCATCATAGGAAAGAAAGTTCTTTTTTCCACGAAAACAAAATTGTAATAATATTTCACAATATTAATGTTTTTTCTGTATTTTTCATCAAAGAATTGGTTAGCATAAGATATCTCCTTCAAAATAAAAAATAAATTATTTTAAATTGCAAAAAGCACACAAAATAACGTCGGCAGATCTGAATGCAAGCCAGTGGTTATTTTTCTTCTGCCTTTAATTTTTATATTTCTTATAAACCTTTTTATGATTTAATATAAAATATTTGTTTTCTGTAGAGCAATCTGAATTACCACGGTGTATGAAATGTGCCAAATACTTGCTTTGCCTAATGATAAGAGTCCAGCCAGTTATGAAGATATGACCACACCCACTATTTACACAAGGACCTCCCACTCCTCCATAATATTGTAAGCCCGCCTCCTCCCGATGTGCAATCCAATCTATCTTCTCACAAGCAACCTCCTGCTTCAGACCATCTTAGGCTGCCAAATTTAAACATACCCTATCCCGCTATTTATATCTTTCCTATCCACCACAATCAAAGAAAGGAGCCAAGAACTACTGTTGTCCTTGCTGAGCTTTTGTTTCATATCTCTGTGCTTTCTTTTGCTTCATTCCTTCCTCTGTTTTCTTGTTAATGGCTGATAGCAAATATACAGGAGCATGATTGATCATTTCAGCTTCTGTTCCAAGCTCAAATCAATACCAAAATAAACTATTACATAAGTCTATGCAGACTCCGTCACACCTGGACAGACAAACGGTGAATAGCAGGAGAGAGGAGGCATGCATCTGTCAGAAAACACTAACGAGACGGATATGTGCTCATTCCCCTGGTTTCGTCGTTTTCAATTCATACTACTTTGCTAATCAGTCCAACAGCGCCTGTACATCCCTCGCTAAGACAGGGGTGTTCAACCTTTTTTGGTGCACGTCCCATTTTAAAATGGGTCATGTCATGAGGAATCAGATTTCCTTGATAGTTCATTGCAGTAATAATAATAAAATTTTCCAAAATGGAGATTTTCAATCAGAGGGTCAAACACAGGTTGAAAAATGGTCATGTACTATTAAACTGACTGTTTCATCGGCTAAATATATATATAAAATATATATTGCGTATGTTTGTTTGTGTCACTCCCTTCCTCGTTACACAATTCAGCTATTAACACAGGCAATTTTATTACTATTGACTTTTCTTTTTAGCATCTTGCACCCTGAAAGCCCTGTTATGAAAGCAAAAACTCATTCTGCATGAATGTCTAACTTGGATCAATATTTGTTTCCTATGAAAAACAAAGGTTCTGCATCATTAAGTTCACCGTTGCATCTTTTTTATAGCCTACATTTCTGCAAAATTTTAGCCCAAGACCAACTGCATATTTTATCAACCACTGCTCAAAGGTTTGGTATAACAAATATACAGTAAAAACAGCAATATTGTGAAATATTAGATAATGGAGAAGATAATGGAGAAGAAAAAAGAGAGAACATACAAAACCAAAACTATAAAAAATGCTATAAAAAAAATTGGAAAGTATCTGTAAATAAGATACCACTCCATGAAAAACCTCTGCACTGCGATTTCTTTGGTGGTGTGTTACCAGGATCATTCCAGATTGATGTAGCTGGTAAAATAAGCTCGTCCTAGATCCTCACAGGAACAGCGTCCTCATTAGGCCTGTCCAAATGGGAGGAATTTATCCAGGCCAGTGAGACCGCAGGACTAAATGATCTGCAGGGCACAGGATGAACACTGTCTGTTGAGGTAATAATCAGTGTTCAAACTGAAATACTACTGAAGACGATGCTGAAAGACTGTATGTAAAAATAAATAAATAATGCAGTGTTAGTCTACCAAAAGTCTTACCAGTCAGGATGCATTGCTAAAGCTATCAAGTCTCTTAGTTGCATAAAACTGAACTCTAGTTAACTTTGTTTTATTGCCAACAACCACTATCGATCATTATGTCAACTCAAACAGGAATCTAGTTTTGCTTCTACGCTGGTTTGCTCGTTGGTGCCAGCTTTGTGAGCATTCTCTGTGATTTTCCACGAGTCAAAGAACAACAGCTGGGATGAAGTCAACAAGCCCAGACACGGATGCAAGAAATCAACATATGTCCGCTCTCCATGTGCTGGGTCATTATTATTATTATTATCATACCTGCCACCGCACCACCACCACGATTAAGTAACGGCTATGCACTCTACATTAGCTTCATATTTTGGGAGGATTTTGAGTTCAAAGGCTTTTATTAGATAAGCTGGTCTCAGGTCAGTGCTTGAGGGAGATTCGAGGCCATCTGTAATATAAGACTAATGTTGCACCACAGCTGTTCTCAAGTAGTAGAGTGGCTGAGGGATGTCAAGGAGCGACTAAGAAACAGAGACTGAACAGAGTCCGAACAGAGAAAACGCCTACGATACTGTAGGATAAATATAAAAGTCACACCACAGCAAAAGAAGCACGGATAGTGAACAACACGTGTATCACCAGACACTTCCCTGCTTTAATTTCTTTTAGAGAAATGCCTGAAATGAGAAGTCTTCTCATCCTACGCAATATAGATGCCTCCCACTACACTTTTGACTGGCTCTTCCATTACTGTACTGCACAGTCATGTTTTTTGAAATTATAGCATGTTTCGCTGCTCACAAGAGCCCTTATGATCATTGATCACTGTGAAACTCCAAAAAGAACCCGCAAACCATAAAATAACCATAAAGTAGTAATCATAAAAAAGTAAAGTAAAAGACATTATCCACTGAACTATCCCTAAAAACTAATATTAGTTAGTAGGCTAAATCATGGTTTCCCAAACAGGAGTTTGTGAGGGAACTGCAAGTGGTTTGCTAGTTGATGTAATGCAAATAATTAATTGAATCATAAAAAATAATATTATTATTTTATTTTTAATTAAATTGTTTTGACATTCTGTATTTTGTTTCATTTTCATAATGTTATTTAAAAGCAAAAACATTTTCGGTACAAAGACGAAAACGGGTTTAAGCTAAAAACAATAGAGGTAATAATGCTTTAAATGGTTTGTCCACCCCCCCCCCCCAAAATGTAAAAAGTTGTTCTGGTTAATTAATTTGCAATTTTGTTTTGGTGTTTTCAAAAATAAATATACTTTTTAGGTTTACAGAAGAGACCCACTAAAATGTCATTCAGTGTAACAATCTTGTCAGGCATATTTACAACAAAAATCAATTTATGACTTATTAAAAGACTAATTACTTTCACCCCAAATGCTAATTAGTTGTAATTTTACATTCTTAAAATTTGCCACTATCCTAGGTTTTTGCCCATTTGTCAGTAAGAATTTTTTACTAACGTCAGAATAAGTATGTTGTTGAATGTTACAGACTATGGTGGTTACACTGGAATGACAATGTAACATTTTTTCAACTAAATTTTGACATTTTATTCTCCAAAAAAACTTATTTGAAACCTTAAAAGTAAACACTTTACTTACATTTAATGTGCTTTCTATGGACATAAAATCACTTTTGTAAAATTAATTTGATGCGGACATCTTAACGTCTTTAACCCTATTAAAAAGGATATTATCTTCATTTTTTATAATTGGTTAATAATAAAATATTATATTATTTTGTAAATAAAAAATATATAAATCTAATATTAATAAGATAAAAACATAATACTAATACAAACAAATAGGTTATTATACTGTATAGATATTATGGAGCACTACCTTTTTACAGCAAAGCATGATTGTATTTCTCTCTTTCGGTTCGATTTCCCCGCATGAAGGTCAAAAATCATACAGATTTATGATGAATCACTCATTTACAATTCTCCCCGGTCTACTGACATTATGTTCATAGTTAACTATACAATCCACTTACAGCTAATTACTCTTGCCAGCAATTACCGAAGAATATATAAAAAAAAAAAGTTCCTGGGCTCCATGTGAGTTGTGGGACCACCATAGCACTCTAATGATGGTATGCCGGTAAAGGAGCACTTATTCATAATAACAACGATGGATAAAACACACAAGGGGAGCTGGTTAAGATCTTAAGAGAGGCGAGAGCTCTGGGACGGTTACTGCAGGCATGATCTTTATCAAAACAACATGCACAAGCACGAGGAAACTAAATAATCTAGCTTGCATAAAACAAAATCACTGCAACATAAGAACTAAGTAACTTGTTTACTGTTGCCACCCGGGCTGAAAAGTTATACAAGAATACCACCAACAATAATAGCAAGCTAATAAAAAATTTAAAATTAGGTTGAGGCAGTCAAAGTACAAAGACATCACGCCTTCTGCTGACCTGTGTGACCATAGCAAGACATATTTAAACTCATTTTGAATGTGACGAGAGCTTATCAGCACCGCACTATCCCGAAACACCCTCACCGTCTTCTTTATGTAAGAGGTCTTTTTTTGTCTCCGCAGAGAAACAGACAGGCACGTCCTACACACACATTGTCTCCCAGAGATATATCTGGGGTTCACTGGGTCTTTCAGAACTGTCTCAGGTTGCTTATTAACAAGACTGCAGGAAAACAGCTTCCTATTTTAGGGGAACAGAACTGAACACACGATCTCTGTCGAATGAAAGAAAACAACACAACACCAAAACATTCATTAATTGTTATTACAATAACTGTTGCGTGTTACTTAAAGCCCTTCAAATAATTAACCAGCTGCAACGCATAAAAACACATAACAGCTTGTGGATATTGCGATAAGGTCATATTCTAAAGAAACTGTACCTCATTACAAACCAGTCATACCGTATGACACCGAATATAAGACGATGTTTGTTTTTTGGAAATACATTGAAAAAAAAAGCGGTCGTCTTAATATTCAGGGTCTGAACTTTGACCCTGTCTAATAACACCCAAACAATAGGTGGCGCCAAATCATACGCATAAAACGATTGTGTGCCAGGAAAATAATCGTAAATGGAATGCGTTGTTTTGTGTTGTAGTACAAGGCGAGTAGTAAGAATACAAAAGAAAAAGAAAACCTTACAGCTGCATGAGGCGTGACTGTCACGTTAGCCTGATGGGACCAAACTCCCTTTGTGATTTTAACACGTAAGACAGTACCCAGATTTGAAGACTACCGTAAGATTTCACTTCTACTGTTAATAAGATTTGGTAGGCTACTATTAGATGGATAACCAAAATGTCCTAATTCAGATGGGCTACCATATACCATTTTTTTAATGGTATATCAAAAAGTGAATATTTTTTAAATGTGATTGTTGGTAAATTTTACCAGTTTTTACCATACTTTCAAAAAAAAAATTAAAATAGAAAAAATATGCAATATGAAAATAATTGAAGACCAAATGTATTTTACTGAAAAAAAAACAAGATTTGTTTTTATTGGTCTAGTCTTTAACGGGCCAATACGATTTCAGAGGAAAACAAAAACAGCTTGAAGAAAACCTGAGGAAAGAAGAAACTCATTTCTGAACATTAACCCTTTACACAAAGTACTATGGAAGTACCATACAGATTTCACGTATAAACATGTAGTTTGTCTTCGTGATGATGCCATGCACAGTTTTGGGTTTCATTTTTAATTTTATGAAAGCTTCAAATGCAGTTAATTATTTGAACGTGCATACAGACGACGGCAGTGTTGAAGCTCTTTTATTTGCCGTCAAACGGTTGAGCACTGCCGTGTGTGTATCCTGTCGCAAAATGCGGTGAAAAGTCCTACACAACGGTAATAATGTGATTAAGGTGTGTACATGTCTATTCTGCACTTCAGTAATGCGACTAAAATAGGAATACTTCACATCTTAATTCGATTTGTGTTTACTTCGAGTACAGCTTTAGCCGGATTAAGGTAATCAAAATTCTCTGTTTACATGGTAGATTCTTAAAGTATTGTCTTAATCGTATTAAAATCGGAGTATTGTTGTCCATGTAAACGTACTCAATGTTGCTGTGCAAGTAGACTGACAAGAAAGTCACTGAAAGTCAAGCAGTATCAACTGGGTCCGACTACGACAACCCGAGCATTTCCTTTTTCCTGACAATAACATTCCACACAAGCCTACACTTAGAGGTCAGAGGAAACTTTCAAACTACTTAGAATATACACTCAAGAATGTCCTCAGGGCGAAGCGGGGGCTGTCTTGACACAGCGAGAAAGGAATGCGGACAATCCTTGCCAAAAAAAAAAAAACGGAAACCTGACGCAGACAAAACAATTACAGCTGATATCCAGCAAAGAGCATTTCCTCTTATCAAATGCACACATGCCGCTTTCAAGACAGCAGGTGCTGACCAGCGCAGGAAATCTGAAGTCAGCTGAGTGTGCATGAGTGTAGTGTGTGTGTCAAAGGCAACTTTCTCTAATCCATTAAGTTGCTGGGGTGTCCAAAGCATGTGTGTGGTCCATACAAATATTGGCAAAAAGGCACGGCATGGACGCAAGCATGGTTCCATTTTTAGATTGCCTCTCTAAATAACACAACTTTGATTACTTCAGCAGTGTGAGAGTGATGGTGGCTCAGCAAAAGACTGTAACATTGTAGACAAGTAGCATATAAGTAAATGACAAAACATCGTAGACAAGTAGCATATATGTAAATGACAGAGACATAAACATCTGTCTAAACACTCTCACACTTGCAAGAAGGGAGTGAAACTAGACTATAAAGGCCAAACTAAAAGCTATATTCTGAGCACTGTATTATCTTATAATGCAGGGTGTGTGTGTGTGTGCTATATATATAACCTACCGTTCAAATGTGTGGGCCTAGTATGATTTTGTTGTTGTTGTTTTGGGAAGAAAAATAAAAGATTTTCCTATGCAAAGAATCCTGCAAACTGAGGGGTGGGGATTTAAGTATTAAATTGCTCAAAATGATAGTAAAGACTTTTATACTATGCAAAACATTTTTAGAAAGGAATTCTATTTATCTATCTATAGCTTTCCACAAAAATATTATGCAAAAGAACTGTTTTCAACAGTGCTAATAACAACACAAATGTTTTTTGAGCACCAAATCAACACATCGCAATGATTTCTGAAGGATCATGGGACACTGAAGACTGGAGTAATGGCTGCTAAAAAATCAGCTTTGCTACCACAGGAATGATTTTTAAAGTGTCTTTTCAATGTAATGATTTTAGAATATTACTGTTTTTAATGTATTTTGATCAAGTAAATGCAGCCTTGGTGAGCATAAGAGACAAAGCATTAAAGGATCTTCTAATTTCCTGCCACTAAAAAGACATTGTTTGTGCATTTCAATTAAGGGCAGATCCGTGGCCTTGATCACTGCTGTCCAAGTCAACCATGGGAAAGCACAATAATCAGGTTCTAACGGGACAAACATACTAATGCACAAGCTGTACTCTAAAACAAAACATAAAGACCCTAACGGGCAATAGCACACAGCTTAACAGACAGGTGTCCTTGGCAGAAACCAAGATCCTGTAGCTACAAAAGAAAATAATTACTAATAACAATGAGACAGAACTCAGGAGACTGTGCTTGTCACTATGTGGCAGTGGAAGTGTTTTGGTCATTCCTGCTGTTGAAGTACAGCTGAATTAACAGCTCTTGACACTCCCTCCCCTCACGTCCACATCAGCACCTCTGCCACATCCATTCCATCTCACTGCTCAAGTAAGACTGACAAAGAGATGTCTGCACCAACAACAAAGACATGCGTTATGCTCAGCGATCAGATCAGCCGTACGGAGGGCTGAACTCTATATGGGTGTGAAGTTCAGCTCTATTTCCTTCATAAGCCTGGATGAGTTGATAACACACTGGTTGTCCTGTTGTGATGGGGGTTGTTTGAGATACACCATACTGTGATCCAAACTACTATCTCTAGGACTGACAAAGTGCTGTTTCACAATAATTTAACAAAGCAACTAAATAAGTAAGATCTAAAAATGTAGATCTAAAAATTTTAAACTTCAATAACAGTAGTGATAATAATTCAAGTAAAATAAAAATATTACATGGGTAGCACTTTACAATAAGGTTCATTAGTTAATGAGCTAAGAATGAACAATACTTCTAATCTTAGTTAATGTTAATTTCAGCATTTACTTATGCATTATTAAAACCACAAGTTGTGTTTGTTAACATTAGTTAATGCACTGTGAACTAACATGAACAAACAATGAGCAACGGTATTTTTATTAACTAACTTTAACAAAGATGAATAAATAGTGTAATAAATTTATTGTTCATTGTTCAATCATGTTAATAAGTTAATACATTATCTAATGTTAACAAATGACACCTTATTGTAAAGTGTTACATTAATAAAATTATTGTATATATTTTGAGGCATAAAATTAACTAATTATAATTTTCATACATTGACTTTGAATGAAAAAAAAAAAAACACCTATGGCCAGTCAATGGGCCACACCAAACCTTTTGGTCTACCAACTATTCCTCATATATGCCTTCGGTGTTTCACAGAAGAAACAAAGACATACAGGCTTGGAACAACATTAGTAAATGATGACAGAATTGTCATTTCTGGTGGACTATTCTTTAGTCTATTGTTTTTCAGTAATGTGTACAAACTGAAACATTTACAGAATTTGACAGGCTGGTGTTCTTTGCACAAACTTCAGATTTTTGTATGATACCTCCTATGAAATATAGTTTATTTGGTCTGATCAAGCACGAGTCAACTGAATGAAATGCTAATGCACAAACAAATGGATGCTTTAATGTTCTGTTTGCCAAGTAGGCCTTGATGGTTCAACATACGTTTCAGATTCTGAAAGCAAACCATTGATGGTCTACAAGTAGGTTTATTGTGGCTGTTCAGCACCAACAGACCTCATTAGATGCCTCTTCATAAAGGGAAGCATTGATAAAGCACAATGGCAGAAAGAAGACAGAGAGAGAGTAGAGCAGAGCGATACAGAATTAGAGACAGAAACAAAGAAAAGGCCGGAATTAGAAAGAAATCCAGCTCAAACAAGCCAGTAGAATTTCAAAAGGTTTGTAATCTCAGGCCAAACAACGTTTTAAACATATAATTTGCTGAAACAGAATATAAAAAGGCACAAATTGAATCTGGTAAAACATCCCAATTCTGCAGAAATTTACAGAGCTTTCGGTGTGCACAAATTTGTTATCGACAAAAGTGAATCTCTGACCCTAATTGGTGACTTACGGGATAACACTTGATATGACTAAACACCGAGATCAATATAAAGGCCAGGATCAATGCTTGAGATCCTTATAGCCCTGATTCTGCAATTAAATACATGCACACATAAAGAAACAAAGTAATAAAGTAGGGATGCACGATACTGGATTTTTGCCGATATTTTTCAACTAATTTAGGCCGATACCGATATATTTCCTTTTGTTTGGAAACAACACCAAGTCTAATTAAATTAAATAAAACATGTAGTCTTACATCTAGGGATGCACCGAAATGAAAATTCTGGGCCGAAACGGAAACCGAATATTCTGGATGCACTTGGCCGGAAAACCGAAACAAACCATTTACAAAAATGCTTTGTCATGATTATTTTATTAAATAATATAAAGTAATTTTGTAAGACTTTTTAAAATTGAACTCAATTTTAATGATACTGAATTTAAAAAAAACACAAGCCAATAAAATTCATATAGAATTCATATTAATATTGGTAACACTTTACAATAAGGTAATAGTTAACTACTCTAAGTTAATGAACCTAAGAAGAACAATAGTGCTTCAGCATATTACATATCTTAGTTCATGTTATTCACACATTTACTAATGCATAATAAAACATCAACAGTTGGTGCTTGTTAACACAAGTTAATGCCTCGGAATTACAGGAACCAACACAGTTGAAACTGTATCCTCATTAACGACTCCAATAGAAAGATTTAATAAATACTGGGTACATAAATGTATTGTTTCATTGTATTTCGTATCATGATGAGTATTCCATTAACTTAACATTAACTAATGGAACCTTATTGAAAAGTGTTACCTTAATATTAAATATCAATATTATTTTTTATTCACTTCTATGTAACAGAATCAAACATAAGTTGTTGTTTTTTTACTGATTATCCAAATAATGTATAGTCCTACGAAGCTATTATTATCAGAGCATATGAGCAGAGAATAGCGTCACTGAAGCTAGCATTATTTTAGCAGCGTTGCCCAGTACAACTGTACTAGCCTACACCATGTTACAGCACAGTAGCACTACTGCAAACCGGAACAAGTAGGCCTATACTGCATAGAAATTTCCTGTCAGCGTTATTTGAGTGGACTTTGCTTTTCCGACGAGCATGAGCAGTACACGAGCGAAACGCACATTCATAGATCGGAATATTGAGTGGAGCGTCGTGACGCGGAGAGTGAAACAATGGCGCTGAACACTGCGGGGCGGGGTGGGGCCGCGGCGCGCCATATATATTATTATATGTAGCCTATATTTTCGGTGCATCCCTACTTACATCCCCTCCTTGTTTACAAATCTGAGGTAAGTCCATACATCCGATTTAAACACTAACGGGGCTTTCCTGATAACGTTCTGCGAAACCGCCCTCTTTATTTTACTAACTTACTTCATGCTGAAGGTGACCCAGCTGACCTCACCAGAAAAAAACTCAACACCCCCATCTAGTGGATTGTAAAGAAATTGATTTTATTATTCTACCATTCTTCCATACTAATAGTATAATAAAAGATTGATACTTGGCGTTCGTGTATCGATACAGTATTTGCCGCGGAAAATATAGCGATACAGCATAGTATCGCTATATTTTCCGCTCCAGACGATCTTGTCCCCCACCCCTAGAAATTAAGCAAAATATTTTTAATTTTGGTTAGTTTTTAACATGAACTTATTTGTTAGAATTAAATAAACATATATATACCCACACACACACATATATATATATATCTCAATTGCTGCATTTTTTCCCCCAGAAAGATGCAGTGTTAACCCTAACATTTTATTTTAAGATTTAACATTTGTAGATGGTCTAAAGCAAAAGAGTTGTAAAAATTCTGAAAGCTTATTCTGAAATTCTGAGCTTATGATTTGTTTAAAAAATAAAACCTATTACACATTAATGAATAAATCAGTATATATACACAATTATTTAATTTACAAAGCGTCAGGTTGTTGTTGTTGTTGTTTTCTTGTAAGCTATAGCTTCTGACCTATAAATCAAAACATACTTGTTATTTTATGACATCAATTACTGCTTTAATTTAATCAGAAACACAATCTAAATGTTATTATTAGTGTATTTTACTTTAAATTTAATTAGAAGTAGGCCAACAGCGTCCCCTACAGATTAAAACTCCTTACGGAACGGGCATTAGGACCCGGGGGAGGCTGCCGCTGCCGCTGCCGGAGGGTGTCAGGTGCGTACAGTTTACTCTATCACACCCTAACGCGTCTTCTGTACGTGCATTCTCAGTTTAAATGCAGCTAACTACTCATAATTCAGACAAAGCTTGCGTATCAGGAATACAGCCAGCCGATGCTGATGTTTACATTTTAAGCCTTTATCGCCCGATTCTGGTAATGTTCCGATAATATCGTGCATCCCTATAATAAAGGTATTCTCTTGGGTGTATATATGTATATATTAGGGGTTGCACAGACTAATCGACTAGTTGACTTCAATGCTCTGCCATGGCGCTTTAAGCTTGACCTCGACTAGTCACTGGTCCTATAGAGGATGCAACAGGATAAGAAATCTTTTGAAGGACTTACACATTTACGCTCAGTTTCCAAACAGTTAAAATTACAAATAAATGCATACTCCGAAAGCGCCCCACAAGGGAGAAATGCAACTTTTTAAACAGCTTATTTGTGTACAGTAAGGTTTAATCTCCGAATACGCAGATCGCACGTGTCGAAGCTAAGTGCTGCTGCCTGTAAGTATCACCACATAGCTACAGACAGTAGCGCACATCCCTGCGCAAAAGACCCTTCAATTTAAGCGCGAAATGTATGTCAACAGCTGTGTGTGACTTTTTCAATAACAATAGCTTAGAACTGCCAAAGTTCACGCTGTAATTTCTTACTAATAGTAAATTCCACAGCTTCAACTACAGTACAGAGACGCTGCCCCCACAGTGCCAGGTAGCATTAATTTAACACCGCAACTCGCTGTCTCACTAATGCCTTCATATTAAATATAATGGATCCTTTACTGTGATACTTTATCTGTTTCTGATTTAGAACAAGCAGAAATCTGTCAGAAATAAAACGACCCAAGACAAAAGAACTGATAAAAAAAAAAGCTGTTGTAGGAGCAATAGCCATGTGGGCAGCGCTGTGTCGTATGCCATAGCTGTGCACAAGGTGTTTGTCACAGCCCCAGACTTATTTGTTCATTAATGACGTCATCAGCATCTAGTCGACTTCGACTCTCATCACATAAATGTCGACTTCAAAAAATCAGAAGTCGTTCAACCCCTAGTATGTGTATGTATATATATATATATATATTCCAATAAGAAGTCATAAGAGAGGATATGACATCCACTCTAACCCTATGCTTATATAAACAACATGAAAAATGTGAGGATTTACACAATTATGCACAACGAACTCAGATTAAAACTAGGTGATTATACATCTGTGGGAGGAAAATGATTTTGAATCCCATTCACTGATCTTGAATAATGATGATCATGTCTTAACATGATCTGAAGCTCATAACTATATCTTTTCTAAGTTTCCAACGCAAAAACAAATAATGGCACATGATGAGCTATTATGACATACAAGCACATAGGTCTATTCAGAGGACAGAAACCACTCATTCAGTAAGACTGACAAAAGCACAAGGCCAAAGAGATGGGTTACATAAAACGATAGTGCTATTTCCCCCACTATTTAGATACAATACAGCCGTACACAAAACCACAGGCTGCTCTGTTCATGCTCAAGCAGTGGCTTGCAAAAAAAATCTAATGCAGTGTCATTGAAAAAAAAAAAATCAAGCACAGGAAAAATGGGCACATCAGAGCGCCTTTGTGAGATGTTGTTCATGTGAAGTATACAATAATAATCATTTTTAAAAAGAATTAAAAATAAAATTAACTATAAATAACAATTTAGACATTTTTTAAACAACAAAGGAGTGAATTCAGAACATCTTTGCAGGATGTTGTTCATTCGTCTATGTAAAGTATGCAATAAAATGCAGAATAAAATAACTAAAATCAATAAATATAATTTTTAAAATACATGCAAAATAAACAAAAAATAATATACATATGTTAAAATATATGCAACTGGAACAAACCAGAAAAAGTCCGGCAAACTGTCATAGTTTGCGAATTTTACTCAATAACAATGTTTAAATGTACAGGTTGTCTGAAGAAGGCCTTTGACTGAAATGTTTAATAAAAACAATGCAAAATACAGTTTCATGGATGTTAAGAAATATTTATCAGAAGTCAGAAAATTGGATTAACTGATAAGAGCTGATCCAGTTTAATCCATTCAAAACTACTGATAATTATGGAAGTTCAGGAAGTTAATTTTGGGCCTTAACTGCAACGCATGTGGTATAATATAAAAGGCCACTCAGAGGTGTACTAAACTCTCTGATGATTTTAGCAATAAATATTTGAGAGGTTAAAAGCTGTGGGAGTTTGAGGAGAGAGGAGGAGGGAGGGCAACAGCTGGGCAGAGAGACAGAGGTGGAACATTGCCAATTAAATCAGAGTCTCGTCTTCCGGAAGCTTTAGTAGCTTAAGAGAGACAGACTATAGCAGCCGCTCTCTGCATGCAATCATTCCCCCACTGTACTCTGGTATCCCATCACCCCCTGCGTCAACAACATCATGGCGCTCTCCTGCTGCCAGCCTGGCTCCGTGCACATCACATGCAGTGACAGGCAAGTGGGCCGCACGTGCTAGCTATCTCACTGCAGTGAGGGAGAGGGAAAATCAGCCGCAGCTGAGGACTGAAGAGTCTGCAGTGCTGTGGTGTTCAAAAACAGAGGATGGAGTGATGAAGTAAGGTGAGGAGACAGAGAGACAGAGACTACAGGAGCTTGAATAATGCAAACTGACAGGACAGAAAAGGCATGAAAAAAGAGAGGAAAAACAGAACAGATGAAAGAGACAGTGAAGAGATGATTAGCCGTTGGATATACTGCCATTTAATTAAACTGAATGTATAAGAGGATTGCTGGTCTTCACTTCTAGTTATCTACTAACATCTAGCATTGTATTTATATTATGTATAGTGTTCAAGCAATCAAGCAATCTTTTTTTATTTAGAGCAAGGGTACTGATAGTCAATATAAATTAAATATAATACAATTTAAAAGTATAGTTCACCCAAAAATGACATGAAGGTGAGTAAATGATGATATAATTTTTATTTTGGGGTCAACAAACCATTTAATGAATGCAAATAAAATGTACACACAATTTCTCAATTTTATTTGATCAAAAATACACTGATTTAAAATAACTGTTTTCTATTTTAATATATTTTAAAATGCAATTCATTCCAGTGGTAGCAAAGCTGAATTTTTAGCATTATTACTCCAGTCTTCAGTGTCACATGATCCTTCAAAAATCATAATATGCTGATTTGGTGTTCAAAAAACGTTTTATTATTATCAATGTTAAAATAGTTGTGGAAATATAATTTTTTTTAACGATGTTAAAGTCTTTACTGTCACTTTTCATCAAGTTAATGCATCCTTGCTGAACAAAAGTATTAATTTCTTAAAATCTTACTGACTGTAGTGTATCTTACACAATAGCTGATCAATTCATTATCGATGCTGATCATTCCAAAATGGTCAAATATCATTAGCCTTGCACATATCAATCAAATAACATTTATGAGCCATAAAAATGTTATTAAAAATGTCAACTGTTCAAGCAGAAATGTGAGAAAAATCAAATTTAAATAATCACATGGAAAAACATTTTAACACCATTCGATTCTTATCCTATGTCAGTTTTTTTCCTGTATTCATTCTTGCACAAGCTGAAGCATGATGACATAACGTACAGGGTCCACATGTACCACCTACCAAATATAGGATGACTTCACCAACTCAACATTCCAGTGCACGCTGACTAAACAAACATTACAAGAGGTTGTGCAGCCTACTAAACTTTGAGCCTAGTTCAAATGACAACAGCAACATTCTCCATATATTGGACATATTGTGAACACATGGCAATGCAATTCATTTAAATGGACATATTTCGTTTGATGTTTTGTTTTATTATTATTATTATTAAAAGAAAGCCAGTTGCAGGAAGACTTCCCAAAAATCGTCAAAACATCATGGCGCTTTCAAAAGCATAAATTTTTCCAGTTTTGCTAGAGACACATAAGTTAATTCCAACTCATTTCAATTCTATAATGTGACATTTCAGAATGAAATGGATATTAAATGAGTAAGAATGCAGGGTGGGACTTCTTAACCTGCTGGGAATTGATTCAATCGGGAAAAGTGGTTTCTATAGTTTTCCTCTGGAATAATGTACATAGATGAATCGTTCACAATAAGACTAGGGCTGCATTTCCCAAAAGTATCATAAGCCTTGCTCTTAGAAACCATATACACCAATGTTCTCTATGGATCAACTAAAGCTCACAATGCTTCTGGGAAATGTAGGCATGTGTATGAAGTAAATGTGGTCAATTTCCTAGGGATATTAAGGTCTAGGCTAATTTTCTACACACAAAACAGCCTAATGTATGAAACAATAAACTGTTTACAAATCATTTAAAGTGAATTTAATTAGGCTGGCAATAGCCATTATGGCTTTTGCTTCAAAAATATGGAAAAGAGTATACAGACAGAAAAATCTAAAATGTTTTTGTTCAACTTCGGAAGCAAAGCATAACACTTAACAATAAAGGGAGGTGCCATACACAACAGTTGCTTTCTATGAAAGTCACATCTACCCCCCACTATTACGAAGTCAAGGGTGGTACAAAAGAAAAAAGGGCTTACATCATCTCATGAACAAAGAAAAAAGACAGTTTCTTGCCCTCCTTATCTCCCCACTCCATTTTCCTCTCTCTCCCCAGTCAGACACATTTCCTCTGTAAGCTGCTTAAAGACAGAATGTTCTGCTGATCTTAAGCAACTTGAGGGGTTTGCTACAATTTTTTTATTTATTTTTTTTTACATACATTTACAGGACTGTGTGACATATATCAGGTCTCATTGTGTGAAACCAGAGCTGTGTGCCTTTCAGTTTAACTGAGAATGCATAAATTTGAAATGAGTTTGAATAGAGGTAGATGCAGATAGATGCAGAAAATGCAGATAGATGCAGAACTGTAATTCAGATATAAAAATATAAGCATAATTAAAATGGAAAGAAATTATATTAGGGTTGGACGATGTCTATAGTGAAACATTGCGATGGACGATGACATCCCGGGGGGTGGGTTGTAGGGTTAGGGGGTGTGCCCAAAGCGTGAATCCGTATTTAGAAAGGCACAGAAAACAAATAACGATTGCTAGTGGTTACCTGTTAAAATTACAGTACATAAAATTTTACGTAGCCTACCACATAAACAGAGTAAGGAGATGTGACTGAGGACGATGGCGAATGATTTGCAGATCCTGAGCACCACTGACAAACATCTAATCTTGTAAAATATGTGGTAAGTACTGCCGCTCCATAGTATAAACAGACTACGTGCGATCGCGAATCTCGAAAGTGAAAGTGAAACTAAAAAAGCGATCATGCATTCAAAAGCAGTTTCAATGCCAGGCATAATAGAATACATTTATATACAGTATAATTACCCAATGATATAACTGCAAGAGAAAGTATTGAAATATATATTTTCCTCCCATCTCGGGGGGAGATCACGATGCCGGCTCAACATTGTGATGTCTATCGCTGATGGCATCGTCTATTGGCCCAACCCTAGTATATAATAGTTGTAAGTGTAGTTTGCCACAACAAATTTAATTTTTCAGTATGATTTACCCATACACATATTATCATATACACAACATATGGCATATGTCCAAGCACAACATACATTCATTTTCACTTATTTTTATAAAAGGTGCCAATAATTCTAGCACTGCTTTATATCTCACTAATCAGCATAGAAAAACCAGCATAGAATTAATGAAATATGGAACCTTTTGATACACAAATTTGCTATTAGTACACTTGTAGCTCAATATTTCACATAATGTACATTACATTTTTATTTCTATAAAGTAATCTGAAAACATTTTTGTGCTGTTATGGCAAAATCAAAACCTCTTTTGATGATCACATAGGTATAAAATAATATATTCCACATATTTGGGAATAAATAGGTATAATTAGTTAACATTAATGATTAAACTTGTTCTGGACTAATTAAACTAAAGAAGTTAAATTCAACTTGCTAAATCCCTCTTTGAATTGCAATGCAATAAATCATTTTTCCTGTCATTCCAATTGACCTATCGGTAAGCCCCTCTCCTCGAACGCAGATGAGCCAATGGCAGTCGAGTATCAGTTGCACGAGGAGCGGAACTCGGACATCTGTAGGTTTCAGCGCCATAGAGAAACATTGGAAGATCCGAAGCTCGCATCGTTTTTTTTTATGGTGTTTATGCTACAAAAATGGAAAACGATGTGCCTAGGGTACTTGTATCAATGATTCCAGTTATCCTGAGAGGATAGGCAATGGAATTTATTTTATTCCATTTCCTAAACCCAAACAAAACGGAGCAAAATGTCCCAAAGCATTCACTCCCAATCCCAATGAAGACAAAAAAGTTAGTTTTGGTTGTCATACTCTCATTAAGTTACAATTTTCATCTGCTCAAGCAGAACGTTAATGTCATCTTGTGCTTTAGCAAGGTGTCTCTGGCTAAAACTAGCTAACGTTAAAGTTATTGAGTCCATACAAACCTAAATAGCGGACTGTTCTCACGTCTTGTACAGTGTAGAACAAAAACACATAAACGTAGGTCTCTTTATATTAAACTGGTTAATGTATATAATTAAATGTATATAATTAAATTAAATTAAATGTATATAATACCCTGCTATACATGAACAGTGTTGATCCGGGATGTTGTTATCTGCGATTGTGACGAACGTAACATGAGGTTTCTCCTGCTTGCATTGTGATCTGTAAACCCTCGCTTCCAAATTAATATCCACAATATTTATTTTAAAATCTTTTAGATATCCCTCCATGGCATATTTAAGTCCCACTTGAATGGTGGTCATTCTGTGTCCAAAATTTATCAACAAGATATGGGGAGTATGGGGAGCAAGGTTTTCGAACTGACAGCTGTCATTGTAAGACAGTTAGCAACTCCGTTTGTTTGTCTGAGTTCGCAATAGTAACTAACTTAGTTACCGATAGGCCAATTCAAATTCCAATGTATCATACAGTGGGGTGTGGCCAATTCAATACAAATTCATCATGAACGGAGAGAGAATTTTTAAATTCTGAATTTTGCCCAACCCTGGTCCACTGGGTAAGAGTGACATTCTTTACACCTCAGTAAATAATTTACTCACTAATTTTAAAAATGGGCAGGATGCTTGGGTTAAGATGAATAGACAATTGATTTATAGGCAACATCTAGAGGGTTAGTGCTACATATACTTTCCAAAACAAATTCATCTAGATCCTGCATAGTAAAAGAGTGTTGACAGCATTTTGTCCTTCACTGGCTAAACAGGTCCTTTGGATTGAAAGTCTAGACAGCATTAATGATCATATAAACGGCACTGTGGTGCAAACATGTCAGTACATGATTTACTCTTTGATGGGGCACAGAAGCCTTTATTAATCAGTTTTAAGCTCTACAACAACACCATTAGAATAGAGATAACCACAAACGCTTTTAATTTAGGTTAGCCTATCACTTATCAGAAATGTGAAAGAATAACCACAACAAGACAACAACTTTTCTATAGTGTACAAACCACAAAGTGGTGAATTAAGAAGAATATGCAACTTCTGGAAGAGTCAATCAATTCTGTTTTACTACAACCAACACCATGGTGAAGCCAGGGCTGTCAAAGCTTGTAGAGTAACCGAGTCAGCATTACTTCAAAGGCAAAACTGTTTTCTGATACGGACACATCACACGTGAAGAGCCAACCTCACCCAAACCCTGCCCGAATACTTTCCACATTACTCCCAACATCAATTGCTGTCTCTGTCAAGGCTGGTGCTTGTCAATAAAATGCGGCGTGAACAAATTAATTTGTTCTCAGGCAGTTGCAACTTGCAAGTGAGTACTTACTGACATCCAGCAAAACCTGACGTTGAAAAACACTTTCCTGAAATAACCCTCCTAGCATTATAAGAAAACTATTAGGGTTGGGCGATATACAGTGGGTACGGAAAGTATTCAGACCCCCTTAAATTTCTCACTTTTTGTTATATTGCAGCCATTTGCTAAAATCATTTAAGTTAATTTTTTTTCCTCATTAATGTACACACAGCACCCCATATTGACAGAAAAACACAGAATTGTTGACATTTTTGCAGATTTATTAAAAAAGAAAAACTGAAATATCACATGGTCCTAAGTATTCAATTCTGTGTTTTCCTCAGTATTTAGTAGAAGCACCCTTTTGATCTAATAAGGCCATGAGTCTTTTTGGGAAAGATGCCACAAGTTTTCACACCTGATTTGGGGATCCTCTGCCATTCCTCATTGCAGATCCTCTCCAGTTATGTCAGGTTGGATAGTAAACGTTGGTGGACAGCCATTTTTAGGTCTCTCCAGAGATGCTCAATTGGGTTTAAGTCAGGGCTCTGGCTGGGCCATTCAAGAACAGTCACAGAGTTGTTGTGAAGCCACTCCTTCGTTATTTTAGCTGTGTGCTTAGGGTCACTGTCTTGTTGGAAGGTAAACCTTCGGCCCAGTCTGAGGTCCTGAGCACTCTGGAAAAGGTTTTCGTCCAGGATATCCCTGTACTTGGCCGCATTCAACTTTCCCTCGATTGCAACCAGTCGTCCTGTCCCTTCAGCTGAAAAACACCCCCACAGCATGTTGCTGCCACCACCATGCTTCACTGTTTGGACTGTATTGGACAGGTGATGAGCAATTCCTGGTTTTCTCCACACATACCGCTTAGAATTAAGGCCAAAAAGTTCTATCTTGGTCTCATCAGACCAGAGAATCTTATTTCTCACCATCTTGGGAGTCCTTCAGGTGTTTTTTTAGCAAACTCCATGCGGGTTTTCATGTGTCTTGCACTGAGGAGAGGCTGCCGTCGGGCCACTCTGCCATAAAGCCCCGCCTGGTGGAGGGCTGCAGTGATGGCTGACTTTCTACAACTTTCTCCCATCTCCCGACTGCATCTCTGGAGCTCAGCCAGTGATCTTTGGGTTCTTCTTTACCTTTCTCACCAAGACTCTTCTCCCCCGATATCTCAGTTTGGCCAGACGGCCAGCTCTAAGAAGAGTTCTGGTCGTCCCAAACGTCTTCCAATTAAGGATTATGGAGGCCACTGTGCTCAAGGGACCTTAAGTGCAGCAGAAATTTTTTTAACCTTGGCCAGGTCTGTGCCTTGCCACAATTCTGTCTCTGAGCTCTTCAGGCAGTTCCTTTGACCTCGTGATTCTTATTTGCTCTGACATGCACTGTGAGCTTGTAAGGTCTTATATAGACAGGTGTGTGGCTTTCCTAATCAAGTCCAATCAGGATAATCAAACACAGCTGGACTCAAATGAAGATGTAGAACCATCTCAAGGATGATCACAAGAAATGGACAGCACCTGAGTTAAATATATGAGTGTACAGCAAAGGGTCTGAATACTTAGGACCAGTTTTTTTTTTTCAGTTTTTCTTTTTTAATAAATCTGCCAAAATGTCAACAATTCTGTGTTTTTCTTTAAATATGGGGTGCTGTGTGTACATTAATGGGAAAAAAAAATTATCTTAATTTGATTTTAGGCCAATTGGCTGCACTATAACAAAGAGGAAAATTTAAGGGGTCTGAACTTCCGTACCACCATGTAGTATATCAACATCTAATATATCACATGATCTTGCTGACAACATTAATGAAGAAACGTTGTAAAATATTGCCATGATTTACATTTCCTTTTTATTTGGCCATTAAGTTGCGATAACACATTTGAGCAAAAGTCCTTCCTTGTTCTCATTAGTGAAGACTACGACAAATGTTTCTATTAATATCCTGATTAAACCTGACAAAACCCCACTGCTCCCATGCGCCACAGCAAAAAATGCTGCCCACGCTCAGCATGTGTTCATGGTGTGTGTTCACTGCTGTGTGTGTGCACTTTGGATGGGATAAATGCAGAGCACTAATTCCGAGTATGGGTCACCATACTTGGCCACGTCACTTCACTTTTCACTTTAAAATATATACAAAACACAGCAGAGCTAAGCTTCATGACGCCAGACGCTTGACATAACTGCTACTCTATATTTACAAGATGCTCAAGGAAGTGACATCAAAGATAAACAGGCTCTGAACACTGTCAAAATAATATCAATCAACAAAACCTATGCAGAACAAAAAAAAAACTGACGATGGCTCTGACTCAGCACTGCAATGCTATAAGGTCAAGGAGAAATATTTGAAATACAAATCTCACATGGATGCCTCTTAAGAGGATTTTGGCATGATTCCCATTAAACACTTTATCTCCATTAATTGCCAGTGTTAGCATTTGATATTCTAGGACAGGGTTCCTCAAATCTTGCCCTGGAGGTCCAATCGCTGCCGAGTTTAGCTCCAACCCTGATCAAACTCAGCTACCTGTGTTTTTCTAATGATCCTGAAGACATTGATTAGCATGCTCAGGTGTGTTTGATTAGGGTTAGAGCTAAACTCTGCAGGAAAGTGGATCTCGTGGGCCAGATTTGAGGATCCCTGTTCTATACATTGAAACCAGTAAGGTTATACGCCATCTTACTTTCACCTACAATCCTTCTTAAATTGCATGACTGTAGACAGCATTCAATATAAGACGCCTATTGCATAAATAATCATGTATAAATATAATAATAAGATATGGTTGTCATGTAATTTATCTGTCTGAATCTTTTGAGCCCAAGACCATATCAAAGATACCAACAATTAGCCTAACATCTACCCTTGAAGGACAATAATTAATTTTTCACCACAATAGGGGCTGTCTATTCAAAATAAACAAATAGACAAAGGCATAGTTAGATGACATGACTGAGTGTGGAATCATGGGAGTTGTGGTTTTCATCCCCACAGCCGATGCAATCCGACGGGACTCGGGCAGAACTCATGTTCATGGATGAGCTAATGATTTATTAACGTAGTAGAATGGTCGAAGCAGTCGAAGCGAAACGAGGCCGCTGAACGAGCGTGACACACGGCTCGAAAGCAGCGGAGCTTTTATTATGCCACAGTCGACCGCTTCCACTCCTTCCGGTCGTGCGTATGTGGGGAAAAAAAGCAGCACTGTTTTATCATACTAGATACATTTGAAAGTTCTGTTTTAATGCTACTGTTTTAATGTGCGGTCATCACCGGTCTATTAAAACGCACAACATATTAAAGCGTCTTTGGTGTTTCCATGTTTTCTACAAAACAAAACCGGAAATCTAGGTTATGAACTTTCTTTTTTGTCTCGACACATGACACTTAGACCAAACGCGGTCCGTGTCACTAGTTAATATTGCTTATTTCTCTGGATTTAAACATTCTTCGAAACATTTGGGATAATGCAAATACACAAGTCAGCAAAATATATAACACTGTTCTAGTGGTTTTTGGATATTTTAATAAAAAAATCTTACATATTGTGCCTTTAAAAGGCCCAGGTCAGCAAATAAATAAATACGTTATTTCTGATCTTCACTTTGGATCACCACAATCCAAAAGGACGTACTTTCTTCCATGAGGAACTATGAAAACCTTTTTGCATTAGATGTAACTACACAGAAAACAAATGCACAGATATTTAACTAAACTATAATTTTGTGTGTTCAACAGAAGTAAGTCATACAGGTTTGGAACAACATGAGAGGAAACAAATGATGACCAAATTTCCATTTCTGGGTGAATGAATGCTTTAATCTTCATTTAAAGACGTGGACACAAAGTGAAGCCTCTCATTGTGTCTGATCTTGAAATATGTCAACATGAAGGGCTGTAAATGTTCCAGTGACCTCAAAAGCCTGCTCTGTTTCGCTCAAGGGAACGATTCAGGCCCTCAATTCTATGCCAGACAACTGCCTGAAGGAGAATTCCAAAAGAAAGGCCATTGCTTTATAACCCATACTACCCAATCCAATTGAAACACCACCCCGCACAATTTACTGCCATTCAAACCTGCAGAAAATTATGGTTAAGCATCTAAATGTTATAAAAAAGCCTCTTACCTTGAAGTTACTGGAGTTAACCCAAGAGGTGGCGATACCGTCCACCATTTTATCCAGTGCAGTCTGGTCACTCTCCAGGTCGTGACACTTGCCAGCATCTGTGATGTAGTCGATGAGCTCCGGACCCATCTGCAACCTGCGGGCCACATCCTTCTGTAGAACCTGGGTCAGACAGTACTCTATATTTGGCTCCATGGCCTATGATGTCCTGCCACCACCCGTATGGCAGTGGAGAGGAAAAACAAAATAAAAAAAATAGGCCTTTAGCGTGTACAATCCAGGCAAAACAAGAGCACACACTTATTAATATCCCGTGTTGATTAACACTATGAGTGCCACAGGCTGGCAAGAAGCTGAGAGGTAGGGATGTCGACTCGGGAATGCAAACAATGCACCATATGTGACTAGACAACAGCTGATGAGGACTGCGAATTCTCCTTTTTGTCCCTTTAGGAGGCAGCCAAACCACTAGCAGCAGCAGAAGCGCTTTTGGTTGCGGTGGAGCAGCAGGAGTTGTTGTAACTAGAGCAGGAGAGAGAGGGTCCAGCGGAGCATTGCTTCATAATTCAGAGGTCCTCCCTGCTCAGGATGAGAAAAGAGAACTGTTAGCCGAGCACCACCTCTGGATATCAAATGCCAGTGCGGCTGGACCTGCATTTTTGTCAGCTCAGATCAGCAGCCACTTACGAGAAAAGCAGAAAAGCCCTTTGATGGTGACATAACTCAAAGTCCGGCTTGCATTCTCTTAACTAGTTATTTGCTGACCACACATCAGCTGCACGGCTTTGTGGGATACAGCAAGAGAGAAATTCCACTCATATTAAAGGGGTAGTTCACCCTAAAATGAAATTAACTCATCTCTATGTCATTTTTAACCAATTTGATGTTTAACAAAAAGGGAAAAAAACACCATAAAAGCACCACAACAGCAGTCCATACAGCTACTAAACTACTAGATAAAGTCCTGACTGTGTTACACAGCAGTAATGCCATCACTAGGATACTTGCCTCCCAACTGCATTGAGACAAAAATCTGCTAAGGCATCATGGGAATAATCTGGCTGCAATCACAGTTGGTCACCGCAAAGTGTATTACTCTGATAAGCAGATTACCTGATGCCCGGACTCCAATTTTTCTGAAAGACTTCATGAAATGAGCAAAAGATACACTGTCCATTGATCAAAGCAGAACATTGAAAATGATGAATGTACTGGTCACTGAGGCAGTTAATGTGTGCGTGTGTACAGTGGAGTACAAAATGAAAGTCTGAGACCTAAAATATCAGTTTCTGGATCCCAAACTAATGTAAAATAAATACAATAATACTAATAATAAATACATTTTTAAAAAGAAAGAACATTTTCAAAGTAAGATAAGAGATATTTAAGATTCTGCACACAAGATGCTCTTTATAACACGGTCAAATAAAATGGATCATTAGGTTTTGCACAAACTAGTTCATGCAGCTCATCTAAACAAATTTAAACAAATCTAAAGAAAACTCATTTTTAAATTCAACTTTTTCCATGCAAATTATTATGCAGATAATATTATGATAAAATTTAGAAAAATGCAAAATAGAAGAAAGATTCACTGGTGATCTCAGACATTTGGTCCACACTGTATTTGTGTTTTCTCTCTTCACTGTCACAAGCGGTTTTGTTTTTGCATTACAAATCTGTGCCTGTACTTCATGTATCTAAACTACACAATGGTGGGAGGAGACCTTGCCTAGTCTCCTAATTCTCCATAGATCAGAATCACAGGAGTTCATCATTTATGAGCTGTGATGTCACCTTAATGTAAAACACACACCACACCACACACACACACACACACACACACACACACACACACACAAACTACACATGATAATTCAATGATGGCAAGCATTATTTACATGTGCCTCCCTCAAACCACACATCACAAGCCTCCAATTACAGCTTAATTCATCTCTTTAGTGTTTAAAAAGTAACATATCAATCGATTTTAAAACTGGACAATTAGCAAAGAAACTAACCCTGCTGTACACAAGCTAAAACGATCATGCAGTAACCTAAATCCTCACCAGAACTGGGTGGACATCTGATTATAATTCAAAGCAAAATATACTACAGAACTGATGTACTACATAAAGAAAAATATATATCAAAACAAGTAGACTCAAACAGAATGTCATTTCAAGTGAATGACAGGTCCTATATGAGCATCATTGTAAATATATTTAACTTATATTAACGCTCACGTAGTATCTGTCATTCACCCTAAATGAGATGCTTTACTCCGGAGGCTTTAAAAGACCGCATTGTCTTTTATATACGTTAACAATTCAAATAGCAAGCCCCTTTTGTTGAAATCCTTATCAGTGTTTAATTACCAACTGTTTTCATGTCATATCTTGATGTATTTGTTTCTTTTTCATTGAACATCTAGCCGGTCATGCTAGCTCTCACTAGCCGACCGAATAAACTGTCAAAACTCCGGCGATTTACATCACACCGGTACATGTAAACGACAAGCTTGGTTGAAATAATAGGTTATATACTTACTCTGCCAAATCTAGCGGTGGTTTCTGTGTGAAATGACACGGGCTGGGTTATTAAAGGTAAACGAGGTTTGTCTCTCTAGTGCTGCTCCTGTAGACACAATGATGGAGCTGGAATGCGCATGCGCTAAATACCTCTGCTCTATTACTGAATTAATGTAAAATCCGCTTACAGATTTGATACAAACGTTTCATTTTATGTCATTATGACTGCTAGCCATAACGGCTAGCTTGTACCCCTTTATTATGTATGTAACGTACAATATGCGAGTCATTTCTCCATCTATAAACACATTTACCTTTGTAATTACCAATATTTGCTCTTATATTTTGAATGTTTTTCCACACACTAGCCTACAGATATGTTGTTTACACCCGCATATTAGAAATCCTCTGGTGTCCTTCTGTCTCGCTGCCACATGGTCATTTTTCCTTGTGTAGCTAAAACAATGACCTTTATGGCAGGCTATTTTAACATTGATTCCTGAAAACTAACCTATTATTTGATTTTAATTGCTAGTAAGTAATCCAATAGCAAACAGCATCTTTTTTTCAACTAGCTAAGAGACACTCGTTACTAGAAATTACTCAAATATGTATTTAAATTGTATCTGGTAAACTTTTTTTATTTAATCTTTTTTCCTTATAATTTTAACTATGCAGAAATCAATCATATGATTAGCAAATGACAAAGCAATTGAAACTAGTGAGTTGGAACTATATATAAATATAATCAAATATCAACATGCCCCCTAATTATGCACGCAGTGTGTGTGTATATATATATATATATATATATATAAAATTCAACATACAGACTAGCAAAGAAAATTCTGTTAGGGGGAAAAAATCTCAATTTGCCATTAACAGAATAGCTAGGATAATGACTAGTAGCAAAATAATACGAAAGTATTTCAGACTATTTAAGTATATGCAAATCAGTTTAAACAAGTGAGAATATAATTAATGAAACTTAATTATATTGGTTCACTTAAGGCAATTAAAATATGTGCTAGCAAAACAGATATTAATACATTTTAAGGAACTTAATGTTAAAATGGCTTGCCATATTAAATTCAAGGCGATGAAAAACGACTCCGGGCTCCATCTAGTGGTTATCCTGATAAATGCATTTCTATTGATCTCCCATAACGCCCCTCAACTTACATGCAAGTTGTCAGTGACAATTTATACAAATTGTTTACTCAAAATAGCTTTAAAAAGCAATAAAGACATTTATTTGATCCCCTTTTGTGGGTTAAGCACATGTTTTGCCAATATGTCTGAAGATAGCACTGGACAGAATACATAACACCAAAATAATGTGTCAGAAATACAATGCAATCCATCCTACCATTTAATTTTCAAATGAACACAATATATATTTTGTGTATTACACAGTCAATCGGATCTTATCAACCTCTGGAAGACCACATTGCACCCCACGAAGGTAATTGGTGGATCTGCATAAAACACACATCAAAACAGATGCCTGATAATCAGGATAATGTTTGTGATCCTCTTCTCCAGCCACAGGGGAGGACTGATCTAATCACATACAAATGGCTCAAACAGTGAGTCCAGTGTCCCATCTAAAACAGGGCTTGAAGTCTATTTATTAGTCATTAAATTCTCCTTTTAAGTCGTATGCTCCCCTTCAGCCTCCTCCTCTTCTTCACCAGACTCTTCCTCACTATCTTTCACATCATCGCTGTTTTCTGGAACGGATTTGATGATTATTTCGTCATCAACATCATCGTCCTCAACTCTGATCGACTTCCGCCTCTCCAAAACTGATGGTGTGCACACTGGTGTGACATCCTAAATGCAAATAAATTGTCTTTTAAACACTAGTAGCATAAGATTACATATCCTAGTCATTTTCTATGGTAAATGTTGGCACATGGGTTTCATTGTCAGTCACAGTGACTGATACCAGTTTCTGTCGGCACAGTAATCTTACTTCAGTCAATGGTTACAACTGAGGTAATTTTCAGTGTGCCCAGCATATGCCCACAAAATCAGTGGAAGAAATGCATACATTTACTGAAATACTTAATCTTTAGGGGTGTAATGATACACGCATTCGTATTGATCCATTCAGTACGAGGCTTTTGGTTCGGTGCGCATTACAAACCGAACGATTCGATGGACTAATCCTATTACATTTTGAAAATAAAACCGCTTAAAGTGTGTGTAAATGTTCTCAGTGCCACTGCGTTCAACAAGGCAGCCGAAATGACGTAACAGGCAACGTGCTGTCTGCCCCACGATAACCTCCCCTAGCTGAGTTGCGTCGAAAGACGATGATCTTGTATCGACGATAGCCAGAGATAGTCAAAAACATCAATCGTTGGCAATATTAAGATATTTGGCTTTTCCAATTAATGTAGGCCTGTTACATTCTTATTTTTATTAGGCCTATTATTATTAAGAAGTTACTTTTATTATATTAAAATTGCAATTAATTTGCCCCGCAATATTACCACATAACTGACGCGCTGCGCGGCATAACCCCAAACGCACTAGGTAGGGATGCCAAGATACATTAAATACACAGGGCCATTTTTCACTGGACTGAGCTGCGCACAACACACGTGCATATTCGCATGATTTTTTGCAGAGCTAGGTCCCCTCTTCCGTCCCGTGAACCAAAGGCTTGTGTAGTTAATGCTGCTCAATGTGAAAGCCCGCAGGTGATGGAGATTTACTGATTACAGAAAACGGCTTATGACAAGATGGGGGGGGTTGCATTCACAATATCGACATGCGATTTTCGTGAAGTCTCCCCATTAAAATTTACCCCCCCCCCCCGCGCCCCCAATATATTAATCAATTAAAACTTATGTACCAAAAAAAAAAGGTATTTTAATACAGGTCTATTATACAATGATTTATAGGCCTACAATTAAAACTATCCTAAACACTGCAAGTCATCAATCAAAATAAATGAAATAAAGATTTATTCCAAGCACCCCGTACTTTAAAAAACACCCGGCTTGAACACAATATATGTTTCTTTTTTTTTTTCACCTATTGACATATTAGAAATATTAAGGAATAAATAAAACCAGGTCGCTATATACCGTTATTAGTTAAGTTGAGTAGATTCCGTATTCGTAGTCCTTGAGAGGAAGATGAGGCGTCAGATGCAGAAAAGCGCAGTTATTACTCGTCATTTCTCCTTTTACTTTCTACTATTCCTGCATGTGAATTGACTGAGGATTAAGAAGTTACCGCAACGCCTGTGAAAAGTTTGCACGGATTGTGTTTTTTCGCCGTGGGATGATCCACTATTGGCTCGCCTTCATGGTTTAAAACCTAAATATTTCCAACATTGCGACGTAACCACAATCTACCCCCCGTACGAAACTGAACGCGACACCACTGGTTCAAACGAAGTCGTGAATTTCGGAACCGTTCCCCATATTAATTACCTCACCTGATACTGCACACATCGGCTCAGAGTGGGCTTTCTTGGCAGGAATCGAGCTGCCTAACAAAGGAGGGCGAACAAAACAAAATGGTCAAACTAAAATACCAACAAAAAAAACAATTTTAAGGGAATAGTTCACCCAAGAATAAAAATCTAGCTGGAATATTTAAAGGGACTTGTTTCTTCTTTGGAAAGATCAGAGAAGTTTAGCATTACAGCGCGTGTTCACCATGGTTCACTGGAGGAGTGGTAATATGGACTATATTATCTCTGGGTATAGTTCCGCCACCAGAAGTGATGGTAAAAAAATACTGAGATAACCAAAAGCCTAAGGAGGATCAAAACATGCAGCTTTTCAATTCACTGAGATTAAGTGATGGACTGGAGCCATGTGAATTATTGTTTTTATCAACTGGTGGACGAATTTCGAAGGAGCATTCCTACGCCGGGAGCACATTGGTCGAGGCAAGGATGTAAAGCTAAATTTCTTCAAATATGTTCCGATGAAGAAACAAACCCATCTACATCTTGGATAGCCTAAGGGTGAGTAATTTTTTTTCAAATTTTCATTTTTGGATAATCTATTCCTTTAAATGATCTGATTAAAAATAACAACATAGTACTTACAAATCCTGGGAAATCATAGTCAATGCCCTTTGCCGCTAGTCTCTTGCGTAGCTTAGACTCTTTGCTTAAAAGCTTTTCACCAAGTTTCTTCAGATCTTCTTCCGCATGCTGTTTGTTATGACGAGAAACTGCAGGCTGCGTTGGCTTCTTGAAGACCATCCTGGAACCTACAAATAGCTTTTCATGGACCTTCTCAGGTGGCATCACATGACCTATACAGGACAAAACACAGTAATGTTTAGACAACATATGTAAGAAAATATACATGCAAAATCATTTACACAACTCACACTTTATGAGCCGTTCTCCAATAAGATAGTTGTTCATGGTCTCAGCCACAATCTTAGCCACCTCATCACACTCAAACTCCACAAATCCATAGCCTTTGCTCCTTCCAGTCTGTGAAAGATGAGTTTAATAATACTTGCATTAAAATCTTTAAAGCAAGGTATTATCCACTAGTATGACTCTTGTGTGTTTACAGTGTTGGCACATTGGTTTTATTGCACAACAACAGAGTTGGCGATAACAAAACGTACCTTATTGCTGTCTGCACAATTATCTTATCCAAAGCAACAAATGCCAAAGATAATTTTCAGATTGTGCCATTATTATTTTATGTTAAACATAAATTATATGTACATACAAGCAAACATCCCAAATTCTAAAGTCTTTTTTATTTGAAAATATTTGGAAGCCATCCCTATGGGATCAAACATGTTTTCTTTAAGAATCCTCTTAAAGGGGTCATATGATGTTGACTAACGACAATGAACATGATTGCCGTGTATTGCGCGGTAATTAAATGTCTATGCTCTCCCGGTCTTCAAGGTTAAAAAAATACCATTTTTCCACCATCTGTAATTATTGTCTCCTATTCGACCCCGCCTTTCTGAAACGCGTCGATTTTTACAAACCTCATCGGTCTGAAAAGCGAGGTGTGTTGTGATTGGCCAGCTATCCAGTGCGTTGTGATTGGCCGAATACCTCTAGCATGTGACGGAAATGTTACACCCCTACCATATTGTGATGATGCCCCGTCCGGCCGGGGCGACGATTCAAAAACATGAAAACCCCATTATCAACAAAGGCATTCGCTTGATCAAGGGGGACATCAATTATGGATTATAATGGACTTATACTTAATCTTATGAGTGCATGCGCACCCGTGTATAACTAAAAACCATGTCGCAATTTGTGCATCGGAGAATGACAAACAACCAGCCCCTACTCTACATGCTCCAAAAAAATCGCTTTAAATAACAAAACTATAAAAAACTCTTAAATATAAAACAAAAATACCTACAGTCTGTGAGTCAGAACAGCTGGGATTGTAGTCTACTCTCCCAGGATCAAAAAAAAGTCCTCCATAATATGTGCTGCACACATCCGAATATTTGTTTTGAAGTGTTCTGGAAAAGTGTTGTAAATACAACTTAACCACGGATTTCTAGTCATGTCCTCTTTTGGAAGGACAAAAAAAGTAGTTTTGCTTTCACAACGAAAAACAGCATCACACACGGCGGCCTAGAGCGAGCAGAGGCCGGGAGCTAGAGTGAGCAGAGGCGGCGGGCTAGAGTGAGCAGAGGCCGGGGGCTAACGTGAGGAACGGCCGGAGGGCTAGAGCGAGCAGAGGCCGGGGACTAGAGCGAGCGGAGGCCAGGGGCTAGAGTGAGCAGAGGCCGGGGGTAGAGTGAGGAACGGCCGGAGGGCTAAAGTGAGCAGAGGCCGGGGGCTAGAGTGAGGACCACTGGAAGGGAGGGCTTAGAGTGAGCAGGGCCGGGGGCTAGATGAGGAACGGCCGGAGGGCTAGAGTGAGCAGAGGCCGCGGGCTAGAGTGAGCGGCGGCCGGGGGCTAGAGTGAGCAGAGGCCAGGGGGCTAGAGTGAGGAACGGCCTTCCGGGGCTAGAGTCGAGCCAGCAGGAGCGGGGCTAGAGATCGGTGCGGCCACGGATTCGACAAGGAGGCATTGCATGGCAACCCAGAACCCTGTGCACAACCGCCCCCCCCCCCGGCGCCCCCCAGGCCCCTCCCGACCATCACAAGTCCAACCGGTGAAAGCCGATCCGGTGACCCACAGCGCAAAGTTGTTGTATTTCCTCATGAGCCCCCCGACCAGAAGGATCAGCTACAGGCTGCAAGAGCCCTATCGTCCTTTTTTGGAAGGCCAAACAAAGTAGTTTCATTTTCACAACGAAACACAGCGTCTTCACGACATGGCGGCGGCAACAACACCCTACGACCAGCAACCGAATCCAAAGTTACGCCCTTCGTTCTTTGCCCCGTGCAAAACACCTTTGGGGGCGTTATGCAAATCTTCCCACATTGTGACGTAGACGTGTGGGGGCGTGTTAGAACGAGCCGTTTTAAGTAGGAGGTGTACTAATTCTTAACACTTTCGATCAACAGATATATCTCTTTGGATTTGAGACTTTTGAGCTTGTAACACTCAAAAGAGAAAGAAAAAATTAAAATCGCATCATATGACCCCTTTAAAATCAATAGGGCCTTATTGAGTTAACTGAATCCAAGAGGATCTTATGTGTTTCTTTATAGAACTTCTACTATAACTCAAATTAGTTTAAAAAAATTATAGAAATTCCATCAGGATTCCTTTAGGATTTGTATTCAGCCACTTCATTAATACTTTCAATATATAATTTAAGAATCGGTTGTGTAATAAATACAGTGCACTAACCCAACTGATTGTATACTACAAGAACGTCATACCTTTTTACTCCTGGAAACTCTTATTCGTGTGACTTTGCCAAACTGTTTAAAATAAGATTTTAACTGGGGTTCAAACAATCCTCGAGGCAGATGGCCAACATAAAGCACTCCAGGAGAAAGCGACTGACCCTGAGGGAATATAATTAATATTATATTCAGCTCAAAATAATAAAATATGCAAGTCAACTAACGCTAAACAGAAAAACGTCAAACAAAATTGAAGAACGTGCAAGCTTTGTAGAACAAATTAGTGTCGAATAAAGAGGTTTCTTCTATTCAAATAACATAATTATGTCTAACAAAGATAACTAAATAAATGTCAAATGTAACAAATACTTTTTCAACGTGAAGATAAATGATGGTTGGGCTGAACTCCAGCCACATGGTCAGCCCTCATACCGTTTTAGGACGATTCTTCACTTGCTGAACCTTCTTCTGAAACTCTGCTTCCTCCTTTAGATTCAGAGCCAGTAGGTTTTTCGCCGGCTTCTCTGATGATTTGCCTTCTGTCATGATTAAATATAAGATTGCTAAAATAAATATATCTATACGTTTCGGACCTAGTGTCGTGCTATCTCTCCTAAAACCACGTTGTGCTTCGTTCAGGAAGCTCTTCTTCTTCTTCTCTTTTGTGTTTAATGGCGGTTGGCAAACCAGCTTAAGGTGCATTCCGCCACCTACTGGAATGGAGTGTGAGGCCTTCTTTTTCTTCTTCTAATATTTTTACGGCGGTTGGCATCCAGCGTAATTAGGTGCATTACCGCCACCTTCTGCTCCGGAGTGTGGAACACTAAATTACATTCTATTTATTAATCCCGTCCTTTTAAGAAAATTAAAGAAAGCTTTACTATTTATTTCACTTGCCCATTTTATTAAAGATTTAAAATGTACCACCTGAATTCCATTCTTCTTGATTTCAACTATCATATAACTTCCTCATATTTCTTACACTCAAGAATTGCATGGGTTACTATTTCTTCTACTTTGCATTGTTCACATAGTCCATTTGGATGCTTCCCTAATATTTTGAGTGTACTATTAAGATTGGAATGTCCCAACAATGTTCTATTATAGACAACCTCTTCTTTCCGTCTTATTTTTTTTACTTACTTTAAATTGTAGAGAAATCTACCCTTTTCGTTGTTGTCCCACTTTATTTGCCATTCTGCAATAACCCTTTTCCAGATTAAAACCTTAATTTCAGATTTGCTTAGAGGAATTTGTAATTCTATTTCCGCTCAGGAAGCAGCTAAGGTTCAAGAAGACAATTCACAATAAAAGTCACTACAAAATAAAAGTCCACGATATTTACCTTTTTTAATAAAATCATTTTTATTCATTGCTCTCATTGGGCCTCATTCATGAAACATTCGTAAATATAGGAGTAAATTCGGAGTAATTTACGCGTAAAACGGACCTTCCCGAAAACTCTCCTCCGGATTCACAAACACTTCGTACACATCAAATTTGATAGTTAAATGTGTGTAGGTTAATGAAGTCCAATCAGTCGTAAATAGGGCGCTCGTGCACGCTCATTCACAATTAGCATAATCCCCGCCTGAGTGTCAGGAACAAAAAAAAACGCAGGTGGATATTCTGGTCTACTTTCTCAGGTTTGGCTCCAGTATATTGCATAAATGCTAAAAACACTAATAGGCTATATGCCTAACAATCAATATTCAATAACGTGTGTCCACAAAAGCGTTTTTAGCCAGCTGAAAAACTGTCAGGCGCTCTTCTTAAAACGGCCAGCTGGTGGCGCTGGAGGACGCTTTGGTGGCACAGCGTTTTTCTAGCTGAGCCTGAGAGATGCTCCGGTTGCTATGATTTGAAATATCCACGGCAGTAACATATTACTAGTATCTCATTTTAAGAATATTACTGAATATACAAATTCAGTAACCAGCAATATAAACTTCTCTATTGTTGTTCAGTTGTTTTACAAGTAGGATGATTGGTCGGTGTAGTATTTGTCCCGCCCCTCCTCCATTGATTGGACGGCTGGGTAAAAAGTGACACAAGCAGTTTATCAACTCCCAGCTACCAAAAAAAAAACACGGAGCAAACAAACTTGTAAAATACTATATGATGGCAGTGCATCAAAATTCAGTGGCATTAGTTTGCCAAAAAGAACACCGAGCGTTTTACGCAGTATTTACACGTGGTAGGGAGCAGGTGTACAGTTCTTTCGTAACATTTTGAAAATACGAACACTTTCACGCATCCGAAAATTTACGTCAGAACGGCTTTATGAACGATTTACACAAAAATTATTTCTGCTCGTGTTTCATGAATGAGGCCCATTGTTCTTATGATATATGCTGATAACATAGTTTGCTATTTTATAGTTATGTTTTAATTCATACATATTTTTTCATCTACTTAAATTAAAATACTACTACTACTACTAAAACTTTGTTTGGTTAACGTTTGCCTGACTGGCAGTGGGTTTTTACTTTGCTTGTTCATCATTTTACTAATAAAAAAAAACACTATTAATACTAATTGTTGTCATTTAATTAAAAATACATTTAATAAAAACTAAATCAGGTGCAAAATGAATAACTTTTAAGATAAATTTAAGGAAATATTAGCTTGTATCCATATGAACAGAAATACAGAGCAGGGTAGAGGATGAAGGGGGTGGACCCCACACAGATGGGGTTTTGAATGAATGATAGGTTGAATCACTGATGTAAGGCTGTACACACATGTCGATCAGCAAAGGTGAGAGTGCAGCAGATTATCACCTGACATGGCAACTAAAATCATTTATTTTACTGTGAATGGAAGACCAGAACAAGCTGAGTTTTCCATTGACTGTCCTGCACAAGATGTTAAAGGTAAGGATTGTCTCAAATTATATATTTCTTCTAGTCTAACTAGAATTGTATACTTTTATATCAAATGTATAATATTCTTTGATTAAAAATGTCAAGTTTTTGATGTGCACACAGAAATATAACACTGAAATGAGATGAATGTTTAACTGCTGAACCAATAATAATAATAAATTAAGTTTAAATTACATTTACGTAATGTAAATGATTCAATATATAAATGTTCAGGTAAAAAGGGGGTTGTCTTTAATTCGTGTATCAACATCAAATAGAATTTCTTCAATGAAAAGGTTTTTTTGTAATGACCAAATTGGTTCTCTGCCCTCATTAGCATTTATTCTGCAGAAAACAAGCTTGAGGACTGTTCTCATTTTCAAGGGCACTAACAACAGCCAGGTTTCTTTAATCAGGTCCTCTCAATTACAGCGAGCCCTTATGAAGAGCTATTCTGTTGACCTGGATAGCTAATACAGCATAACAGATGATCTCATTTTTGAATCTTTATTTTTTTGATATAAGACTCCACTTCTCTAGAGAACTCTCAGGCCACTAATTAACTTTATATCTTCCATACTGACTCAATGTGCATGGGTGAATATGTAGTCACAGATTGTGAGTCAGAAACAAATAAACCGTCATACTTCAGTTAGACAGCTTGAGTCACAGGTGGTGCTGACAGTCAGTCAGTCTTCAAGTGCCAAGCAGTGGACTGAAGGAAACATATGGCGTTTTCAGCATTAATCACTCATATTAAAGTGCATTCATTTCCATGTACCTCAGTTATGAAGATGAGAAATGTGATGATGAAGTATATCTGCAACATTAATGATAAATGTTTGTGTGTGTGTTTGCATCACAGATCTTTTCCGAGCTGCAGCTGAGGCTGGACCTCATGACATCTTAAAACTCTACAATACTAAAGGCAATATCATTAATATTTCCCCACAACTGGCTCCAAATAGTCCACACTCCTGCTATAAACTGGAAGTGGTCGCTGCAGACTGTAACAGTGAGCTGATAGGTATTCTCCACCTTAGCACTACTGTATTGATAAAGTTATGAATAAACATAAATGTGATAAATGTCACACGTGACCATTTGGATCATGTTGAACTCTATCTTTTAGGTTCAGATCTGGCTGTTGCTCTGGGATTTGACCTCTCTTCTATGGAGAAAAGGTAACGTTGGGACATATTTAAAATGCACACTTTCTGTATGGCAAATTAAATCAGAATTTTCATTTTGGTGATATTTAATAGCCATCAAAGTAGTATGCATGCTTAAAAACGTCCTACTACCTTAAAGAAATAAGAAATCACACTTGTCTGTGACTGTAGCACAAGAAGAGTCATGATTCATGGCCAACAGAAATCTAGCACAAAATTGCATTTTATATGTGCCACAAACTCTGGCTCTTATTTAACCCCATAAATGAGTCGAATAAAATGTCTTTTAAACAGGTTACAGAGCCTGGAGAAAAGAATCTTAACTGAAGCAGCAGAGACTCCTGCCATTGTGTATGAGATGAAGAGACAGGTGGAGTCATTCAGAGAGAAACTGGAGGTATGAACACTGAACTACTGCATTTGAGATTTTTCATCTGCACCGGGAATTTAATGGATTCCATATATAGTTAAATATTTTCATTATTTTTTATATTTTAAGGGAAACAAGAATGCATTCAGTTGATCAAAGGTGACAGCAAAGACATTTGACGTTACAAAAATTATATATATAATGATGACGATGATGACATCATATATTTATGGAAATATATATTTCCATAAAATGCCGTTCATTGAACTTTCTATTCATCAAAGGATTCTGAAAAATATATATATAAAACGTTTTTGTTTCTACAGAAATATTTTACACAGCAAAAATTGTTTTCAACATTGATAATAATAAGAACCATTATTAATAATTGAGCACCAGTGATTGCTTATAATAACTGAGCACCAAATCGGCATTTTAGAATGATTTCTGGAGGATCATATGACACTGAAGACTGGAGTAATGATGCAAAAATTTTAGCTTTGCCATCACAGGAATAAATGACATTTTAAAATATACTAAAATAGAAAGTAGTCCTTTTACATCTGAATAATATATAGCAATTTTACTGTTTTCACTGCATTTTTGTTCAAATAAATGCAGCCTTGGTGAGCATATAACTTCTTCAAAAAAGATTAAAAAGGGCTTAATTATTCCAAACTTTTTGTTGGCAGTGTTTATATGGTAATTAGTTTTTTGTGTGTTTGTATTTCTTTCTTTTCTTATTGTTTTTTTTTATTTTATTTTGGAATTAAGGACTTTACTATCTCTATCAGTAAACATAAGGAACATTTACCAAGTACATGCATATTTCTAGCCCTATAACATGATGTCTTTCTCTTTAGAGTGTTGAGCACCTGAGCTGGTTGGGACTGTTTAAAGACATATCAGAAGGCACCCACAAGCCCTCCCCTTTCTACCATAAAAGAACCCTGCGCAAGACCCGAGAAGAGTGTGAGCACGTCAGGCAAAAGTTCCTCCAAATGAGGTGACATTCCCAAAATTCATTATTTAAAATCTAATGTGAAAAAAATTAAATTAAATAAAAAAATTGAGGGGGGTGGTTGGGGGGAAACTATTTTTTCATGATTCTCCTGTATCTGTATCCTGTTATTATTGTAAAAGTTCAATAAACAGATTTAATAAAAAAAATCTGATTTATTTTATCTAGTTCTCTGGAGGTTTCTGAAGAGGTGAGACAGTATCTTAAAACACCAACCTTTGATAACTGGTAAGTTTTTCACAAAACAATGCATGCTAACAGAAATGCACTTTCTTTTCCTTATGTTCACTACACGGAATAGTTTTGACAATTTCATATAAATATTTAACCCGGATATGACTTGTTTTTTCTAAATAAATGGAAAAACAGGAGTCTTCACAGTAGCTGCAGCCACATCAAAGTCCTGCACCTGTCATACATGAATAGGAAATTGTTAGTGAAGCAAAGCACAGCACTTCTAAATTAAGCATAAAGAACATGGCAGAGATCAGGCCTTTCATCTTCCCGAAGGGCCTCATATTAATTTCAATAGTGCTGCTTGAGGTTTACAAATCAAAAGCACTTCTTGTGAGCAAAGGGCTGGAGCTCCATGTTCATTAATGCAATAGTCTCCCGAGTGGACTTGTTGAAACCAGGCTTCAGCTTCAGATTAATACAACAAGATATGATTCCGTCTAAGGAAAATAAAGATTTTGTGCTGTTGTAGGCAATGGGAGGATGCTGAGATCATGGTGCTGCTCCAGGTGATGTACACAGACCTGGACTTCATCTCCACTTTTAACATTGAACTGGATGTGCTGCAACAGTTCCTTTATGAAGTGTACAGACGCTACAATAACATCCCCTTCCACAACTTCAAGCACTGCTTCTGCGTCACTCAGATGGTAAGAGCGTGTGCAATCAGCCTCAGGATTTCTTCCAATTATCCACTTCTCTATCTGCTTGATTAATAGATGTCATTCCCCAGACAGCCATCATTTCACTCACAGCGCTGCTGCCAAAACGTTAATTGTAATTTTACTGGAATCAGTTTCCCTTAATTGTCCCATTAAGTCTCTATCCACAGGGTCATCGTTGTAGCTTACCAAAGCCATAAAAAGAGAAAATTATTGTGTATGTGTTCATGTTTTTGAAGGTCAGTGAATGTTGAAGGTCAGTCTTCTGTCCATCCATCCAAACTTGTGGGCCAGTTAAAGGCACAATATGTAATTTTCGCCGCTAGAGGGCGCGTATTCAAAATAAACGAAGAGACAAAGGCATAAGTTAGATGACGCCGTGACTGAGTGTGGAATCATGGGAGTTGTCGTCTTCATCCCCACAGCCGATGCAATCCGACGGGACTCGGGCAGAAATTATGTTCTTGGATGAGCTAATGATTTATTAACGTTTTATGAATCAGGGTGAGGCTGAAAGCCGTTGAAGCTAAACGAGGCCGCTGAACGAGCGTGACCCACGGCTCGAAAGCAGCGGAGCTTTTTTTATGCCACAGTCGACCGCTTCCACTTCTTCCGATTGTGAGTATGTGGGGTTAAGCAGCTCTGTTTTATCATACTAGATACGTTTGTAAGTTCTGTTATAATGCTACTCTGTGGTGTCGTCACCGGTCTATTAAAACGCACAACATATTAAAGCATCTTTGGTGTTTCCATGTTTTCTACAAAACAAAACCGGAAATCGAGGGGTTATGACTTCATTGGCAGGCGACACAATAGACACGGTCCGTGTCACTAGTTAAAGTTGCTTATTTCTCTGGATTTAAACATTCTTCGAAACATTTGGGATAATGTAAGTACACAAGTCAGCAAAATATAACACTGTTCTAGTGGTTTTTGGATATTTTAATAAAAAAATCTTCCATTTTGTGCCTTTAAGACTTAATTAATTAGGAAAATCTTTCAATTTTCTCTAAGTAAAAGAAAGTTGTTAATACTTTAAGATTAACTGAAAAATGAGTATCATATATATATATATATATATAGACTATACACCAATTGAGGGTTTATCGACTGGCCCCAACAGGACAAGTCCTGGCTATTAATATCTGGGTCCATCTGTTTGTCAGATGTATGGACTAATATGGCTAACAGATCTCAGAAGCAAGATTGACAGTATTGACCTCCTCATCATGCTAACCTCAGCCGTCTGTCACGATCTAGATCACACCGGCTACAACAATGCATACCAGGTGAGAAAGCTGCTGTCTCAAGATCTGCTGCTTTTCAGTACACTGCATAAACCGATGGAAGTATCTCCTGTTTCAGATTAATGCACGCACTGAGCTCGCCTTGAGGTACAATGACATCTCCCCACTGGAAAATCACCACTGCGCTGTAGCTTTTGAAATCCTGGAAAAGGTAAAAACGCTGGTTATAGATAAAAATCACAATAGTAAACTTTAGATTTTGAATGTTTAAGCTTCGACTTTGAAAATCTCCTTGACGTACATTGATCTAAATTGTTGACTTTTTCATTTTTTATGTAAAAATGCATTATATATGTAACTGACAATAATTTGCATGCTGTTTGTGATTGGTCTTTTTGACTTAGTTATACTAGCATATTACTCATAGTACTTTGTACTTTGCTATGCAGTGTGTATGTATTGTATGCATATATTCTATATGCATGAAAAACCAACATTAATTATTTTTCAGAGTGAAAGCAACATTTTCCGAAACTTGCCGACAGAGCAATACAAAAGAATAAGAGAGGGCATAATTAAGTATATTATTTACTCTTCTATAATCTCCACCATCATATCTATATCAAACCAAAATCTAGGTAAAAACTGAGCAACTTCTCATCACTGCAGGTTTATTCTTGCTACTGATATGACCAGACATACTGAGATCCTCAACAAGTTCAAAGCCATTCTCCCTGTGTTCGACTTCAGCAGCAAAGATCACAGAGATGTGGTAAGAACAATGATATTCGTAAAGGTCTTTCAGTGATCAAACCCAGCAAACCTATATTAGCTACATTAAACGTTCAGCTTTTAGGGCTGTTCTTGGTGACAATCCCCTTGAAGGCACTTCCTGTCTTCTGTAACAGTTGATGATGATCATGATTAAAGTAAGTGACATCTCCAATGAGGCGAGACCCATGGATGTGGCAGAACCGTGGCTGGACTGTCTGCTGCAGGAGTTCTTTAATCAGGTAAATATAGCTAACCTTTTATAATAAACAAGTATCTTCCAGTGTCATGTTGGGAGCAGTGCAGTACAATTTTCATTTTAAACAACAGTATTTTGTGCTTTTATGTTATCTAATGTAAAACGAAGTGTTTTGACATCTTAATCTAGAGTGACATGGAGAAGTTGGAGGGTCTTCCTGTCACTCCATTCATGGATCGAGACAAAGTGACCAAACCGTCTTCTCAGACTGGATTTATCCGCTTTGTTCTCTTTCCTCTCTTCATTGAACTGGCAAATCTTTTCCCTTGTCTGGAGGTGAGAAAGTTCCTGGAAATCTTACACTTTAATAAGACACCATACACTTTAAAGGGTTAGTTCACCCAAAAATGAAAATTCTGTTATTTACTCACCCTCATGTCGTTCCATCCAAACCCAGACCTTCATTCATCTTTGGAACACAATTTAAGATATTTTTGATGAAATCTGAGGGCTCTCTGACCCTCCCATAGACAGCAAGGTAACTACCACGTTCAAGGTCCAGAAAAGTACCAAGATGATCGACAAAGTAGTCCATGTGACTACTGTAAAGTTACAAAGCTACGAGAATAAGTTTTTGCTCAAAGAAAACAAAAATAACGACTTTATTCCACTTGTGCATGCGCGTTCACGACAGTATCACGACGAGCGTGTGGCGGTGCCGGCGCTGACCCAGATCCGGCATGATGACGTCATTACGCCACACGCTCGCGGCATGATACTGTCATACTGTAGTTTTTGATTTCATCAAAAATATCTTAAATTGTGGTTCCGTAATGATGACGGAAGTCCCTTACGGGTTTTGGAACAACACAGGTGAGTAATTAATACAGAATTTAAAGTTTTGGGTGAACTAACCCTTTAATAAGTTAGGAGAACTAAAACAATTTGAGATTATCAGTTACATCAAAAATGTAAAGGCAAGGCAGCGCAGGCAAAACCAAGTTTTATCATGCACTGATTAGTTTTGAGATTTTGGGCTATTTTGGTTCTGTAACATGTCTTTCAGATTAGTGGGAATTGTTTATTTAATTGCACTTTATATATTTGCATCACAAAACATATCTTTCAAGGTTGTTTTCTCAAAATTAGCCAGTAATTCCCACTTCAGTAGTACATACATACACCAAACTTGCCAGATTTATTATATATTTTGAAGGTTTTTACAGAGGGGTTTGTTAACATATTATTTGCTTGATTTCTGATTTATATATCATTTTCTTAAAAGCTAAAAAAAAAATGTTCTTGCCCTGATTGTTGACAACATTTTCTGATTTATAGAGTGAGATTACAAGTTTAAATCTTTAATATGTCAACAAAATGAAATAAGAATGTTGAACCTCGCTTTATCAAATGTTCAGATTTATATTTTGGAAATGTACACAAATTAGTGCATTTTAATTAGATAATACCTCATTTGCATATTTAGGCATAACATTACAGAACATTTGTAATACAAAATGTAATGTCTTAATGTACTGTAATTAGTTAACTGGGGAAGTGTGGTGATATCTATTAGTCAAAAAGTTTACCCTGTCTGTGGTGTCCTGTCTACAATACACTTCAAGATATTAATTAAGATTGAGTTTTTCTTCTACACAAGCATGTTAATTGCACCTAAATTGAAATATTGAGTTATCTCATGCAATTTTGATTAGGGGGGGGGAGGGGGAGGGGGGGGGGGGGGGGGGGGGGGGGGGGGGGGGGTGTTGACATCTGTCATGCTGTCTAGTAGAAACACTTGAAATAATAAAGAGATAATATATCATCCCATTGATTTTTCTATTTTCAGAGGTCAAGCACAACTTATTCAGAGTCGAGATTAGTGACATTTAAAGACAAACATTTCTAACTCTTACTTCTAACCTTACAGCAGCACATCATTGACCCAGTGCGGAAAGCCCTGGATTATTACACAGAGATGGAGAAAGCTCTGGAGAGGGAGAAACAGAACCGGGCCCAGAGTGACAAGGTGGTCAAGCCCAGCACCTCAAAAGAGCCAGAAGCTCATCCAGAACCTGGTGGGACGACAAAACCAGTCAACCTGTAATCTAACCACACTGTTAAATGTTCATTCTATAATCATAATCAATTTGAATTTCAGAATTGTGCTTTAAGGATTAAAGTAAATTTATTTATGCTACTTTTACCAGCTAAATGTACTGTGTGTAATGTGTGTATATATATATATATTCAAAAGAGGGTTGAATAGTTTGACTAAATATATACAAAGTGGTAATGCTTATATTTAGCCCTTTTCTAATTTTAATATAACAATTTTCATTACAGATTTAGCATAACAAGCTGAATTTAAAATGTTCAATTGAAAAGTTTAACATGAGTATCAAAATATGTTTTATGTCACACATTTGCTTTAATGACAGCATCTGGAATAAAACTACTTAATGAAAGTACTAAAATCACAGTGTCTGCTGAGATGTTTTTTTAAAATCATTTTTATCATGAATGCAGTGAACATGCACAGTTAGCCCAAAAGATGGCGCTACTGCAAGCTACAATTTCATAGGCATGAGAGGAGGAGGCTATACATGGAACTGTACCATTAAATTATTAAAGTAAGTGATTGTCACTGCTATGTACATTATAGTATTATCATTATAGTATAATATTTATAATTGTTATAAATATTGACTGAAGTAGGCCTGATGTCACTGATGTCTACTGTGCATCTGAAAATGTGCTATTAAAGAGTTGAGGGTCAAAAACATAAATCATCACAGCACTCTTTTTACATTCAAATTTATTTTAAAAAAGAAAACTTACTTCATCTTACACATCTATTTCCCAAAAAACATATAGTGTCTCTTTAATCTGACGATGCAAATGGAATAATATGCATGCAGTTTTGTATTTCTCTCAAATACTGTCCTGCACAAGTAATACCCACAATTCCATTTGAACTCCATTTGAAGCCATTAAGTTGTAGAGGCAGGTAAAGCATTAGCATGCAGCACTGTACACATTTGCATAGTAAATGGCTATCACTTATTTTGGATTAATTTCTCAGTGTCCTTTACCAACATGCCATTGCATGAAACAGAGCAGAAAAAAATCTATTATTCTCAGGAAGGAAGGGAATTTTTTTTTTTTATCGGGGCAGTGGATATAGGAAGTACATTGTTTTTTTTTTTTACAAAATGAATTAATTCTGATCAGTTGTTGACAATTTACCACACACAGAATGACATTTAGAACTACATATAGGATGAAAATGCTTAACACCCCTTTAAATAAATGAAATCCACAGAGCTCACAAAAAGAGGCACAGAAAGAAACCTTCTGTTTGCAAAAGTTGGAAAAAAATCAAACATTAACCTTATTATAAAGTTAAGGCATAAAGTTACTTGCAGGGAATGTATTGACTGAAACTGAAATTAATAATAATACTAATAATAACAGCAATGTTGGTCCTGAGTGTTGGCTACAATTTGTCATTCTTTACAAATAAAGTTATGTACATGCAGGGGGAAAACAATATATATATAAATTATCAGTTAATTTGAGGATGTCCACAAATAGAAGGAGGTTTCATAAGGAGACTAAATAATGTCTAGATTAACTTCTAAAAATGCTGGAAGTGTTGTTTTAGGCATATGACCTAATAGTCAATAGAAATAATAATAATATAATATGAATACTATTTCCGAACAATACTGTCAACTGGTTCCCAATTAGCTCTTTATACATTTATAATGTGAATCCTCACATTCTATATGATTCAGAGAATGTTACTGGTTTAAACAAGACAAGTGAATAGTATGTTCAAAGTAGTTTATAGTTTATGAAATATTGCACACAGACAATGGAGTGGGCAGGAGAAATGGGGGAGGCAGTGATCAGAGAATAAGGACACTTTACCCAAACTACATTAACTTCTACTGGCCCCTCAACTGCAGCAAGAAACGTTTCAAAAACGTTTACTGAATGCTTTCTAATGCTACGTACCGTATATACTGAAAATAGCCTACGGACAGACAGAGTTTCTTTCCTACTGGTTCTGCACGCGACAAATCCAGTAGTTTAATACTATCAACGCTACCTCTTCAGAACTGCTCACAGGTAGAACTTACAGCAGAAATCCAATCATTTCCACACCAAACATATGGTATTAACACTCAGATATGATTAAACCTCAACTATATGAAGCCACTGAAGGATATGGACCAAATGCTTTTTGCAACACAGTAACTATAAAACTGAATCGACACTGCTTTTGTTCTTTCTCTGAGCATTACGAACACACAACAGCGATCTCTGTGAGAGGAAACACTGTACAACACAACACAATTAAGCTAATCGAGTCAGATTGCGGAATTGTTGTGATTTGCAGTACTAAGAAATGAGTAGAGAAAAATGCAAACGACAAGATCCAGACAACATTTAAATAACTGTGCTAACATCAATTCAAGCATTGTCTGGACTGTTCATCAAACATCATTTAGCATTTTTCATTGAATAAATGACAATAGAGTTGGAGAAATATCTAATAGAATAGAAAACATCTGATGCTTTTTGTCATAATCATGTAAGCCAGCAGCACAACCAAGTAGCTTTGCACATGCAAAGGCAGGAATAACACCTGATTTGTTCATCTGAGCACTTCAGTGTGTGTGAACAGCTTTTGCAAACAGGCCTGATGAAAATAAATTAAAAAAAAAATTACAGATAAAGCTTTCACGCAAAACAAACAATAAAAAATGCATTTCCTTTTATAGTTTTTATGTTGTATCTTAGTCTAAAGTCTAATTTTAATTCCAATACTTAGTGTAACTGCTACGGCAACCAGTAACTATACTATAGGTCAGGCATACACTAAATAGTTCAAGACTAGTAGTAGTCATAATCAATTACTTGTTTCATAAAGCTTACTAGAACAGATTAACTTTATGGTGATCCACAGATCTGACTAAGGGTAGGTTTACACGACAACAGTGTACTAAAAACAGAAAAGTTTTGCGTTTTTGAAAACGTTTTGTTTACAGACGACAACGTTGTCGAAACGATCCCTGTTCACATGGATTTGCTAAAACAACTAAAAATGCTGTATTATGCATGCCAGGCCAGTAGTTGGCAATGTCACTTTGTAAATAAACACTATGCAAACATGTAATACACTTGCGCATCACAGTTTTAACAAATTCATGTTTTTATAGTTTACACAGAGGCGATAATAGTATAGTTCCCTCTCATAGGTCACTTCAATGCTGTGATGACGTCATCGCTTTGGGAACACCCACGGTGTGACGAATGTCTGAAGCCCTTATACCATCACGCCAATTTATAATTTGATTGACATTTATTGGCCAAATAGCGCTTAGCACCGCCCCCAAAGCTCACGTAGGTGAGCTATATCAGCGTGCCGCACGCTATTTCACCAGATTTCAATTCCTTCAGGAAGCGAATCATCTGTCGCCCGTTGGAAAGCGTTTTCGTCGTGTTCTCAGATATTTCTTCAAAAGAAAAAGAGCAGTTTACTCCTCTCAGCGGACACGATGAGCCATAGGAAGTGCATCGAGCCGTGTGACAGGTTCATCACAGCAGCTATGCTTGGGCCGTAATCACGCTCAAGCTGCGCATAGCGGCCTATCCACTTGTGATAGCCTGCGGCTAAAAGTTTTGCGCTCGAGGCTCGCGGCCTTTTTGAAAGGCCTTGCGTCTAACTCCCACCAATCCGTTTCTGCGGTTGCCGAGGCGCCGCATGAGATGATCGCTTGGGTTGACGCATGCGAGTCAGAGCCCATGGAGAACGAGATGACGGAGTATTTTCCTTTCCTCTCACTCTCGCCCGGCCATGTTCAAGAGCTCCAAAAGCATTATGTCGAGCCGGTTGTCTTCATCAATGACGATTTGCGGCCTACCCTGGAGGCCCGTAATGCGGTTTCCTTCGGTTGTGAGCAGTATGATGATGATGTGTTGTCCACCGCAGCCTCTGATTCAGAGGATTTAATGGCAGAATCCTGCAGTTGTCTCCCTCCGAGCGAACAGGAGAAACGCAATTCCCCGTCTTACAATGAGCTGTTAGACGTTGTGACGTGCGCGGTGGGCAAGTTTGGATTAGACTGGGACTGTGAGCCGATGCAAGACCAGGCCCAATCTAAATTGGATGACTGGTTTTTGACTAGTCGTACTCCATCCCAGCCCCGTAGGCCTCTTACCTTCTTTCAGGACCTCCACCAAGAGGTTTCGAGGTCTTGGAAGCAGCCTTTTTCGGCGTGTATTACAAACGCCGCTGCTGCTGATTTTGCCACCGTGTCTACAATGGCAGATCACGGTTACGGGGCAATGCCGGCCGTCGAAGAGACTCTCGCCACACACCTCGCGCCTAATTCAGCTCCATCTTGGAAGTCGCGCCCTACGTTGCCGTCCAAGCCATGTAGGATCACTTCCAGTTTAATTGGGAAATCTTACATGGCCGCTGGGCAGGCTGCGGCCACGCTACATTCCATGGGTGTGCTTCAAGCCTATCAGGCAGAGCTTCTCAAGGAGCTGGAGCTCAGGAGAGCTGCAGATTTGGCGCTTAGAGCTACCAAACATACAGCTCGAGCAGTGGGTAGGTCCATGGCAGGTATGGTGTCAGTTGAGCGCCACCTTTGGCTCACTCTCACAGACATCAAAGAAAAGGACAAAACTTTTCTCTTGGACGCTCCCATTTCTAAAGACGGTCTATTTGGAGATTCAGTCACCACCGTGGTGGATAAGTTTCAGGCCGCAAAACAGCAGTCTGCCGCTTTTCGCCAGCTCATTACGCGTAGGCCCAGGGAGGCAGAGCGTCAACCACCAATGGTCCATTCACGGTCATTCTCTCTACACCGCCATCGGGAGGTTCAGCGTAGTGAACCATCGCTTATGGCATCCCCTCGGAAAGATTGTGGTCCTAGGTCTCGTACACCGGTTCGCTCGCGCCAATGCAAGCGGATAGACCTGAGTTCGACAGCCATGGCTTCTCGTTCTCAGGCTCATAGTAGCAGTTCCTGATTCCCTCGCTCATCTTCGGAGGCCAGGCCCTCCTTTGGAGAGTTTGGTCGGACCACACAAGCGTATTCACCTCTCTCAATGTGGCCTCCCGGCTCAGATCTTGACCGTCCCACTGCTTACTGCGCCTCGGGCGGTTTTAGATCGAGTCTTCGCGGCCTCCTCAGACACTCTGCGCGTCCCAGCCTTCAGAGCTTGAGAAAAAGCCCAAGGGTCATGCGAGCATCCTTGGGGTGTTGGGCTGGCCCGACAGTGCTCTTAGTTGCCATACTGTTATAGAAGTTCCCGCCACTCAGTTGCTTCGGGGCCCTATGCGGGAAACTCAGGCGAGATTTTTATCAACCCCGCCCATGCTACCTGTTCTCGCAGACGCCAGCGGCATTCCGCAGTCAGATGTCTTGACACCTGTAGTTTGATCACCGCCGAACATAGAGCGTCTAAAACCTCTAGCAGATTTTTGGGCCGCGTGGAAATGCTTGCCCGACGTCTTGGAATAGGTACTACACACCATTCGACACGGTTACACCATACAATTTTGGAAAGGGCCACCCCCTTTCAGCGGGATTCTTCCCACGACAGTACGTCCTGGGCAGGCCACGGTGTTACGCCAGGAAATTGTGTCACTCCTAGAGAAAGGGTCTATATAAGAATTATCCCCCACTCAGATGGAGTCGGGTTTTTACAGCCGGTATTTTGCTGTGCCCAAAAAAGATGGTGGTTTACGTCCGACTTGCGTTGTCTGAATCTTGCGCTCAGAGTGAGCAAGTTCAAGATGCCAACAGTAAAGTCCATTTTGTCTCAGATCCAACACCGAGATTGGTTTGTGACCATCGATCTAAAGGATGCATACTTCACATCCAGATCGTCAAAAGACACAGGAAGTTCCTCAGGTTTGCTTTCGAGGGCAAAGCTTACCAGTATTGTGTTCTTCCGTTTGGACTGGCTCTGGCCCCTCGAACATTTACAAAGTGTATGGACGCAGCTCTGGCCCCATTACGGCTCCAGGGCATCCGAATTTTGAACAACTTGGACGATTGGCTAATATTAGCTCAATCCCAGGATCAGGCACGGATACATCGAGATTTAGTGCTCGATCATCTACGGAGCCTAGGACTACGGGCAAACCCACAAAAGAGTGTACTGCTTCCACGCCAGCGAACAACGTTCTTGGGGGTAGACATGGATTCTCGCACGATGCAGGCACGTCTGTCTCCCGCACGTGTGCAGTCATTGCAAACCTGTCTAAGTCAGTTCAAGACAGGGTGCCTAGTTTATGTAGGCTTGTGTCTCAGACTGTTGGGTCTGATGGCGGCAGCATCCCCTGTAGTTCAGCTGGGCCTGCTCCACATGCGGCCGTTTCAGTGGTGGACCAAGAGCCAGAACATTTCACCTTATTGTCATCCGCTTCGCAGAATTATGGTGACACGCAGAGGTTTTCGTGCTCTAAAGCCGTGGAAAAGACCCCAGTTCCTTTAGAAAGGAGTCCAACTGGGGGCGTGTCTTCGTCGCAAAACTATCACGACGGATAGCCAGCCTGACGGGCTGGGGCTGGGGAGTGGTTCATCAAGGACGTTCCAGTCCAGGGAGTTTGGTCAGAGGAACTTCGGAACTGGCACATAAATCGTTTGGAACTACTGGCAGTCTTCCTGGCTCTCAGAAAGTTTTTACCGCAATTGACGGGCTGTCATGTGTTAGTCAGGACGGACAACATGACTGTTTCTTACCTGAATCGTCAAGGAGGATTACATTCTCGCCCCCTGTACAGGCTGGCGAGGAGTGTTGTTCTTTGGGCTCAAACCAAATTCTTGTCAATCAGAGCAGTCCATGTCCCGGGTCACCTGAACTCAGGAGCAGACTTGCTCTCGAGACAGAAGCTGGAGGACGGGGAATGGAGACTTCACCCTCAAGTGGTGGATCTCGTATGGCAGAGGTTCGAACGAGCGGAAGTGGATCTGTTTGCTTCGAGCACGACTATGCACTGCCCGCTTTGGTTTTCCCTGTCTCCCCCGTCTCCTCTAGGTTTGGATGCTCTGGCCCACGAATGGCCCGGAACCAGTCTGTATGCTTTTCCCCCGATCCGGCTGCTCCCAGTAGTTCTGCTCAGAGTGCGATCGGACCGGGTGGAGCACCTGCTGTTAGTGGTCCCATGGTGGCCCACCCAGTCATGGTTTTCTGACCTGGTCAGTCTGTCGGTCGGCCCTCCTTGGGAGATTCCCCTCAGACACGATCTGTTGACACAAGCTCGGGGCACGATTTGGCACCCTCGACCGGATTTATGGAGGCTATGGGTGTGGCCCCTGAGCGGAATGCGTTAATGTGTTCTGGTCTCTCGGCTGAGACTACAGACACTATTATTAATTCTAAAGCTCCCTCCACAAGACGCTTATATGCTTTCAAGTGGAGACTTTTTGCCTCGTGGTGTAGACAATGTGTTCTGGATCCAGTTCATTGCCCCCTCGTTTCAGTGCTGGAGTTTCTTCAAAGTTGTTTTTCTGAAGGAGTGACCCCCGCACCGCTCAAAGTGTATGTAGCGGCCATATCTGCGGGACATACACTCATAGGAGGTGTTTCAGTGGGTCATCATCCTTTGGTTTCACATTTTATGCAAGGTTCGAGATGGCTTAGGCCTTTCCGCCTGACCCGAGTTCCTTCTTGGGATCTATCGATCGTTCTGGAAGGTCTGTCGGGACATCCTTTTGAGCCGTTGGAGTCTGTTTCCAAGAAATTGCTGACTCTCAAGACGATTCTCTTGGTGGCTTTATCCTCCCTCAAGAAAGTAAGGGATTTGCAGGCTCTATCCATCAGCCCTTCATGTATGGACTTTGCCCCAGGGTTGGTAAAAGTTTTATTGCGACCTAGGCCTGATTATGTTCCTAAGGTCGCTTCAAATCCATTTCGCTTTCAGCAAGTGGTCTTACAGACTTTTTCCCACGCTGACACGGGGTCAGGTAGCATGGGTCTCTGCCCAGTCAGGGCATTAAGAATCTATGTATATCACACAGCTCAGTGGCGTGGATCGGACCAGCTGTTTGTGTGTTTTGGTGGTAAGAGCAGAGGCTCCGCTGTCTCTAAGCAGCGAATGTCGCATTGGATAGTAGAGGCTATCTCTTTGGCCTACGAGGCACGTGGTTTGACTTCGCCTCTAGGATTACATACTCACACTACGAGAGCAGTGGCTTCTTCTCAGGCCTTTCTGAAAGGGTCGTCGATGGAAGATGTTTGTGCTGCGGCAGGATGATCCTCTTCATCAAGTTCTACAGTCTAGATGTGAGGATGGCTCCTGGCTCCCGGGTCATATCCGTTTGAGCAGACGCTTTCTTTGGTCTCCAGCTATCTAAGGTACGTCAGGGGTTATGGTATAGCGTTCCCAAAGCGATGACGTCATTGCAGCATTTAAGTGACCTATGAGAGGGAACATCCCGGTTACGTATGTAACCCTAGTTCCCTGAATAGGGAACGAGATGCTGCGATGAGGGTCATCCGTACCTTGATAGTGCTTCCTTCGTCATATATGGAAATCTGATGAAATAGCGCGCGGCACGCAGATATAGCATACGTTACGTATGGCCAATAAATTGGCATGAGGATATAAGGGCTTCAGACATTCGTCACACTGTGGGTGTTCCCAAAGTGAAGACGTCATCGCAGCATCTCGTTCCCTATTCAGGGAACTAGGGTTACATGCGTAACCGAGATGTTTTTTTTTTTTAAACTTGCACTTTGATTTCAAAAGTTAGAATTTTCAGGCCCCCCCAAAAAAGTTTTCGTGTAAATGAAGGGTCAAAACGCTTAAAAATTCAAATTTTTTGTTAAAAATTGTGTCATGTAAACACTCCCTCAGTGACAGAATGGATTTCCACTCAGCTGCCATATATTTCAATGACACAGGCTACTGTGCCGTTTCAATCAGAGTGTCATATGAGCTCAACAAAACCCCTGAGAATCTCACAAAAACATGCTCAGGTCACATTTCATCACATTCAACCAAAAATAAAAAGTAGTAAGTATAAATAATAAATACAGTCTATGGGCATAACGAATTAGTTTTTTAGACAATAATTTTTTATTATAATAATATTAAATTTAATGTTAATTACGCACAATTTCCCTTTAAATTCGTATTAGTTTCCATAATATTTTAAACCCATTATTCTTAATAACACTATTTAATGTAATTATTGAAATTTAACAAATACTATCATGATGCATAATTCCTTACAATGTAAACAAACAAAAAAAATCTTAGTTTTTTATTGCAGCAATTAAAATAGAGGAGGGGATGCTTAATTGTTTTAAATGAAAATAATGTCACAATTTGAGTCTTAATGGTCCTAAAACAGGCTTTATTGTATTTATATTGTGTATATTTATTTTTTATATTTATATGATTTTTTTCTTCTGATTTTTGGGTGAAATATAATCTGTAAATCTTTTAAGGTTTCATGAGATTCGTTTATTTACTATTACTACCAAGCAATGGAGTAATTTAAAATGATCAAATCTATCTGATACTGGTGCTCCGGCGTAATTTTTTGCAACAGCATCCCACTTGTAGGCCTGGGCAAAGCGCTGAGTGAACTATAGGCATTATGGTGTTGCTATCTTTTGTATTTTGCTCAGAAAAAAAGTGTCTATTGACACTATTTGCAGAGATCATTATGAAAATAGACCGTGGGAAAAGAAACCTCTTTTGGCACCTAAGAAGCATTCCTGCTTCGTACCTGAGGCTGTTTGGGCAAAATAATAGACCATCTAACATAAATACTAAGACAGGATGAAACAGAATGGTGAACGCATGACACTTCCATTGGCTACTGAAATCATGCAAAAAGGCTCTGTGCTGATTGAGTCTTGGCACTGTTGAGCATTTCTGCATGCCGGCACTAGTTCAGGGTGAAAATTAGCATGCCACCCCAAAACGTCCTGCAAATATAGACAGTGCAGGACTTTGGTTAGCAATTAAACGCACGGCTTAGGCCTCTACTAGGAGAAACTGGATGGACCAGATGGTACTATAGTTGTCACTCCTCCAAAAGAGCTACTTATCTCAACCATTGCAGATAAAATCAGCACCTCCAACTGCCTTACAAGAGATGCGCAAGGGCTGCAAACAACTGCCTTACATAGATGGACCGGGTGCTTGGATTTTGCTTTCAGTTAAGATGGCCCATATATGGGGACCTGTGTCAGAGTGAACGCAATGCACTGTATTTTCAGAAAGGGTTTACACAATTACATGAGATTTATCTCATAACACTGGCTGTAGTGGACTGGATGTTCAGAGTCGGTGCCGTGAGTCGTTACTGTAGCCCCCAGGGGAGCCCCGGTTGCGGTGAGGTTTGTACGCATCTTGATAGGGATCATGGTAGTCCTCCTCTACCAGAGGGTAGTGGTCTCGACTTTGCTGGGAGCTGGAGGACAGGCGGTTATGACTCTTCTTTTGCCGCTCGTTGTTGTGGTAGTTCTCATCGGACGTCATCAAGCTGCGCCGTTCCATTGGAGAGTTGTCACTGATGTGATTGCTGTTTTTATTTCTTTGGCTCTGTTGAAAGTTTACCGATATTAGCAGCGGAACCAATATATTACAATTCAAAATAACCCTTTCAGAGTACAGTATTAAGCAGTTACTTTCGAATATGTTACTACAAACAGCAAGCTAACAATTTCTGTAGAAAAAATTACATGAACTTAATTCCTGCACACATAAACATAATATTTCAATTTACTTTATTTTTTACCATTCTGAGCACTTTTGGTTTCTGAAATTTCATGCAAATCTCCAGTTCATTCCTATGATACATTCTTTAAAGCTCGTGATGGCAAAATTAAGCAAGGGGGCGGAGCTTATCAAGGACTTTCAACACATTCTAATCAGCATATTTTGGAATATTTAAAAGTTATTTATAACAAAGTCCCAAGTCTCCACTCACCTGTAGTCCAGAGATGGCTGTGGGGTATGGTGAGAGTGCAGTGGAGCCCAGGTTGCGACCCAGCAGAGGGTTCAGAGGAGTGCTGAGGGAAGTGTGAGTTGCACGCCAGTAGGCCTCCAGATACTCGGTCAGATGTTCACATGCATCCTCGAGCTGGTTCTCATCCAAAATTATGTCAAACATTTCCTGGAACAGGGCAGGAACAGCAATGTAGTCAGTGTTTTATATGTCACATCCTTTATTTTTAATGCATTCCATTCAACCACCTCCCTCTATTTTGGCGCATAACGGCAACTTTTCACAACCCAATCCAACCTCAATGAATAAAAATCACATTTTGTCTTACTGAATATCCTGTGTTACTGTGAGTAACACAGGATATTCAGTCTTTATGTTTGTTTTTTGAATGAATGCATTTATTCAGCAAGGACGCATTAAATTGACCATAAGCGACAATAAAGACCTTTATGTTACAAAAGATTTCAATTTCAAACAATTGCTGTTAATTTGAACTTTCTACTTCGAAACTTTCGAAAACATCTTACTGACCTCAAACTTTTGAGCAGTAATGTATGTCAGTAAAATGGGTTGCACACACTGTAAAAGAGAAGAATCAGATTGTGTTGTGTGTTATGTTATGTTATTCTGGATACTCACTGGAGGACACTGAGCTAGTTTGTCTGCTGCCACCAGTTGTACATTTAAATGCTTGCTTTGAGACTTCCCTCGTGATTTGATCAGCCGTTGCAATACCTGTAAGCACACAAATGCAATAACTATGTAATCATAACATCATTCAACTAACATATATTGTTAATACTTGTTCAATTCAATTCAATTCAATTCAATTCTTTTAATAAAGAAATGAAACCATTTTACCTTGGGAGAAGACACTTTGACATGGACAATAATGGGAGCTAAAGAAGTCTTGATGAGCTGGGCTGGATGGTTGATCGTGTCGGCATCCAGCACAACCAGCTGAAGGGATCTGGCCAATTCAAAAATTCGCTCGATCTCACTCTGAACCTCCGCTGCCAGAAAGAGAAAACATTCAGCATGATGTCAACATGCTGACTTAGAAGCAGGAAACATGTTTAACATTAATTAATTAAATTGCATTCAGGTAGAAATGCTCAGTGGCAAATAAACATGAGCTGACATACCCAGGTTGGATCTGGTGTTGGATCTCTCAATAATGGCTCTCTTACTAGGGTTATTCAGCACAGATCTCTTGGCCAAAGAGATGTCTGCGGTTACTCTTGTGATTGATATCCTGAAATTAGGAAATAAATGTACTGAAATCATGAACACATGGACAGGAAAGGTATTCAAAATCCAAAACGCATTAAAAGCTGTCCCTTACCTGCCTTCAAACCTGTGTTTTAGGAAGTCGAAGAGCGCTTTCTGCATCATATCTGTCACCTGTGTTCAAACCCATGAGGACAGGAGAGTAAAAAGGAAGATTTTATTTGAAAGATTCATTGGAAAAACTGAGGAAAATATCTCATTTACTTCAACAGTGTCTTGCCAGGAAATGACTGGAATGAGTTTGCATTATTTGCATTACATCACTTGCTCATCAATATGGATCAATGGCAGTGAATGGGTGCCGTCAGAATGAGAGTCCAAACAGCTGATAAAAACATCACAATAATCCACAAGTAATCCACACGATTCCAGTCCATCAATTAACGTCTTGTGAACTGAAAACCTACATCCATTATTAAGATGCACAAAATATGAGTCCATAATGCTTCCTCCTGTTGTCCTCTCACATCAAAATCTACAGATATATTTGTTTAGAACTGTTTTGGACTGTTTTCGCTTGATCTGTGCATATCTCTCTCCTGATTCAGACATGGCTACTTTTCACAGGAGAAAGCTATAGTTAGTAAGCAATGGATAGAGGACTCATATTTTAGCCATATAAGCAATGCTTTAAAATGAAAAACGTCTATTACAAACATTCAGATTGTCACTTTATGAGACATTAATGGATGGGCTGGAGTTGTGTGAATTATTATTGTGATGCTTTTAGCAGCTGTTAATACTCTCATTCTGACGGCACCCATTCACTGCAGAGGATCCCCTGGTAAACAAGTGATGTAATGCTAAATTTCTAAAAGTCCAATGAAGAGACAAACTCACTTGGGTGAATTATTCTTTTAAATAATGTTTGTAAAGGAGCAGATGGCACATATTTGTAAATAATGAGCTTAAATGATCAAACACAGCTGTTTATCTTTCAAAGATCAATCATGATATATGCTCCAAGAGATCTAGTCTAATATTGGTGCATGCTAACATGCTTGTCACGCTGATTTCATGGATGGTGGTTATGTTTTTTTCCTTTCTTTCTAATTTCAAACCATGCTCCATTTTTGAGACTGGCATGTTGTACCCAGAAGGTTGTTGCCTTGGCAACTCTGCTTGGAGATGATGACTGCTATTCAGTGACAAACCGACATCCCCTCTCGCTCGCTGCTTAAGAAGTGATGCCCTGGTTACCATGTCTAAATATACACACACACCATAGGGATTGGGGGAGGCCTACCTCATATCCCTTAAGTGATGGGCCAACTAAGACCACCGGCCTCATGGAAGGGACCACATCGTATGGAGGAATGTGCTCGGCCTACAAAATAACAGCAATTTGATGTGAAACAATATGCTGTTTATTTGCACTACAATAACCCCATACTGATTACTGAATGAACACTGCAATATATTTAAACAGAAGTTTGTTACAATAGTATAGTCTTTTGTAGAATTTATATAATTGAAAAAATGAAATAAAGCTCACTCACCACTTTCTGTTTCTGTTTACCTGTGATGATGGAAAAGAGGAATTTTAAAAAGTAGATTAAAACAAAATCTGATGCATCTTTTCTCTACTTAAAATACAAAATTAAATTAAATGAAATAAATATTATTTATTAACATTTTCAGTGCCTAGCATTCTTCCTGTATGGTTTTTAATGTTACACTAAATTTCACTGGGCAACACAGCCAAGCCATATTTATTTTGTGTCAAGGGGCATTAACAAGATATGAAGTGTCTATTTGGACAGCATTAAAAACAACAGAGATGTTTCCCCTGGTTGCTATTGGAAAACATCAATTTATTCTGTAATTTCTGGACATTTTATAAAACCAGCCTGTAAATCTGAAGTGGACTGGAACCCTTCACTAAAGCTGAAGACTGAAGCTGACCTGCAGAAGCAGGGTTGGGCTTGAAGGTGCCTGACACCATTTCACCCAGACTGGAAGAAGAGTTCCCACTGGACTTCCTATAGGGGCAGAATAAAGAAAAGGGAATGGTGGTAATTAAGGACTGTTAATTAAATAGTTTTCACAACAAAAAAAAGAGCTCATCACATTGCATGACTAATTGGAGTCCAGTTATATTCTTAAAAATAAATAATTATTTTAAAATTAACTTTGCATGAAATATTGTGGCAGTCAGGTCAAGTTTGGCATTTTTTATGTAATTTTGTGTAAGCATTTGGACAGTCTAAGTTGAGACAAAGATGTCAGAAGCAAGAATATGCTATAAAGTCAAATTTTTAATCATCTTTATACTGTGTTTAAGGTAACCCCAGTAAAAAGTAATATATTTAGAATATATTTATTTCATATATATTTATTTCAAGTATAGCTCAAATGTATTATTTCATGACGTATCGCTCGAGACTTACTGATTATTAAAAGTTATATTTAAACTTTATTTGGAGTACTACTTGTGCACAATGCACATTTCTTAATATTTAATGTCACTACTGATGACGATTATATGATCTTTGAATAATATCAGTCTTTAAAGGAACACTCCACTATTTTTGACAATATGCTCATTTTCCAACTCCCCTAGAGTTAAACAGTTGAGTTTTACCGTTTTTGAATCCATTCAGCCGATCTCCGGGTCTGGCGGTAGCACTTTTAGCTGCAGCTTAGCATAGGTCATTGAATCTGATTAGACCGTTAGCTCTCATTCAATGCCAAGAGTTCGATATGTTCCACGTAAAACTTGCCTCTTCCTGTAGTTACATCGTGTACTAGACCGACGGAATGACATTTGTGATTTTCTAGGCTTATTGCTAGGACTAATCTCTCATCCCAGCATAATAATCAAGGACTTTGCTGCCTCCATGGGTGCAGCAGGCGCAATGATATTACGCAGCGCCTGAAAATAGTCCCCAGCTATGTAACTTCCAACGGAAGTCACGCTCCCTGTGCAAGCAGGTGGTCAATTTGTTTTATGGTTTGGTGGCGAAGTTGAGCCCTATTTTCAGGCGCTGCGTGATATCATTGTCAATATCATATTATATCATCATATCGAAACTCTTTGGTCATTTTTGAGCGAGATGCTAACGGTCTAATCAGATTCAATGATCTATGCTAAGCTACAGCTAAAAGTGCTACCGCCAGACCCGGAGATCGGCTGAATGGATTCGAAAACGGTAAAACTCAACTGTTTAACTCTAGGGGAGTTGGAAAATGAGCCTATTTTCAAAAATAGTGGAGTGTTCCTTTAAAGGCAAGATATTTCAAGTGTACCCGAAGTATACTTGCAATAGTTCCACTTTAGCACAATCAAATATACTTCAGTATATCTTTAGTTGGACTTCAGCACTGCTTCCTCACAATTAAAGTGCATTAAGTACAAAATTTGTTGTTCCAATTTAGCAGACTTTAATCAGTTTAGTATACCAAAAGTACAGTTGCAGGGTATTTTTATTACATACGTAAATATGTAAATGTACTTAGCATGAAATAAATGTATTTCAAATACATTTTAGTATATTTATTTTTCACTAGGGATGTAATATGTAAACAGCTTGAAGGATCTATCTGGATCACTATTTTAGACATATGTTTTTCCTTTGTTAAGGAAAGAACAGCAGTAAAGTACAAAAGCCTTTGTCCTTCAAACCCAAACATTTAATCTGAGAGAGTGGTGAGGTATGACTACTGCGTGACTCAACACTGCTGATCACTGCTGTTGAGAGAGAACACAGCATCTCATTCAAAGGGTTTGTGTGTCATTTCTTTCAATAAACACCTACAACTATGACCAATAATGCTCAGCACATGAAAGGACATTGTGCCAATTCCAAAATTAGTTGTCCCATGAATAATCACCCGTCCTGTGTTCTAAATAGAACAATGCTGCAATGAACAATGAGGTACAAGGGCATTTATAAGCATCCTGAAATTTGGCTTTTGAAATTTGCACATTGGAAATCTACCGCATTTTTCATGAACTTTCATTATAATCTTCTTTGACGAATAATGGCTACTAATTTTTTAATAATTTACCACCAATGGCTTGTCAAGTAATACAATGGAAGACAGATTTGCATCTTTGTTTATATAGCCTTTAAAACTGTTTAAGGTTTAGCGTAACATTCATTACTCATATTTCCTCTAAGGCAGTCTTACCCATGGAAGCGGCCCCTTTTTTGCTCCTGCTGTAAGCGAATGTTCTCTAGTTTTAAGGGACTGGGGATGAAACCGATATCACAACCTTCCTTCACCAGTCGCCCAATCCACCAGTCATTGTTGTACTTCTGTGTAAATACACAGAGGGCAAAGGAATTTGTTTAAACTCCATTTATAAATGGACACAGCTAGACAGGCTCTCATTAAATAAATGCCCTCTTCACCTCCTTGATGTGAAGGAAGTCTTTAGCATCAAAGGAAATGGCAGTGCCAGCGACAGGAACATCCTCATCCAGGGCACCACAGTAGCTGACATTTGTCCTCACGGCAAAGGCCACTGCTTTGGCCTGAGACAGATTTAAAGCACATCTGAAGCATTTATAAGAAAAATGGCATAGGTACAGTACAGGTAGCTCTGGTTAAGACAGTCTGACCTTTGCCCTCTCCAGCTGAATGGTGGCCTGCTGTTCTTTCTCCTGCCGGCCGCCCTGCTCCTCATCCAGAGAGACATCTGAGTCGGATGGTCTGCTAGTGTAGGAATCGGCAGAACCCTACACACACATTGTGAATATCTATCAGTTTATTGCCATTTACACATAGCACCTTATGTAAAACAACCCCAAGAATCCTAATCTAGATGATTTAGAGTGGATGTGTGCTGCACCAAACAAAGGATATGTGGGAGGAATAGCCTTTACTTTGCTCTTGCTTGTCCATAATGACACACATTTGTATTACACACATAGTCATTTTATTGTTTTATCTGAATGGGTTCAGACTGCATTAAAAGGATTTGTTTTAAATAACTATTCATTGCAGTGCATCAAGCAGAAGCTGCTAGTTTTAATAATCTTTCATGTTAATAGGCTGGAATAAATGTTATTATGTAAACCTTAACAGCATAAAAAGTCTTAAAACAGAAGCAGCAGTAATAGAGAAATGGCACATTATCAAGGAGAATGTGGTAAGCATGAATGGGTTTATGGGCTTGGGATGAAGGATAAATTAAAAGGATATTTAGTTATGTATCACTGCTATATTTCTTCCATCACTGAATAAAAACAGACAATTTCAGATTCTTAAATTTATCGCTATAATTATTATACACTAATAAGTTTGGAGCAGTACGTTTTTTTTTTTAAAGAAATTAATACTTTTATTCAGTAAGGACACATTAAATTGATCAAAAGTAATAGTAGAATAGATTTATAATGTCACAAGAAATGTAGATCTTAAATGAATGTTATTCTTTTGAACTTTCCATTCATCATAGAATACTGACATGTTCACAGTTTCCACAAAAATATAAAACAACACAACTCAATAATAAGAAATGTTTCTTGAGCAGCAAATTAGAATGACTTCTGAATGAGCATGTGACATTCAGCTTTGCCACTACAGGAATGAATTACATCTGAAAATATATTAAAAGAGTAAACCATAATTTTAAATTGTAATATTATTTCAGTATTACTGTTTTTTTATTCAATCAAACGCTATATATAAAACAATAAATGACAGGTAAAATACAAGAAATTCCACCATAACATAAATGTCAAGGCATTGAAGACACACTCATCCCAGCTTGCATTCTGAGGAACCTGAAATTATGAATACAGAGTTAAATTCCTTTTAGACACTTCATACATTATCACAAACAGGCGACAAGGCAGATGTGACGCTTATCAATGAAACCGCAGTCCGGTAAGAGTGCAGTAAACAGGTCTAATGCTGACTTCTCAGTGTTTGCAAAGCTGAGAAATGCATGTGCAGATGTTGATGCACAGGCTGATGGAAGCATTGAAGGAAACAAGACCAGATCAAATACAAAATGACTGAAGCTGACAGCCTCAAAGTCATGTCTTAAATGATTAAATGATTAAATGTCTTAATCAAATGTATTATAGAGAATGAAAAAGAGAGAGGGCAAATGGATCAAAAGTCCCATAGGAAAGACAAACCCCAAAGAGATCTTTTTTAAAATATCTATTCTTCTACGGAAGTTCTAAGCGGCCATGCATTATTTATTTTTTCCCTTCTTGTTTTCTCGTTATAACGACTTATTTTCTCGTTATATCGACATAACGAGAGTTGTTTTCTCGTTATAACGACTGGCACTATTGACCTGAATATAACTGATGGGGTGTTGTAGGCTATACTGTATGTCCACTTTACTGTACGCGTTTGGGATAGAATAAGGACCTTCTTTGTGATCGCTATAATTTGTGCAGTATTGTTCATTACTGACATTTAATTAATTCATAAATGTAAAATGCTTGAATCAATATGACTATTTTGTGTATTAAGTTCTTGCTAGATGCATGAGTTTCACCAACGCGTTCTGTGTCATAAAATAATAACTGCTTATTAAAACTAAGGTTGACGTCACTGTATTCTGTTTGCACCTATATCTTTATTTGTGCTTCTTTGAGGTACATTATTGTTAGTTAATAAGTGAGGATCTGTTTATCTACAGTAGGACAGGCTTCAACGACGTAGGCTATTTGTAATGTGCCTCTTTTCCTTATTATTAATCTTTATTGTTAATCATTAAATGTATATTGATAAGAAATGTGATTTATATGTAAAGTGTATAGGCTAATTTAATTCAGTGATTACAGTGTTGTAATCTTTTGTGTTTCTACATTTCTTTGTGGAAACCACACAAGCACACACACATATACACATAGCTACACATGAACGCTCTTTTCAAACAGAAGCTTGTAACGCACATGATATCAGTCACAGCATATAATGACTACTAAAAATTACAAATTATATATAATTTTCTTTCAAATAAAAGGAAAATTGAAAGTGAGTTGAATCCAAGCACCTCTAAAAGATTTTAGAATAGTTCTGCATCCTGAAGGCGCTCCGCCTGTGTTTGCGGTGTTGCTTTGACCATTTAAACATGCTAATTACACAAACAAATTGTTTAGCGTACTGTCTCTGGAAATATCAACCGGGATTGATCAGCCTTTATTTTTGTATTGTAGACGTTATTACTAGGCGAAGCAAAATTTGCTGAAATATCCACGACCTAGGCTACAGTAAGAGCGCATGGTTTATCTGTCCATCAGATGCGTGTCAAAGTTGAGTTCGTTACTATAACAACAGTAGATCAAACAATCATTGTAAAAAAAAAAAAAAACTTTGTCGAGATCACGAGAAAATTAAGTCGTTAAAACAAGAAAACAACTCTCGTTATGTCGATATAACGAGAAAATTAAGTTGTTATAACGAGAAAACAACTCTCGTTATGTCGATATAACGAGAAAATTAAGTCGTTATAACGAAAAAACAACTCTCGTTATGTCGATATAACGAGAAAATAAGACGTTATAACGAGAAAACAACTCTCGTTATGTCATATAACGAGAAAATTAATCGGTTAAAGAGAAAACAACTCTCGTTATGTCGATGTAACGAGAAATTAAGTCGTTATAACGAGAAACAACTCTCGTTATGTCGTTATAACGAGAAATTAAGTCGTTATAACAAGAAAACAACTCCCATTATGTCGAGATAACGATTAAATTAAGTCGTTATAACGAGAAAACAAGAAGAAAAAAATAATAATGCATGGCCGCTTAGAACTTCCGTAATTCTTCACCTAGACAACAATGAGATTAAATGGAGAGCATTTTGAGACTTTAAGCATATGCTTCTCAGATGTTTCTCCTGAGAAAAAAAAAATCCTAGTGATCTCGAAAATATGACAAAATATCCTCAGATTTACAAAAGTATGCAAGTGTGCAAAATATTTAAATAGGAACTAAAACGTTTCTTATTGAATTCTTCCACGAAAAAATCTTGCTATGATATCCATATTAATGTACAGTACTTACTCTAGGTCAACAACTGTCTCTCGCTTGTGTCTATTTTTATTTCTTCAAAACAATTTATAGAGAACTTACAACATAGTCTTTTTTTTCTCAGAATGGCAGGGAGCTACTGGTGAGATGAGTTTGGAGGAGTCAGTCTAAAACCAGAATGGCAATTTACTGAGAGCAAGATATGCAATGAATTCAAGAGCAACATGTGCTTTGATCTACTAATCAAAAGATTGTGCTCAAAGCTAACAGACGCCTTGAAGGTTCATTAACCCTGTAGTTGTGTCCCATAAGAACATACCAACTAATCTTATAATCCACTAGTATTCTCTTTATCACTGCAATACAGTCATCCAGGATTAAACACAGACCTTTTGTTTTACTACAACACCAGCAATTACTGTCCATGCCATTAAAGCAATGTCAAAATTGACCGAATATGCAGGTTAATTACTTATCGCAAAAATAAGTAATTATAGATAAGTACAACTTCTCAGTAGTAACAGTACATTAAAGCACTTACAAGGCTTACAAATTCACTGAGGTAAGGACAACTTCTACTTCATCTCAGATCCCTCAAAAATAAGCGATTAACTGTCATCACCCTTAAAATCTGTCTGTGATCTTGCTTCACATTTGCTTAAAACATAAATCTGGGTAAGATATCTGATTTTACTCAGAAACCTTTTAAAAGTCATTAAAAAAAATCTAAGTTTGGTGCATTACGGTTTATTGCATCCTTTGTACAGTACCATCCATGTATCATGTATCCATGTATACTTTATATTTTATGTTTCAGTCAAATATTTTAACTAATTTACTTAAAGGGGTCCTATTATGCTCTTTTACAAAGTCTTGATTTTGTTTTGGGGGTGTACTAGAACAAAATCAAGACTCTACTAACTATTTGTTCGAAACACATTATTTTTCACATATTTTACATCATCACAACACCTCTCTCCCCAGTCTGGCATGAACGGCTCGAATAGTTCGTGTATCAAATGAAGGCCCGCCTTCTGAAATACGAAATGTGCTGTGATTGGTTAGCTGGGCCAGGGTGTGTTGTGATTGGCAGCACTCGGCGCCTGGTCGGGAAATGTCACGCCCCTTCCCATAGCCGCCTGCGAGCTTCAGTGTAAATATTGCGTCAATATCAAATCAATTTGAGCGCGATTTAAACCCGGATGATTGTAACCACTCTAAGTTTGCTTGCCTTGGGAAAGCTAGCGTCTATGTCTCCGACATAGTGATAACACTCGTTGCCTTCTCTAGTGAAGCTCAACCAGGTCTCGTCCCATTCGTCTGTATTTGTGATATCACAAATCCCGGAAAATATGCGTTGCAGTCCAAATGAGTCGTTCGTTGTAGTTTTTGAAAAGTGATTTCTGTTAAATAAAATATCTCCTTTTGAATTGGACTTTGAGCTTTGTAACTTCGCAGATTTTATTTATGCTCAAATAGCAACATTACAGACTAGCTAAGGTTGAAAAGCATAATAGGACCCCTTTAAAGCCCTTATAAATTACTATAATAATGAAGGTGGTATCATTTAATGTGCCATATTATATTACAACATATTACAAAAAAGGTGTTCCAGCTGTCAGGAAGAATATCATCAATGTATCCCGTTATGCAATTTGACAGATGATGCCCATCTTTTCTGTGCTGGGGTTGGCTAAAGCAGTCTGATGTTGTTACCATCACAAGAGCTGTAAAATACACACACTATTCCTCAACCACCTATCTGCAGAGAGATTGTACTGCATTAAACCTAATCAAAAGCAAAAAAAGATAGAAGATGGACAAACAGAGCACCGTACAAGTATCTGACAGACACAGAACTATAGTACAGTCAAGAGCAATTAGGACAGAATCAGAAACAATGAGTCAACAAGGCTCAATAAAATAAGAAAATGATGGTCACTAGGCATTTGGTTGCTTTGGCATGATAAAAAAAAACTAAATCTTTAATATTGTTTGTTAAAACTGCATTTCAGTAATATATCTCAAATAATTCATGCTTATGCACCTTTCAAACGTTTGGGGTTCATAAGATTTTTAACAATTTTTTTAAAAAGAAGTCTTTTATCCTCAACAAGGCTGCATTAATTTGATTTAAAATACTGTAAAATCATGTTATACAATTTAAATATTTTTTTATTAACAATCAAAAATATTTATTCTATTTTAATATATTAAAAAAATTGATGGCAAAGCTGAATTTTTAGCATTCTTCAGTGTCACATTATCCATAAAAATCATTCTAATAGACTGATTTGGTGCTTCTTATTAATGTTGAAAACAGTTGTGCTGCTTACTATTTTTGTGGAAACGGTGATAGATTTTTTTCAGGATTCTTTGATAAATAGAAAGTTCAAAATGAAAAACACTTATTTGAAATCTATAAAATACATATACATTTAAGAATGCAGCAGTCAAATTAGTCTCTCACAAAAGGCGACTTCTTATTATTAAAAAAAATAAAATTCCTGCATCCACCATAAGACGGAGGCAGAGTGGTCTGCCTCCTCTTCCTTATACCATCTCTGATCTTGTGCTGTCTGGCAGGTTGAACAGACTGCAATTCCAAACCTCTGAACAGATTGCAAATCCATTTTGTGCTGCTAGCACAGAGAATATGCACTTAAGCACACAAAACTCAGAACTTTAAGAAGTGTATGTTAAAGATGCTTGATGATTCTTAAAAAGGCAATCTGTTACATTGGCAAAAATTAAAAAAACCTTCAACAAGGGACCCAAACAAAGATAAAGGGCTGAAGAAAGAACAAAGACAAGAGATACAGCAGTTTGATGAATCTCAGATGCCAACACACACACATCCCAGTAGTGATGCCTCATCAAAGAGAATCTGATTCTATTCCTGGTATCTTCTCAAAAGTACATTGAGACATCCATTATGTCTAACTGTATGACATCATCACTTCCGCAAGTTCACGGTTACTCACTTTTGCCAAGGCAGATGTTTCTAGTACTGTGGGAAATGAAGGAAGTGGATGAAAAGTGCACAAGATGTGTCATTCTTTTGTCTTACGTAACTTGGCAACTCAGGATGAAGCAACCACTGTGAATGGAGGCTGGCAACCCTGCTAAAAAGACCAACTTAGACCAGCTCAGAATTGGTTCTGGTCTACCTGGTGGATCATCAGCATCTCTAGATCTCCATCTCTGTTCACTTAATAACTAGAAATGACTAGATGCTTCAGTTTTTTAAGCTCACAACCCTGGCCAGCACAATACCCTCACTACTGGCCATCACACTAGATCATGGACCTCCATGGCCAGGATAGTCATGTGACCAATGTTACATAAGGCGATGTGCACTGAGGCGAGTCAGATGACAGGAGCTGCATCTGCTCTTGATGATATCAAAGCCCCTGTGATTCATCCTCGCAGCAACTCTTTCCATCTTCTCATTCTCCAGCACACATTAGGACCACTGGACCATCAAAGTATTCGGTTTAATACTGCAACACAAACAGTTTGAATCTTCAAACTGAGCTGATGCACAATAACTTTTACGAGTCAACAAACACTGTAACATTTGCATGTGTTGCTGCATTATCAAGTTTAGTGGATCGCAGATGGTGGATCACGAGGTCTGATCTAAATAAAAACAATGCTAATTGCAAATACGTTGCAACTTATTATGTAGGCCTAAACATGCAGTTAATATAGCAAAAAGGCTTTTAAAGGAAAATCGTGTCACTATTTACTCACCCTCATGTTGTTCTAAACCTGTGTGACTTTGTTTCTTTTGTGGAACACAAAAGTAAATACTTAGAAGAATGTTGGTATCCAAACAGTTCTGGGTCCCATTTGGATACCATGTTGGGCGTTTACAGAATCTGCAGTCAGGCAATCACTTCACTTTAGAAAACATTACACCCCATGGCCAGCTGGTTTGCTTCCTCTATGCTGCCGACTCAGCGATACTGATGGTTGGATGGAGAGAGATGGCAGGGTGCAGGACGGGAACATTTCCTCAGCAGATGATAGCACAGTTCCTCTTTCTCAGGCTGCTAGCACACTTCAACCTGAGGTCAAATATTTCATTTTCAAGCAATGAATGGTTACATTTATTAAACAGTTATCATCTTTTTACATATAGTCATGTATAAATTAGTCCTTTTTAAAACATATTGAAATATTAGAATCTTTTTTTTACAAAAATCATTTAATTTTAAATCAGTTGTTGATTATTAAAATTACCTTTGGCCATGCAATGTTTGGCATGACTGATTTGGTGCTTCTTATTAATGTTGAAAACAGTTGTGCTGCTTACTATTTTTGTGGAAACGGTGATAGATTTTTTCAGGATTCTTTGATAAATAGAAAGTTCAAAATGAAAAACATTTATTTGAAATATATAAAATATATATACATTTAAGAATGCAGCAGCTAAATTAGACTAAAGGCGATATCTTTTTACTCAAAAAAAAGAAAATTCCTGCATCCACCATAAGACATTTATTTCTTCTGAGTGATCTGCCTCCTCTTCCTTATACTGTCTCTGATCTTGTCCTGGCTGCAGACAGGTTGAACAGACTGCAATTCCAAACCTCTAAACAGATTGCAAATCCATTTTGACTGATTTGGTACTCAGTACACACACATATATTATGTAAACTAAAACTTTTATTTTGGATGCGATTAATCGCGATTAATCGTTTGACAGCACTAATTAGAATATATTTTTAGATATTAGACTTTTAGTTACTGTGTTTAAGAATCCTTTTTAAGGATTTACTTAAGAATTTCCTTTTTTTCAGGACAATTTAAGTTAATGTCTGGGGACAACTTGTCCCTAAATGACAGTATAGACAAGTAAACCCACACACACAATGGCTGAACCACATGCAGCTTCCATGTACTCTGCCTCAGTGCGTACACCATTATCTAACCACGTCAAGTGTGTGGGCTTGGGTTTGTCAAGCCACACGTTCTGCTTATCTTCAGAGATTGTACGCCGTGAACATTTTTCTGTGATGCCAGTGAGTCTGAGAGCATTTGGGGCACTCAAAGTCCACTAGATCCTTGCCCTGTATTTCTTTGAAAACAAAAGCAGATAAATCGGTCAGTGAAAAAGCATCCTCCAGTGAGCAGATATGCAGATGAATCACGAGGGCTGAGGACCAATGCAGGCAAGAGCAGTGGGTAATTACAGATAAATCTCTCCACAACACAGCATGAGATCACTACCATTTAGGGCCACATCTGAAAGCAAATACTTAACCATAAAAAGAGAGGATGATGAAAGCTTTGTGTCACATAGTAAGTCATGAAAGGTACAGCACTTCTACTATCTAATAACTGATCTTTAAATCAGTTGCAACCCAAAATTGGAATTGAGTCCTTGAACTGTTCCCTTGAAAACAGCATGTTCGTGAATTCGTTCGTGAAGCAGACATTACTAGTTCTAGATTTATAGAGCCAGATTTTAAACTCATTTTGAGATTGGTTAGATATTGAGGGAGTTATTACAGTTTACCCCAAAAATGAAAACTTGCTCATTATTTACTCATGTCATAGCAATATATGCAATTGTAAAACAAAAGAAGATCGGAAAAAAAGAAAAGAAAATTCTAAATAAAAGTCATACAGGTTTGGAACAACATGAGGGTGTTAGCAAATACATTTCATTTTGGGGTGAACTATTGCTTTAACTGCTCTAATTCTGTCCAATTTAGTTAACAATTCACTAAAAAAAATTGTTTAAAAGAACAGTCACTATCATCCATTTATCTTAAAACTATACTGAAAGCGATCACTTCCACTTTAAATGCAGTATGAGATAATGTTTGAACTGGTTGTTTGAAACATATGCAGTTGCTTTTATTAGAAAGCAATTCTAAATATAACAGCGCAGATCTAGTTTGCACAATTAGACTGACAATATGGAACACCATCAGTGTCATAAATAAAAAAAAACAGGATACACGAAACAATTACACGCAACGAATAGTACCCGCTTGAACCCTCCATTACCTTTAATATTCATAAGCTGTAAGGGAAGAGGAGAAAAGAGAGGTAGACACAATTAGACCACAAGGCTATATTAAGATCATCAGAGACCACCAGATCTGAGCTACTTTGTCATTATTTCATTCTTACGACATAATTTCCATGATATTTCTGCACCACATAATTCCAGAGAAAATACTTGCTGCATAGATAGATAGATAGATCTGTCTTATGATTTGACTTCTAATATTTATTACTTATGGAAGCATACAACATTCTGTGTACCCTCCGATCGAATCCCCACAGGTATATGGTGTGAACACCTGCTGTCTAATTGGCAGAGCTAAAATGGGTAATTCACCGCTGGCAAGATGGGCTTTTAATAAAAACGAACTTGTGAACTTGTCCTTTAACTACGCTAGAGTGCTTTATCAGTTAGGTGAACCAAGATAAATCATAATGATTTCCTTCCAAGAGCCACTGATCAATGAAAGCCCAACAGAATGCATTTGGTATTTAGGTTGTAAATGATGGTATGTGACAAATTCATATTTTCTGATCACTTGTTTTGTGAGGCTGTTAACAGTCAGTGACTTGTTTAAAGGTAACACACCTACAGTAAACAGTAAATGCACAACATATTTGTCACAAAAAAAAATCATAATTTAAGTGTCTCTTTTGTGAAATTTTACCTTTCTGTTCAGTAAAAGTAACTCGTACATATTATTCATATAATATTTTATGTTTCTCACCGAGGCTAAATCAAGCATTCAATTAGAAAATGTCAAACGGTACAACAAACAACAACAATTATGTTCCCAATAGGATTTTTGGGGCCGATACCGATACCGATTTTAGCAATCACTTATTGGCCGATTCCGATACCGATATTTGTCAGTTCCTCTCTTATTTGAAATTTTGGCATCAAAATAGATTTTAATTAAAAGATATTTTGATCATGTTTTAAATCAGCAAACTTCAAAAACACCTGCATTAAATTATACTAGCAGTTTTATTGCTGCATCATCAAATAATTTCTAATGAACATGGATTGGATCCATTTAACAATCAGCAGGCCTACATAAATACAACAGAACAAAGATACATATTAAATGAACAGTGCTTTTTAGGTAGGTTTAACAGTTTTCAGGTACAGAAATAAAGTAAACAAATGTAAAATAACATTTCACTGTATAAATTAAATACATATTTTGTATACATTTTAATGTTTATTTGTAAGTTTAAATATGTATGAGATCTCCTTTACGAAGGCGGGATTCTTATTTTAACGGGTTTTCTAGTCTACGGAGCTATATGGGTAATGAAAGCACGCAGTTCTTCGGATTTAAAATTTGTCAGTTTATTAAGCACCCCCCCAAATCCCCAATTTGTATACATTTATTTACTGTTAGTTGTAATGAGTGTTTTGTGTAATTCGCTGTATGTTGACGATAATGCAACTGAGAGAGAGAGTTTAATGTGCACTTCTCGTGCTGTGTTTTGTTTAGCTCTTATGGTGATTTTTTTGGAGTGAAAAAGGATGCAATAAACTTAATAAACCATCAGTAAAGTTTTGGTCATCAATCAGACGCGGTCCGTTTCACTTATGAAAGTTACAAAAGTTATTTAGTCAAGAATAGTGTGCGATTATTTGATTAGTATTAAAGTGCAGACAGCAGCGCAGTTAGTTAATAAACCATCGGTTTGTTATATCTGCCTTTTTCCTTATATAGCCGATATGCCGATGGTTGTAAATTGAGGAAAAATCGGCCGATAAATATCGGTGGCCGATACATCTGTGCATCCCTAAAACAAATGTATGGACATAACACAAGAGGTGTCTTAAATCCACACAATTACGATTTATTATCAAGGTTTATCAAAAAAAAAAAAAGACTTCCTTTTCTCAAACCTTCTTAGGTCTAACTAATAACCAACACCAACATACATAAAAAATAAAAGGAATCCTTCATTCAGACCAACTCACAAATCTGAACTGCCAACTTCCTATTATGAAAAGTGCAAAAGCGGGAGAGAGATGTTCACCCGAAAATGAGTTTTTCCTGTTCATGTTCTTCCAAAAACTCGGTGGAAGTCACTGGTCTTCAATGTCATTTGATTCCCAGCAATCTTTAAAATATAATCTCTCGTGTTCGGCAAAAGAAAGAAATGCATTTGGTTCGGAATGACACAAGTAAATGATGACAAAATGTTCAATTTTGGGTGGATCTTCTGAGGAACATAAAATATATTTTGAGGATTTGTCTTAGTGAAATTAAATGGGCTCCAGTGTTGTTTGGTTCTCAGCATTCTTCAAAATATTTTTTTTTGTTAAGCAAAGCCATACGGCCAAAAATTTATAAGATCATATCAATTCGTTTTCCAGCTCTGACTTTTGCCAATGGTAACACTTGAGTGGAATGTGGATAGTTTGTGATTCATGTTAAAAAATAAGGCTGCACAAGTGTTGAAACTCGTGACTGGCTGAATTAGGAGACTGGCCTTGGCGTGGCTGTAACCAGTACAGACATCAATGCTGAACATTTTTGCTACTTCCATGGGACTCGTTTATATCTGATCAAATGATGCTAATTAAATTAGCCCTCCATTACAAGCAGAAATAAAGTGGCACTTTAAGCAAGCGTTCCTTTTGAGAGTAGCTGAGGTCACACTGAAATCCAACAAAAACAACAATGCATGCAAGCTAAGAGGAACTAAACCAGTAAGCAGTGTGGCATTATTAGCGACAGCTCAATGATACGGAATAACAGGCTACCACAACAGCTGACTGATGCTCTCCCCCGACTGCTTCTTCCACGATGCATCTGACAGGCAGAGCGAGGTTTGGAGAAAGAGTGGAGGTGACAGTGAAACAAAACCTATACACATGCACACACACATACGGATTCTCTCCCCTCCCCCAAAACACTCACTGGGACCAGTAGCACAATCCACAAGCTGAATTCCTCCAGCCATCCTCAGAGCATCTGTGTGAGCATGCATTCATTGAAAAGAGCGTGAAGATGCACACATAGACTCACCGCCTCTGAGTCTTCAAATCCATGCAGGTACAAATTGTCGTACATGGAGGTCTGATATTCCCACGGGATCACCTTAACGATCAAATGCAAATGTGGGATAAGGAAGCTCCAGCGAGAGTAGGGTCTAACAGTGCTCTCTTACAATCCCCTTTCCCACCGAAAGAGGAATGTCAAGCAGATGGCAGTCCAGCCCCTTTCGCTCCTGGAGCCAGCGTATTGTATTAATGAGGATGAAGCGTTATCGATCACATCATAGAGAAGTGGGGCTCTCCCCAGAGGCTGCAGAGACCTGGCATTTTATCAAGCTTCCACAAACAGAGCAGGAAAACAGAGCCTTCCTCAAGCAGAAGCTGATGACAAAGCAGCGAGGCCATCTTCTGATTGGCTGAGAGGAGCTCCAGTAAGAAAGGACAAGTGCTCTCTTCTGTTGACTGTTAAAGGAGGAGAAGAAGGGGTATGCAGGGTGCTGACAGCATTCCACTCCTTGACCACTGGGTTTCTGCAATTTTTCCTCACCGTTTCTATTTTTGACCATCTTGGATCTCACCTCTTTTTTCTTCATCTCTTTCTTTCATCCATGTTCACATATACTCCACTATTCATTTCACAATTCATGCATTAGTTCACATACACAGTAAAAATGAGGCGTTTGCAAAATTAAACTGGCAACAGCTTGCATGGCTTTTAAAAAATGCATTTTTTAATTTAATTAATTTACTAGAGTGAATTTAATTTTTTTTTAGAAAAGCGAATTAATTAATATAAAGAATAAATATATAAATTAATTATACTGTAAATAAATAATAATTATTATTACTCACTATTATAGTCAAATAAAAAACTCAAACAGTAGAGCATGACGCTAGCAACGCCAAGGTCATGGGTTCAATTTCCAGGGAAAGGTAGAACTGATAAAACGTGTACCTAGAATGCAGTCTAAGTCGCTTTAGATAAAGGTATCTGCTCAATACGTAAAAGTAAATTGATAATATTATTATGTGTTTCATCTGTATTAAAGTGCTTGCTGTCTTAAACTACTGACAACATTTGAGACAAAACCATACTGCCAAACGCAAACCTTCACAGTTGGTATATGAAACACAACAAGTGTAAACATCAACTAACTGATCATTTTGAGTTGAAGAACAAATGCATCCTGACAACACAACACAATACTAAATATGATGCCCAACTCAAAGGTGCAAACAATTGCAACCATATTAATTATTCATGTTCTAGAGCAAATGATAAATGGAGCTAAACCGCAAACCATTTTCTAATGTAGGCCTAAGGCCTATTTGAGTTAAAAAGCTAAATTGAGAAGCATTAATGCTGTTCCTGAAATTTAAAATGGAAAAAATACAATAATAAAGTGAATCTTTACAAAGCAGAAACATTTTTCAGCATGATTTACTTCTGGAAAATTTTGAAGTAAAAAGATCTAAACAATTTATCAGTATTATGCAATGCAAATATATATATACCATATAACCACAATGGCATAACACAAAAAAGCAAACAACGACCCATCCTTATAAATGCCCCAGGTCCCTAAATCTCTGTAACCACCAGTTTATGGCAGATATGAATGATGAAACATAAATTGAGAGCTTGACATGACAGTATTGAACCAGACTGTTCTTTACTGTGTGTAGGCCTATCAATACCTCTGCTTTGTGTAATTAAATTCCCATGAATGTGGAGAAGCTATAAAACATCAATCCTATCTCAGGTCACTAATAAGAGCATATAAATTGCAGCTATAACCAGATATAACAAATGTACAGCTCTTTTTTCCCCCTAAACCTGAACCTGTGCATCTTTTAAATATTACTGTTCAAAATGCAATCATCATTGCTCCAATAAAATACATGATGTCCTTGGACAAACAAAATAAAATTAGCCCAATATGAGACATATTTCCATAGAGATTTATGTATCATTAAACATGCAATTTTTAAGGTTGTGTTGCATTTCTAATTCTGTCATTGGTTCATATTTCCCTTGATTTCACTCCAGCTACTGAAATAATAAGAAAACCACGACCAATCAGGTCTTTTCAAGTAATTACATGGAAATGAACTGAGGGTGTTGGTGTTAATTAACCACTGCTCTCTCGAGTATAAAACTCTGGCACACATCGCCCCCTGTAGTTCACAAAGCACATCCACATGCCTGCTTTTCTACAGCAACAAATTATTCTGAGCAAAAAATGACTAAAACATGCTCACCTCTTTAATCTACTCTTAATCAAATAAACTCATGAAGAGTCCACAGACATCAAAAGAGAACAAGAGCAATCAATACGTTTCTCTGTTTCAACTGGATCCACCGAGAAGCATATGATGAGATAATAATGCAACATATAATCTATTATTAAAAATAAATATATATGTTGAGAGAATGAATACTGTTCACGATATGAAATATTTACATCTACCAATAAAAATGCGTGCTATTATAGATTATGTTTCATAAAATGTACATGCATACTTAAATTATTTAACAATGCATACTTGTTAGTTAAATGAAATAGCCTACTCCTTCAGATCACTACTGATATTTTCACATTTAATTAACAAACATCTTTGAGTTACTGTGGATCAGCTATCAGAGTGAAAGAGCAGATCAAACAAAACACATTCCTGTTACTAAATAAAGTGCATCTTAATATCCTAACCCTGTAATATTTTTGGTTTCCTTTTAATACTTAACTGTCATTTGAATGGCTGTAATAATTCTACAAAGAACTTGCTTTTTGTGATCGTTTATTATGCGTCTTGTTTCCTGATTCCACTATTTAATTGAGGAAAAACTCTAAAATCTGATATGTCAACATCTGATCATCAAATCAACAGTCATGCTAATCTTGCCCACTGCTCTTGAGCTTTTTGGGGGCCTATGGTCAATAAACACAGCAGGGAAGCAAAGAAATAAATGAATTACTAAAGAGTTTAGCCATGTGACCTACACCAGCGAGATTAATAATTTATACAAGCTCCCAATGATCAGGAATTTTAAATGCGCTATTATGGATAGCTATAAAAACAGCAACAACTTCCAACAGCTTGCGTTAATAAATCATTTTAAGTCTCTCTACATCAGAATAGGATTGTTTCAGCCATAAATTCAAGGCAAGTTTAAGTAAGTTTTTATATGATTACCTGCAGTCTTGTCTTTAACCTTGATCTCAGCAGGTTTTTTACCACCCCTGGATTTTCTAGCCTCATTTGAGCAGATCTCTACAGAAGCAAGACGTTTCCTCTCAGCGACACCCAATGCTCTGTAATAATCTTGCATATACATCTGGAGATGCATAGATTAATTTTCCAGAGGATATGGGAGTATGCATTAACCTCAAACCATAAAAACGCAAACTGTACAAAAAGTCTACATTCTAAATCTGAGGTTCTCATAAATGATTGGGAGGCTTAGCGAAGAATCCAACCGGAACTTAGTTATTATGATCACATCTAAAAATATATACATATGCAAACTTTATAATGTAGGGTGTCCTCAATGAAGGGTCTTAGTTGGCTGTGAAACCACCTCTATGTCCAGAAATAGAGTGTCCTGGAAGTCAGTCAAAAAGATGAATTCCCAAGGATCTTTGGGGACCTAGATTCTAGAATCATTTGCAGATAGGCTGCAGCATGAGCTGCATGCATAAGGTGACTGATGAATATACCAATATACCAATAAAAACAAATGTAACAAAGCAATACGTATATTTTATGGTAAAATATCGTTAAAGTTATAAAATGCATATACATTTTCACTTAATAAAGTAATAATTCATCTGGAAAGAGGCATTAGCCATGCAAATCATTATATTTATTTTGATTTTTTAAATTTGCTTCTTCTTAATAATATAACAAATCTAAAAAAAAAAAAAATTGTCACCAAAATGCCATCTCATAGTGCTTGTCAAGTCAAGTCAAGTCAAGTCACCTTTATTTATATAGCGCTTTTAACAATACAGATTGTGACAAAGCAACTGAACAGCATTAATTAGGAAAATAGTGTCAATAATGCAAAATGACAATAGTAAACACTCATTTTTCAGTTAAAGACAGTTCATCATTCAATTCAATGATGTCAACATCCAGCTCAGTTTAAATAATATCTTTGCAATTATGTCAACGATAACGCTGGAAATGAAGTCTCCCCAAGCTTGTAACATCACTGTTTTTACAGTGAAATTTAAAAAGGTATTACAGTAAATGCTGTTTGGTTACAGTATAGGAATGAAGGCTTTTTCCTGTCCACATTATGATTTAATACACAAAGCTTTTGCCTTACAGCTGCACAAACTCTGTAGGGAAAACTGTACCGTCCTCAAACATGTGAACAAGGGTAGATTTAGGGACAGCTAGAAAATGCCACATTGCAAGGTCATTGGTTTCCCCTGGGATACTTTCTTCTTCTCTGCAAACTCATATATCTAGATGCATCTGACGACAGGGATTACATCATATTTCCATATTTCCATTAGGAAAATGGACTCTATGATTTTATATGGCATGTGCTGAAAGAATATTTACAGGCTTGATTTCAAAACTCCAAATCTCAAAATATTTTTTTTTTTAGATGTTATGAAGATAATGCCAGCTCTATTCAGCTAAATGTCAAACAAGTTCAGTTGGAAAGGTAGCCATGAGCAATTTATATTCATCTGATGACAGCGAGGATTCGTCTGTTGCTTGGAACCCAAATGCCTGTTCAAAAGCTGCACAAAGTATAATTCTTTGAAATCAACAGATATATATATATATATATTATATATATATATATATATATTATATATATAGAAGAGAACTATACACGTGTACAAAGTATATTTCCAAAGGATTGTAGCATATTATACTAGCTTGTTTAGCTTGTTTCCGCCATGACAAAAAAGGAAATTGTGACTTTTTATCTCACAATTCTGACTTTTTTCTTGCAGTTATGAGTTTAATAATGCACAGTCAATTTTTTTTTCTCTCAATTCTGACTTTTTTCTTGCAATTCTTAAAAAAAACTGATGTTACGTCCCACTTCTGAGAGACGCGAATATGAATATAAACTTGCATTTTTGTGATAAAAAAGTCAATTACAGAATTGTGATATGTAAACTCAGGAATGGTAAGAGAAAAAGTTAGAATTCTGATTTTATATTTTTTTTCCCGCAGAATTGCGAGTTTATTTCTTGCAATTTTGAGCTTATGGGAAAAAAGATTCGACTGCGAAAAACAAAGTCCACATTGTGAGATAAAAAGTCGGAATTACTTTTTTTTTTTTTATTCAGAGGCAGAAACAGGGTTACATAGCATAGGACTATGATTTGGCATTAAGGCGCTGAATTCAACTACAGTACTACATATAATCTGATTCAAAATATGACACATTTTGAACATATGAATTATTATGCAAAAATTCTAACGAGTCATTTAAACTGAGTAACAACCCTCCAAGTGGGAGCATTGTTGTCATCATTGGCAGATTTGAAAGAAATATGTGTATTATGGAAAATGCGAACTCGTTGGCTTCTATAAAAAGTATTACGTAAACCAGTTTTGCACATTAGGCACATGGAAAGTGGATACTCAATTATCCACTGAGAATATTAGTCACTGTTCAAAACTCTTCAAAATGTCCTACGCAGAGTGAGCTACCCTTAAAGGGGTCATATGATGCTGCTAAAAAGAACATTATTTTGTGTATTTGGTGTAATGAAATGTGTTTATGTGGTTTAAGTTTCAAAAAACACATTATTCTCCACATACTGTACATTATTTTTCCTCTATGCCCCGCCTTTTTGAAACAAAATTTTTACAAAGCTCATCGGTCTGAAAAAAACGAGGTGTGCTCTGATTGGCCAGCTATCCAGTGCATTATGATTGGCCGAATACCTCAATTATGTGACAGAAATGTTACGTCCCTACCATATTGTGATGTCCCTGTCAGTTGAGTCGATGAATTCAAAACATGAAACCCATTACAATTTAGGCATTTGTTGCATCCAGTGGGGACCTAATTATGGATTATAATGACTTATACTGTCTCTTTTAACGCGTTGCGTTGCATCGCGCCGCGTAAACATAAAACCATGTCTGCAATTGTGATCGGAGAAATGACAAACAACAAGCCCTACTCTACACTGCTCAAAAAACTCACTTTAAATATAAAAACTCTTTAAATATAAAAAACTTACTTACACTGTGAGTCAGAACGCCCCTTGTAGTCTATACCTACCAGGAGCAGAACAGGCCTCTGCAAAATGCGCTGCACACATCTGAATATTTGGGTTGAACTGTCCTGGAACAGTGTTGTAAATACAACTTAACAACTGATTTCTAGTCTTGTCCATTTTTGGAAGGACAAACAAAGTAGTTTCGCTTTCACACAAAACACAGCATCAACCACGGCCGACCTATCGTGAGCGGCGGCGGCCTATAGTGAGCAGAGGCCGGGGGCTAGAGTTAGGAACGGCCGGAGGGCTAGAGAGCAGAGGTCGGGGGCTAGAGTGAGGAACAGCCGGAGGGCTAGAGTGAGGAACAGCCAGAGGGCTAGAGTGAGCAGAGGCCGGAGGCTAGAGTGAGCAGAGGCTGGGGGCTAGTGTGAGGAACGGCGGGAGGGTTAAAGTGAGCAGAGGCGGCGGGCTTGAGAATGGCGCGGCCGGCGATTTTGACGAAGGAGCGTCCGGAGGGCTTGCGGCAACCACACGTGACGACCCCGGGCTGGACTCCGCTTCGTCCACGGTGAAAGCAGATCCGGTGATCCACAGTGCAAAGTTGATGTATTTCCTCAGCGACCAGCACGGATCAGCTCCAGGCATGATGAAGCCATATCATCCTTTTTTGGAAGGCCAAACAAAGTAGTTTCGCTTTCACAACGAATCACACGTTTGGGCGGCGTTATGCAAATCTTCCCACATCGTGACGTAGACATGTGGGGGCGTGTTAGAACGAGCCGTTTTAGGTAGGCGTGCTGACTTTAACTTTTATAAAGAATATCTCTTTGGATTGAGACTTTAGTCTTTGCAACTTTACAGATCTTTATGCACCAAGAGCTTGTAACACTCCAAAGAGAAAGGACAAATTGAAATCTCATCATATGACCCCTTTAAAACGAAGTCTCAAACAAAAGATTTCAATTCATTGCAAAACAAAAGCAAGTGTGAGAGTGCTTCAGAGAGTCATATCACAAACTATTTAAATGGAGAGATTATATTTCATAATCTACATCATCCTCTCTCACCTGGCGAAGGATGAAGCTGGTCGATGTCGTACTACCGTCAGATCTCTTAAGTCGACTGCGCCGTGAGTAGGTGCCTCTGTTCACCTGCGGCAAAAGAACAAGCTATTAATCTATTCCTCTTCTACCGGCAGAACAGGGACACATTCATACAAACACATACACCCACATATCCTACCACAACACTGTTCCCATTGAGGGGTCTCAATGGGGTCTGTTAGCTACAGAACTTACTGTCAGAGTCAAATGAACTGGCAAAAGCATTTCAACGATTAATCACTTGCATTAATCATCGCTGTTTTGTACGTCAGTATGAAACCTACAGCTAAATACAGCAGACATAAGGATCTTTGACCTATCCTGGGTGTTACGTGACTAAAAGCTTGACAGATAAGGAGGGTCTATTGAGATAGACGTCAAAGCGCATCACCACAAGGAAGCTGAACTCTGCAGAGCCACATAGACATCAATGTAATGTGTTGAGCAGGCGAAACTGCCCTTCAGTATATGGCTGGCCGCAATGCAGTCCTCCATCGAACCACTTCGGAGTAGATCATGCGGTTAAAATATATAGTAGTTTGTTGTGCAAGAAACATAAATGTTATGGCCATCGGCTGCATAGGAAGCACTGATGCTTACAAACTGGTTCAGGTCATGCGTTCTTTACAGGGAAATCAATGAGAACATGAATTATTTATAAGCCTAATTAAAGACCAATAGATCAAACTGGCATCCATTAATCTTTAGCACATTCGGGATTTGGTTTTAATGATCCTTTTAATTGTATAATCAGCCTGTGTAGAGTAAAGGGAGTGTTCACCCCAAAATGAGAATTTTCTCGACATTTACCCACCAACATGACTCTCTTGCTTAGGTAGAACACAAAAGAAGGTGACAGAATGACAGACTCAGTCACCATTTACTTACACTGTATGGGAAAAAAAGCAATAAAAGTGAATTGTGACTGAGGCTGTCAGTCCCACACACTTTTTTTTCAGAAAAAAAAGTAATTTGAGTTTGGAACATCATTAAGGTGAGCAAATCTCTCTTCCTTCGGCTTGCTCCCTTTTTTATCAGGGGTCCATTAAGGTGAGCAAATGATGACCATTTTTTATTTTCAGACGTACTGTCCTTTTATGCTATTATTCCACATAATATATAAGTTTAAAACACAAAATATAGGAATTTTACTGTGACACTACCATTGTTTCTTGACTATTTATCATGTCAATATCTTTTTTTTTTTTTTTTGGACATGTATCATGTCATTCTTTCATGTACATCCAATTACAGTAGTATATGAAAATTCCATCTGAACCAACAATAAATGTAACATCAAGTCATCCATCATAAGTTAATGGAAATATTACAAGGACATTCAGAGGAGGTAAAATTAAGTAGTTAGACAAAACGTTGGGGGCGTCCGAGCCAACCAAAAGAACCAATGAGTCACCTGGCAGTAACTCGAGACAGTTCTACGAGTGTTGTTTGTTGGTATGTACCGACCCCGTGGAGGCATTGGCCATGGTACATAATTATTATTAGTCATGTATCACCACACATCACACGCGTTACAAACGAGTATGGTCTCATAGGACTACTATGCAGTGTACAAAATTCAAAGATAATGTTTGCAATGCAGTATTACAGATCATCTCTGCTTCAACATATGACAAGTTTTAAACATATGAATTATGAATATTTAAATTAGTCATTTCAAATGAGTGGGGGCATGTTGTCATTGTTGGCAGACTAGAAAGAAATATGTGTATTATGGATCAATTTAAAGTCGTTGGATCCTATAAAGACAAACAGAACTATGTGTGTTTGGTGCAGATTCCCATCGCATTATCACCTTCTCCCGCGTCCTTACCTGAAAAATCGGCTTCTGAACCCCGTCGCTTATCCCGTGTCGGGTGTAGATGTGCCGGGACATTTCTGCGAGTTCATCGGTCCACGGAGGTGGCTGCCTTTCGGTCCCGGTCCACTGGCTCGGCGGAGGAGGATATTGAACTGTTTGCTCCAGTTTCGCTGCGGTGTCCGCGGTCCGAAGACGAGGCTTGTGCGCGCTGAGCTCTCGGTGACTGATGCAGTGTGTGCAGCTGTAGTGTAGATCGGTCACCACTAGAGCAGCATCACGAGCTAACTTACTGTACAGCGTATTTAGCTGCTCGACAGAGGTCATCAGATATTATGCAGATATTAATGTGTTGTTGGCAAGACCCCCCCCCCTCAAAAAAACAAAACAAAACAACCTGAGCTAAAAGCAAAGGCTAATGATTAGAAGAAAATAGTATTAGATTTCAAACTACTAAATTTAAGTTACTTCATATGTTTTATAAACATGAAATATTAAAAATTATTAACTGCAGTTTGATCGATGTGCATGGTCTCCCAGGTATAGATTCATCAGAACATCAGATGAAAAACATGAGAATTACTGTAGGACATGTCTTTTTTTAATGGTGCATGCTGTATCTACAAAGAGCTGATAAGGAGATGCTAAATTGCAGGGGGATTTATATCATACACAGCTGTAGCTGCTTTTCCTAGAGACTCTATGAGGATTCACCCATGAGGTTGGTAATTAGTAGCATATCAGCTGTGAAAGAAGATTTTAACAAAACATAACCAGATATGATGCACAAATTCTGTCAAATAAAACGGAATAATTAACATTCAGCATCTCCAAATCAAGTGAGAATAGATCAGTTTGGGAGGACGCAGCACATGTTGAAACACAGGTAGTTTTTATTTTCTGAAGACTATAAGAGTTCACCGTGTTACAAAAGGAATTTGAAAAATGAGCGGGCAGGATACAAAGAAATCTTGATGTTACAAAACATTGAGTCCATGAGTACAATACAGATTTCTCTCTAAATCTCTTAAAACATACAGGTTTACAAATATACAGCAGCTTTTGAAATAAAGTCTTTTGAATTGGTCTCTATGTTTATTCCGTCTCGTGAAAGAACAAGGCATCTGGTGGTAAATAAATGTTTATAAAGTTAAGGTGCAATACAGACAAAGCCAGATATTTAACATCTAATATACAAAAAAAAAAATTCCGAGCAGTTTATGAAAAAAATAAAGACAATTTTTTACTACATAAATCCCATTTTAACGAGAATGAAAGCTGTCTATATGTTAAAGGAATTATACATTTCCCCATTTCAGTTAAGAAGAAATGGGTGGGTATATCAGAAAAGCACATTTCTTCACATACATAAGAAGCTAAAAAACAACAATTAATTCATAATTTCCAGCTGAGTAGTCATAGACCAGATGAAAATTACACTGTATGCAATTTTACATGCCTTAAATTAAGTCAAACAACAGCAAACACCCACAATGCAAACATAAGCGGTACTTGCATATTATACATATTATACAGTGAAACATATGGATTGATCATAAAGGGATTGCAGTTATGACCACTGTCAGTTCTAAAGGAATTTAAGAATATTACATGTAGCCAGTAGTAAACTGTGTCCTTACTAAATCGGTCCCATAATTTTGGAATCACTAACAGCAGAATGAACCTAAAACTGCCATTTTGATTGTAGGGGTTTATAGAAGTGCTCGGAGTATTGGCACATAAATTCATTCCAGATTTGGTGATCCATGTATAATCTTCTTCATACAATCATCCTCTCTTATAGTGCATAAAACCCCACATTTGCTTTGAAAGGAAAGAAACAAAGTCTTGGGTCAGTTAACCCAGAAATAAATGAAAATGGCAACAATTAATCATAAGATTTGTCTCTTCAAATGAGGAAAGGTATGCATGTATGTGCATTTTACTATGTTATCTTAAATTCTCAATCAGCAAAAAGAAGAATATGCTGGTGATTATCACAAGACAACAAAAATTATGTTTATTGTTTATGATATTGTTATGTTTACTGTGATGCATTAGTTGTGACTCCATTCTCTCACGCTGACCACTGCCCGTAAACTCAGCGATCTGTTGTGTTAGAAGTGCTTGCTTCCTTCAGTGGATGACAATCGTTTTCCGATGAAGACAAATGATCGCTGAATCTTGCATACCCCGCTGACATCGATAGAGACGGTAATAGAACATACTCTCGTGACCTCATTTTCCACCATTTGTGGAATTTGCATTGCAGTATCTATGGTGCTGTGGATCCTGCCTGTAGTACGCTAGAGTGTTGGCTGGTGGTATGAGCAGGCTGCTTGCTGACTGCTGGAGTGGCGTTTGGGCCGAGCGGACCCGGATTAGGCCGACGCTGGAGGACCAAGACTCTGCATTAGCGTGTTGCTGATAGGCAGACATGTCCATAAGCCATGGTCCATCTGTTGGGGGTAGGGGCGAGTCAGGACCTCCAGTGAGCATGGCGTTTACATATGCCTGCAGTTCATGGCCAGCTGTGCACGGAAATAAGCAATTCTTGCAGAAGTTAAGGCTGAGTTTTCCCAAACACCACATCGAATGTACTTTTAAACAAGCCTCTAAAAAAGCCTATGTTGACAAGTACACTGCCCGGCATCATGTGCGATTCCAAAAATAGTGTCCCGTTTTTGCCTCGTATGAAGCTCATCGCACTTTTTCCAGAGACAAGACTGCATGATGCGTTCATTGTTGTTCATTTTTGCTTACAACCATTTGTAGTGAAGAAGTCTGTATAATCCCTTGACAGTTTAAAACTATCTGTCCAATCTCATCTGAAGTACATTATGTTTTCCTATTCCGATTTCAAGGTTAGCACAAGCAAACCTGACCCATATTTCCATCAATTCACATCTTGTGAAGCAAAACGCTCTGTTTGTAAGAAACAAATCCATCAAGACATTTTTTTAACTTCAAACAATTAGTCTTCTATCCATAATATTGCTTTCCTGTTCTCCATAGAAACGCTCACATTCAGAGAGAAATCAAGCACCTGCTATTACTAATCGATAACAATCTCGCACAACAGTTCTAAATCAAATACTAGTGTGATTTTTGAGTGAGAAAGATCTCATTTTGATTGATGTGATTTTGTTTATTTAAACGCAGCTTTTCACATCACAAGACGTTAATTGATGGACTGGAATCATGTGGATTACTTGTGAATTATCGTGGTGTTTTTAACAGCCATTTGAACTGTCATTCCGGCGGCACCCATTCACTGCAGAGAATCCATTTGTAAACAAGCTAATGCTACATTTCTTCAAATCTGTTGTGATGAAGAATCAAACACATCTACATCTTGGATGGCCTGAAGGCGAGTCAGTTGTCAGCAAACGCTTGTTTTTGGGTGAAATATTACTTTAAACAAATACAGTAAACTATTGAAGATGGAGAATGGGAGCTTCTGTGCATTTGCGCTCAGGTGCTGGTTTTCTCAGCGTTGTCAAAATAAAAGTCCCACTACTGACACTTAGCAGCCAAACAGAAAAACGTACTGGTCAATGCCGATAATTAAAAAAATATATATCAACACATCTGCCTCTGTGATAAACTTAGTGGAAAACTAATACACTTTTCTTCATTCACTGTTTGAATGGACATGATTAGATTTTTTGAATAGAAGGCGAAAATTGCATATATAGGAATAAAAGACAAGGCCAAAGTTGCTTCAAAATTAGAGGTAGACTAGATTACCTGATGTAAGGAGGTTGTGTTGGCTGGCTGGTGGGCACTGAATTGACTGAAGGAGGAAGGGAGCAGAGAGGTCCAGCTTGGTCCGTAAGACTATATCCCTGTGGAACACCAGAGGACATGTAGGCTCCAGATGGCTGATAACCCTGAAAGAGATAAGAAATAAGAAATTAAGAAGTCAGAATAATACAAATCAGAATTGTCTGTGTCACAAAATATAATGGACTGAATTGGCACTAATTCTCTATTTAAATGGCAAAGCAAACCTGCATAGCGAGAGGAGTAGGGGCTCCTGGGTAAGTGCCTTGGAGACTCTGCATTTTGGAGAATGCATTGTAAAGAGGAGCCTCATTCATTAGCTGGTTATACAGTTCCAGAGCCTCCAGCAACTTCACATTCAGCTCGGACAACTCTGAGTGCTTCCTGCAGGAATGAGAGCGAGAAGTTTTCCCTCATATGCAAAAGACTGAAAAAACAGCCAACCTATTCTGGCGTAAGTTTTGATTTCAACAAACCTGTCGATTTCTTGTAGTTTCTCATCAATCATCGGGTTCATCTTTTCACAAGCATCTAGAAGAACACAACAAAAGATTAACACTCTGGAATTGGGTCTAGCATAATTTACTCAGAGGAACTGTCAGGTTCAATGATCTTGTGTGCAATGTAACATTTGACAGTAGAATTGTGTAACTGTGATAAAATACCTAGCAAAGTTTTTTATATTTTAACTCAAAAAAACTCATTTACATTTATAACACTATTCTTTGCATTTTATTACCTTGGCAGTAAAAACAATGCATGCCGCTGCGTAGGTGTTTCTAACACAACAGATGTGACAAGAAATTTGACATTTTTCTCTTTTCTGGCCAATGTAATCAATCTCTCAATATTTCTTCCTCAACATTTTCTTTTGCTTTTGAAGCAAATGGGAATGCAAAAATATATTTCACTACTATAGAAGTTTATCCAACTATTACAAATTCTGTTTCTGAGAAACATGGTGTTTAAACAAGAGCTCAAGAAGGGTCTTCCTCGTACCTTCTAATGTGAGCAGCTCCGGGCCGTCAGGTGAGGCATCTGCAGGGTCTGTGTTCTGGAGCAGGTAGAGAGTTTTGTCCATTTTCTCCTGTAGGGAACAGAGTCAGTGATTAACACAAGACAAGAGAACTTCACCAAGAGCCTGTTGATCATATCAGTTACGCTTCTCTAGATAAGTGGAGACATGTGGCCGAAGATCATCCGGCACTCACCTCATCTATATACACAGGTTCAGGCTCAGCTTTGACTTCAACGATGGGCTCCTCTGGAGCTACTGTCTTCTCTACATACATCACTACAGGAAAGAGAATTCAGGAGATATGTATGCGTAATCTGCATAGAAAAAAATGCATTATTCCTGTACAAAAAAAACAAGGTTATAAAGTGTATTACCAGGGTCTGGTTCGGCATTCAGGTTGGTGGTGACAAAGTTTGATGGGAAGAGGCCTACTCCTCGATGATTCTCTCCTTTCCACCAGTTTGGATCACTGTTGGATAACAGCGACATTACTTCTCAATGGACAATGGGTTATGGGAAATTTAAAGACAGCATTAACAAATTAAATTGTAAATGAAATTATTTCTACACACAACACTTATAAAATAACGTCCTTGAACGATCAGTTTACCTGTCATCAAGGATGATCACAAGCTCTCCAGCCTTAAAAGTGAGCTCATTGTCTTCCGCTGCTTCAAAATCATAGAGGGCACGCACTTTACGGGACTCTTTCCCTCCGTTGGTGTTGTAGGGTGGATCAGCTATCATGGTAAGGGGTCGTGTCTCTGCCTGCTGTTTCTGTTCCTGTAGGGACAGCTCAATGGCTGCATCGAGCAAAATACATACACTCATTATCTTGGTACAGAGGACTATAGCTTGATTCCACAGTTACGATGCCAAAGATTTTTATTGATGCTTAGGCAGGGGCCCAAAATCATTAGTCAGACAAGACTAAATAAATGATAATAACAAAAAAAGTATATGAAAGTACATTAGCATGAAGAGTCTCTCACCTTTGGCCAGATCATTATCATCAGCTGCTTTGCTGGTGGCAGGAGTGCTGTTGGGCTTTGTGCTAGAGCTCTGCAAGTAGAGATCACGTTACAACTGATTTGCAAAAAAGACATTATATATATATATACACTGCTGTTTTTTAAAAATGTTTTTTAAAGAAGTCTCTTCTGCTCATCAAGGCTGCATATATTTGATCAAAAATACAGAAACAAAAGTAATATTGTGAAACATTATTGCAATTTAAAATACCGGTTTTCTAAAAAGTTAAAAAGAACAGCATTTATTCAAAATACAAATCTTTTCTAACAATATAAGTCTTTACTATCACTTTGTATCAATTTAACACATCTTTGCTGAATAAATATTCATTTCTTTCTAAAAACTTTTGAACAGTAGTGCATATTGTTAGAAAAGATTTCTATTTTGAAATAAATGCTGCTCTTTTGAACATTTTATTCATCAAAGAAAAAGTATTACAGTATAAAAACATATTAGCAAGCACAACTGTTTTTCAACTTGATAATAAAATCGGCATATTAAATGATCATGAAGATCATGTGACAGTGAGACTGGATAATGAGGCTAAAATTCAGCTTTGCATATAGGAATAATAATTTTATTATATTAAATAGAAACCATTATTTTAAATCCAATAATCTTTTCATTCACACTATTACAGTTTTTTGTATTATATTTTTTTTACTATTATATTATACACAATATTATAGTTTTTTATATTTTGATTAATTATAAATGCAGGCTTGGTGAGCAGAAGAGACTTCTTTAAAAAAAACATTAAAAATCTTACTGATCCCAAACTTTTGAACGGCAGTGTATATAATAACATACTATTTTATATCTATAAACTAGCTTCCCTCTCCTCAGTACCAGTTTAGAATATGTAGCAGGTTTTTTTAATGTTTCTGAAAGAAGTCTCGTCTGCTAACCAAGATTGCATGGATTTGATAAATACAATAAAACGGTAATATTGAGAAATATTTTAATTTAAAAGAACTGTTTCGATTTGAATATGTTTTAAAATATAATTTATTCTGTGATGCAAAGCTGATTTTTCATTGTGTTCGTTGGTCCCACTTTTGCTGCCAAAACATCCCTGACCCGTCGAGGCACGGACTCCACTAGACCCCTGAAGGTGTGCTGTGCTATCTGGCACCAAGATGTTAGCAGCAGATCCTTTAAGTCCTGTAAGTTGCGAGGTGGGGCCTCCATAGATCGGACTTGTTTGCAGCCCCATACGCAACAAACTGCGATTCACTGTGTATTCTGACACCTTTCCATCAGAACCAGCATTAACTTCTTGAGCACTCTGAGCTACAGTAGGTTTCTCTGATGAATAGAAAGTTCAGAAGAACGGCATTTTATCTGAAATAGAAATCTTTTGTAATATTTTAAATGTCTTTATCATCACTTTTGATCAATTTAAAGCATCCTTGCTAAATAAAAGTATTAATTTCTATAATTTCTCCACCCCCCCACACAAAAAAATTATACTGACTTCAAGCTTTTGAATGGTATAATGTATAATGCTACAAAAGCTTTTTATTCCAGATAAATGTATATTTTGCACAACTGTTATATGAACACAGAACTATAATGCCATCTATAGGCGTACTAGAGCAAATACTCAAGAAAAAAAAAAACTGATGCCAACCAAACCATTTACATAAGTAGGTTTTTGAGATAACATTTACATGACGACCTCTGAGTGACACAGTAAAGTCTTGTGACCCATTTTATGTAGTCGGTACTGATTAACAGCTATGGAAATGTTTACATGCACTTGTCCTTTTGTCAAACAAAATGAGCTAACAATAAATGAAGGAAAAGAATAACAAAGAAGAATTGACATCTCATGGGCCATGAGGGAAGTGTGGCAAATATGTGACAGGAAATTCCATTCTGTCTGCTTGATTCTCTTGTCTCAAGTTTACACACATGCTTCAGCATTCCAGACACACTCAGCTGATTTATACGCCTCTAGATAGTTAAAGTGTTAGCAGACATGTCATGTGAGGAACAGTGGTCATGTTTAGTCACATGATTAATTTATGATTCATCTCTCATAGAGAGGTGGCTGACTATTGGTTATTAACTATGGGCATTTATGGTATACTTTTAATGTATCTTTAAAAACAACATGTCCTTTTTCAAAGATTGACTAAAAAAAACAGTAAAAACAAAGAGAAATCCCCCCATAATAAAATCAAAATAAAAAGCTGGCGATTGCTTACACACTACCGTTCAAGAGTTCTATCGATTTTTTCAGTGATGGCAAAGCTGATTAACTGGAGCCATTACTCCAGTTTTCAGTCTCACATGATTCTTCAGAAATCATTCTAATATGCTGATTTTTTGATATGTACTCATTGATATGTGAATCTTTTTTTTTTTTTCAGGATTCTTTGATTAATAGAAAGTTCAAAAGAACAGCATTTATTTAAAAAGAAATCTTCTGTAACATTATAAATGCCACTTTTGATCAATTTAATGTCCTTGCTGAATAAAAGTAGACTTTATCAAACAAATAAAAAAAAAAAAATATATATAATTTAATATATATATTTAGAATCTTCTGACCCAAACTGAATGGTTAACTTTATGATATACAGTTATTATATATTAATTCATAAAATGAAACCAACTACAACATACATAGACTTACAAAAATATTTTTACTCCATTTTAAAATGCTAACATTTGACAATATCAGTCCCAGAAACTTTGAAAGAACATTGCAATGACCTACACTGCAGACATGGCATGACAACAAGGTGACACAGATACATCTGTCACAGATTTCTGTGACCTACCAGTACAGGAAATACAAACAGAATAACTAATGAACTATGTGAAATTAGGATCTAAAAGTCGCTATGACAGTAAACCCAGCCAAATTTCAGGGTCATATATCTAGGCCAAATACCAGCAGCTGCTGTCTGCTCATTAGCATTTGTGTTAATGGACAGCTGACATTATAAAGTGAGATCCAACAGGATCAAGTTGGAATACCTGGGTGTTTGCGGTGGGAAAGGACACTCCGTCTTCTTTGAGGGACTTGATGGTGGCACTGATGAGACTCAGCTGTGCGTCTTTCTGGAAATCTTCGGCCCACTCCACCATCAAGGCCTTGAGTTTCTCAGCAACCTTTGGGTGAACCTGAGGAGAAGAGAACGAGGATGGTAGACATTATCAACAGACAAGCAAGTTTATTATACTTTGAAACAAGGATTTGTCCTGTTGTATGTAATTACCCTTTAATTTATGCAGTGAGCTAAAGTTCCTTACCTTGTTCAACACACCACGAACTTCACTGGCAAACTCCCGCGAGCAAAAAAACTTTTTTCTATAAATATTTTTCTCCTCCCGTCCGCTTTTGAACCGAGGCAGAACAACCCAGCAACTAACAGGAAAATACAGCAATAATCTGAGTAACCATAATTTGCATAAAAAAAAAAACATTTTAATCAATGAATTTCCTGTTATTTGAACATACTAGATATGTATTTCAAAAAATAATTGATTCAGACTGATTTTCGAACAGGTATTTGTGAACAGGTCAATTCAAATGTATATTCACTAAAAAAGTCTGGAAAATGTCATTTAAAAACTTCCTGATACTTCTAGGATTTCCATGACAATCAAAACAATTTTCTATACAAGCAGTGATTGCACACTTGTTACATTTCTATAAATGTTTATGCTTCAAATGTGCATAAATGAAATGTGATATCATAATAAAGATTATTAATAATAATAACAATAATTCTGACAAGTATATAACGGTTTATTCTTTGAACATGTGTAAATAAAATGCAGACACAAAATAAAGATTCATAATAATGATATTAATAATAATAATTCTTGTTATAGTTGTTATTGCACACTTGTAACATTTCTATAACGGTTATCACTTTTAATGTGTGTAAATTAAATGTGACATCATGATAAATATTAATACTACTACTAATAAATTGTATTATTCCTAACATTGTCATCATTATTGTAAAAATTACATATATTATTATTACAACAAATTCAGCAACTCAAAAAATAAAAATAAAGAGCACATCAACCCACTTTATTCCTCTGTAATACATTTTTGTAAAGATACAGCCAGATGAGATATCTAAAAATAGATTGAGACATCTATGCAGGCTGAGATTTTGGTGAGTCAGAGTGAGAGCCCACAGAGATGTCTGTCACTTCCAGATGCTACAGAGCGCTCTGGAGTTTTTACAGCTTTAGTTTCTTCGATACTAGTTTAGTGTGCAGTGACTATATGCAAGCCATACATAGGTTAATTGTCGTCATGAAAAGAAACACTGTGACAACTCATATCGCTTACTAAACTGTGGGTGTAACTCTGTTTGACTACAATGGGAACTGAAGATGAAGAGCTCACCGTTAATGCTTGCATGGCTACATGAGGGACCTTGTGGTTCACACGCTTCATGATTGACCTGAGACAATCCTTTGCACTATGCCAGAAAAAAAGAGAAAACGACAAAGAGGGGCATGAACATATTTATATTAGGGAGAGGTGCACCATTTTTCTACATTAAAATTAAATAGAAATTAATATTTAACAAAAAAGGTATCTATATAAGAAGAACAATAATGCATACAAGCAACATGAATGTTATTAATTGTTACTAAAATAAGCATTAAAAACACATAGTTATTTAAATCTTGTTTGTATGCTGCTATTTCAGCTCACCCATTGGGAGCTGTCCCGACCCGGTCACAGATATCCATAATGAGGCACCAGTCCTCTGCTGTGCTAGTTTCACTAGTTGCTTTCTCTGAATATGCAAATGAATAAGCATTCAAAAAAAAGACAAATTCAAATGAAACTCTCAAAGCAAATTTTCTCTTATTACAGAGCCATATCATAACTTACCATTTTAATTTAAGTCAAAGTGCATGCTCAAAAACTTCATTTACCAAAAAGGCCATAAACGCACAATACTGAGTATAATAATAATAATAAAATAAGTGTGAATATTATCTGATTTACATCCTAGCAATTGAAGAACAAGTCTTTAATACATATTTATTTATTATATGGCTTATATCCATCCCGTTAAACAGACAAAGTAGCCTGTTTTGCCTGTTATTTTGCATATCCGGCTTGTCTCAACAGGCACAACGACCATTTCTATGATAATACACTAGTGTAGATTAGTTTACCCCTCCTTCAAGAATAAAACAACTTGGGCGCATTTGAATGACTAACATAATGAAGACAGGGAAATTTGCATTGCGACATCCAACAAAGTACAACTTGAAATAAAATGAACAACAATCAAGTGTTCAAACCCCTCTACAGAGTGTCACAAGTTCATTCACATTAATCTCTCAGGACAAAACTATGAAAAGAAAAACATTGTTCATACTATTGACAAATGAACTGCTGTTAATCTTTCAGTCATTCATGCTTACTGGAAATGGGTTAAATATAAATATATATATATATATAATTTATTTATTTTTTTGGTGAAATTTTTTATTTATTTTTTTTTTTTTAAAAGCAGGCGTTTTGATTATATAATATTATATTAGGAAGGTACTATACTACATCCTGTTAGATGTACTTTTCATATTAAAATATCACGGCATAGCCTTAACAGGAAATATCTTCAAGTTAAAAAAACGTTATTTATTGTAATCATAAACGTTTGATAAACTTGTACTTAATCCCCAAACAACTCAAAATCACTTTTTAATAGAGTAACGTTACTTAAACTAAATATTGAAAATGTTCAGTGTTCATCTGAAAAGTTGCAGAAATGTAGAACAATATTTTAAGGATGGTGTCAGTTCTGCTAATAACGTTTGACAGCTGTAATAGTTAAATCCCGATATTTAAGGGATCAGAGAAACCGAGGAAATAAACCAAACAAAAAGCAAAGATCTTGAGGATATGACAGGGAGCAGTGCGCTGGATCGGCCCTGTTAACCGACTTGTCAATATCACATCACTTCGACAAAAACAACACTGTCAAACTCACCCACATCCTGATCGAACGGGTTTTGACCAAATAAAGGCATTTTGAGACCTTTTCCTATCTATTAAATGTTAAATTCACGCGTATTATCTACGTATATCGACGACTTATCGTTCTCTCATCCATTAAAATGCGTCCACTTCTACCAGTTGCTCTTCCGTAAACTTAGAACGCAACCGCAATGCCTGTCAAGAAACCGCATACGTGTCACAACAGTCAAGTGATTCTAGATTTCAAGTTGCATTTAGTATTTCTATTAAGACTACACAAATAAATTATTAAATTATTTCATTTTGTGTTTTTATAAATCTATATTTCCGACAGGCATGTAAGTTGAGACCTTAGTGTGCGTTCTGAGCTGAGCAGGAGACCCGCACTGCCATCTAGCGATTGGAATATATGTTTCTGAAATTCCCAAAATTCAACACAAATATTACAATTTAATAATATTATTATGTATTTTGTAATAAAAAGTAAAAAAAAAAAAAAAAAAAAAAGTGTTATTGGAACGTATGTGAATAAGCGAATCGAAAATGTAACAGAGTGACACACAAAACATAATTTACACCCTGTCCTCGCCAGGGGGCGCTCCATTCATCAGCGCCTTCTATATACATGTCAGCAAGGCCACACGCCTTTATTCACTCACCGGGACCATTTGGATGATCCAGTGTTTCTAATGCTAGTTCAGTCATGTCGGCACCTGCCATGGGGACCAGCAAAACAGCGCACACTGATTCCAGTAACAAGAAGAAAAAGGGACCCGGAACGCTGGCCACCGCATATCTGGTCATTTACAACGTGGTTATGACAGCGGGGTATGATGAAAATCAAATGCGCTTCCGTGCTCTCTGTTCAAGCGTGTGGCAGTAAGAATGAATGGTTAGATTTCAGACAGCGTGCTCAATGTGCTTGACAGATTCGCGGTGACCTCCCCCTTTGAGTTTAAATTGCATGCGTTAGCACAGTTTGTTTTGAAATGACAATAAATGGACATTATTCTGAATATTCTGGTAATGCATTGCAACGCAAATCCTATTAACGCCTATTTAACACGCCATCAGGGCTGCTGGGTGACAGCGGTCATTGGTTGCATGCATGAATGCATTGTTCTTGTTTTGCAGTAGCGGGTCTGTTTGTGCAGTTAGATGACATTAGTGGACGTACGAATGAATTTAGTGTATTCGTTAGTTTAAATGTAGCTATATACAGATCAATAGGCAGTAGCTGGTGTGGTTAAACAGTGAATAGTAGTGCACTTTACCCATTGTAACCCCGAAACTGTTGCACAATTATGTCCTTTTCGGAAACGAATCGATTAACCTATTCGTTTTGAGGTGGGATGTAGGAACAATAAACACAACATTTGGAAAAAATACATATAGATTAATTTATATAGTGATAAATAGCTACAGGTGAATCTCAATAAATTAGAATGTCGTGAAAAGTTCATTTATTTCAGTATTCAACTCAAATGTGAGACTCGTGTATTAAATAAATTCAATGCACACAGACTGAAGTAGTTAAGTCTTCTTTTAATTGGGATGATTTTGGCTAACATTTAACAAAAAACCACCAATTCACTATCTCAACAAAATTAGAATGGTGAACAGCCAATAGATAAAGATCAACACACCTGCAAAGGTTTCCTGGTTTCTCAGTTTGGTTCACTAGGCTACACCATCATGGGGAAGACTGCTGATCTGACAGTTGTCCAGAAGACAATCATTGACAACCTTCACAAGGAGGGTAAGCCACAAAAATTAATTGCCAAAGAAGCTGGCAGTTCACAGAGTGCTGTATCCAAGCATGTTAACAGAAAGTGGAGTGGAAGGAAAAAGTGTGGAAGAAAACGATGCACAACCAACCAAGAGAACCGCAGCCGTATGAGGATTGTCAAGCAAAATCGATTCAAGAATTTGAGTGAACTTAACAAGGAATAGACTGAGGCTGGGGTTAAGGCATCAACATCAACCACCACACACATACGTGTCAAGGAATATGGCTACAGTTGTCGTATACCTCTTGTTAAGCCACTCCTGAACCACAGACAACATCAGAGGCGTCTTACCTGGGCTAAGGAGAAGAAGAACTGGACTGTTGCCCAGTGATCCAAAGTCCTCCTTTCAGATGAGAGCAAGTTTTGTATTTCATTTGGAAAACAAGGGCCTAGAGTCTGGAGGAAGGGTGGAGAAAATCATAGCCCAAGTTGCTTGAAGTCCAAAGTTAAGTTTCCACAGTCTGTGATGATTTGGGTGCAATGTCATCTGCTGGTGTTGGTCCTTTGTTTTTTTTGAAAACCAACGTCACTGCACCTGTTTACCAAGAAATTTTGGAGCACTTCATGCTTCCTTCTGCTGACCAGCTTTTAAAAGAAGCTGATTTCATTTTCCAGCAGGATTTAGCACCTGCCCACACTGCCAAAAGCACCAAAAGTTGGTTGAATGACTATGGTGTTGGTGTGCTTGACTGGCCAGCAAACTCACCACACCTGAACCCCATAGAGACTCTGAGATAGTGAATTGGTGGGTTTTGTAAATGTGCAGACAAAATCATCACAAGTAAAAGAACCAAAGACTTAAACTACTTAGTCTGTGTGCATTGAATTTATTTAAGACACGAGTTTCACAATTTGAGTTGAATTACTGAAATAAATGATCTTTTCCACGACATTCTAATTTATTGAGATGCACCTGTATATTTGAGTAGCTACAATCTAGTGAAATATTGGAGTTTTTTTTGCTCTCTGTGAATGCACACATGTATTTCTCTTCTAAAACACTTTGTTTTCACTGTTTTTAAAAGGTGCTATGTAATAAAGTTACTTACTAAAATCTATTTTGCTGCCAATTTCAACCGTAAAAATAAAATCCGCTTGTAGCCTACCCCTAAAAATCACTTGTGTAGGCTAATGATTCAAATCTAAGTATTTAAGTATCCGAACTAACGAACAATCGACGTTTTGACCGGTTATTGTAGATTTCAGTCCTTATTTTAAGTTATTGCACTCAAACAAAGCAAATGTAATCGACTCTTAATGTTTTTGAGCCGAGCATGACTACAAAAAAATCACTACAGAAGTTTACATGACTTTTAAGATTTTATAACGTTGCTTTCCAGGGCTTAGAATGACGAATCGTTCTTTTGAACCGAATAGTTTTCAAATCACTCGAATGTAAGTTAGGAATCTGTTTTTGACCGGTTTTCGAAATTTTCGAACCAACTGATTCATTCAAATGAATTGAACTTTCCAATGCGGTTGCTGCAGCAGCAGTAACCAAACCGGGTTTGCTACATTTTCGCGACGTCTGTTGACCAGAATGCAGTCAGGAATAGTTTGATGATGCAATTCAGTCGATGCTTTTTAGTTAGAGACCATTTCATGATATCTCACAGAGACATTAAACGCTGTCCAATAATGTACTATGTGTATTGTTTTGAATTTGAAATCACAATCCAGTCCTGTTTGCCTTAACTGATTTTAAAATACTTGAGCTGTTAATGTTTTTGGTGATTATTTAGATAAAGATGATTGTGCTGCTAGCAACATGGTTTTGATGCTCTTCTATCTTCATGTTATACCAAGACTTGCACATATGGCCGTGACAGATAAAGGAAGTTAAAATAGAAAAACACAACTTTTGAGAAATTGGAGTGTGTATTCTGGTGTATATTTTGCATCAGTACAATAAATGTGCTGGATGTATTTGAATGAAATTGCCACTATTTGCTGTTAACTGCTGTGCTGTAAGAGATTTGCATGCAGTTCCATGCCTGTGTGCATTGCGGAAATGCTCTCCTCTCTCAAAGCAAGGATGAGTGGCTCTACAGATTTACTCTATGAACCTTTTTTTTTATCTAGATGGCTGGTCATTGCTGTTGGTCTGGTTCGAGCATACCTTGCCAGAGGAAGCTACCATGGTCTTTATTACTCGATAGAAAAGCCCCTAAAATTCTTTCAGACTGGTGCCCTTCTTGAGGTGAGTGTTATGGGAGCTATATTCATTTAAATTAATTCATAATTCTGAAGTAAACTATATATTTTTGCAAAAAAATTTGTAAGTACACAATTAATATATAGAAACGGAATCAGCTTTATTCACCAAGTGTGTGCAAACACAAGGAATTTGTTGGGTCTAATTAAGGAGCTCTTGGTACATGCATGCATACATACATACATAAAATAAAATAAAATAAAATAAAAAAAAAAAAAAAATATAAATAATATAATGTGGTAGAATCTGGAACTAAACAGACATACAGTGGGGGAAATATTTATTTGATCCTCTGCTGGTTTTGTAAATTTACCCACTTACAAAGAAATGAAGGGTCTGTAATTTTTAATGGTAGGTTTATTTTAACATATAGAATACCAACCAAAAATCCAGATAAAACACATTATATAAAGGTTATAAATTAATTTGCATTTCAGTGAGTGAAATAAGTATTTGATCCCCAAGCAAAACATGACTTAGTACTTGGTGCAGAAACCCTTGTTGGCAAGCACAGAGGTAAGACGTTTTTTTGTAGTTGGTCACCAGGTTTGCTTGAAGTGGGTACATTTTTACAAGGTAATCCTTGAAGACTTATTCATGACCCATCTTCAGTGTTCTGGCTGAAGGAAGGAAGTTCTCTTCCAAGATTTTACAGTACATGGCCCCGTCCATTTGCCCCTCAATGCTGTGAAGTCGTCCTGTACCCTTAGCAGAAAAAAAGCCCCAAATCATAATGTTTCCACCTCCGTGCTTGACTATAGGGATGGTGTTCTTGAGATTATAGTCAGCATTTCTCTCCCTCCAAAAACGGCGAGTCGAGTTAATGCCAAAGAACTCAATTTTGGTCTCATCTGACCACAGCACTTTCTCCCAAGCTTTCTCTGAATCATTTAGATCAGTGATGGGCAAACTTGGCCCTTCCAGGCCACTTTCCTGCAGAGATTTGATCCAACCCTGATATGACTCAAATGCCTGTAACTTGTAGTGGTCTTGAAGACTTTGATTAGCTTGTTCAGGTGTGTTTGAGTAGGGTTGGAGCTAACCTCTGAAGGAAAGTTGCCTGGAAGGGCCGAGTTTGCCCACCCCTGATTTAGATATTCTTTGGCAAACTTTAAACGGGCCTGTACATGTGCCTTCTTGAGCAGGGGGACCTTGCGAGCGCTGCAGGATTTCAGTCCATTGCGGCATATTGTGTTACCAATGTTTTGCTTGGTGACTGTGGTCCCAACTGCTTTAAGCTCATTAAGCAAGCTCCGCACTGTAGTTCGGGGCTGATCCCACACATTTCTCATGATCATCCTTAACCCATGAGGTGAGATCTTGCACGGAGCTCCAGACCGAGGGCGATGAAGTTGTTTTATCGCCAACCAAAAGGGTGCCTCACCAAGCTTCTTGCTGTGATGGTCTTGTAGCCCATTCCAGCCTTGTGCAGATCTACAATCTTGTCTCTGACATGCTTTGACAGCTCTTTGGTCTTGAGAGGTTGGAATGGAAGATACAGATTGTGTGGACCGGTGTCTTATACACCTAACGAGCTGACATTAGGAGTAACTTCTTAAAGTGAAAGGACTAATCTGCATTCCACATGGGCACATATAACCAATCTGTGGGAGCCAGAATTCCTGCTGGTTGGTAGGGGATCAAATACTTATTTCACTCACTGTATGTAAAGATTTGTGCATTATTTAATCTATATACAGCTTTATAAATAAAAATAACAGTATAAATAATTATAATAATATTGTGAATTCTAGTAAGTCACTTTAGATAAGTCCTCTGCTAAATGCATAAATATACAAATATGTTTGAACACACACTACTGTTCAAAAGTTTGGGGGTAATTTCTTTTTGCTTTTTAGACCTTTCGTTCTTTTTTGTTTTTTTTTTTAAGAAATCAATATTTCCAGCAAGGACACTTTAATCGAGTGACAGTAAAAAAAAAAAAAGACATAATGACAAAGAAACTGGAGTATGGCTGCTGAAATCCAGCCTCCCCTAACATTGTTAAGAGATTAAATTTTAGATAGAAAACTGATTTTTTTTTTTTTACCTTTAAATGTCAAATTTGTCTTACATATTACCATTTTTACTGTTTTTTTTAATACATTTTCTGATTTCACATTGTGGAAATGTATGTTATTTTCTCACCCTACAGAGTTTAATTTGATTATTTTTAATGCTAAAATGATAATTCCTTGAGGCTGATTGCACCTTATAATATTTGTTCTGTGCTCTCTTCACAGATATTGCATTGTGCCGTGGGTAAGTGCACCCTGCTGCTAATAACAGTCTCTTATTAATTTCTACTATAAATATGCACTAGGTGAAGTATATAGACCAGATTGGCTATACAAGGAAAGCTTTTTTTAACCCAGCAGTGCCATCGTCAGCGAGGGTGCTGCTTTCTCTGCCAGTCTGACTGTGATAATGTGATAAAGAGTCTCACTGCACCCGTGGAGCATAGAGTTCACAGTCCACACCTCATTATCTGGGACTTAAAGCTTAATGTGACCTTTCCCAGTGTAAACAACCAGTGCTGCAGCACTCCCTTTACATCATAACCATCCTTGCTCTCCTAAAGTATTTTATTTTAATGATTTTAATTCTGTTTTATGTCTCTCTCATCATGTTTACTGTAATGGATTAAGATTATTTTTATACTTGCTTTATCGGATTCATAGTTTACTCTGATTAAAGCCACATTACAAAAATGCAAATGATTAATCTCTTTACACAATATTTAACATTTTGTGAAGGAATTGTTCCCTCCTCTGTGGTCCTGACTGGGTTCCAAGTGATGTCACGAGTATTCCTTACCTGGGCAGTGACACACAGCGTTAGGGAAGTAAGTTTATGTTTAAAGTGAAGTTTATTCAAAAAATGATAATTCTGTCATCATTTACTCAGCCTTAAGTTGTTCTAAACCTGTATGAGTTTTTCTTCTGTTGAACACAAAATAAGATATGTTGTTAACATTGGCTTCCATAGTATGGAGAAAAAAAATTATTATAGAAGTTAATGGCTATCAACAACTATTTGGTGCAACATGAGGGTGAGTAATTGATGACAAAATTCGCATTTTTGGGTGAACTATGCTTTTAACTTTGAATATGCGGCAGCGTTATTTTAGAATTATTTATAGTAATTATAAAGTATTATTGAATTTTTTTTATAATATTTTACATCGCTGTAATTTTTGTTATAGTTTAATTTATTTAAAATATTTAATTATTATTTTGTGTTTCATTTTTATATTTTTTTATATTTAAAGTGTTATTTAAATTTTAATCTTCAAAGTAAAAGTATGTTATTTCACTTAGTTTTCATGGAAGTTTAAGTTGGAAACACTTGGAAAAATAACATTTATATTTTATTTATTTCAACTTTTTCAACAATTTTAATAGTTTATTTTGGTTGTAGTTAAAAATGACATGTTTACAAAAAACTTGTTTTTCCCCCCAATGTGACTACTAAGTATTAATGGTATATTAGGATTATTTTAAAAAAAATTATGGTCAGTATTCCAGGTAAAAAAAATACTGCGATATGAAATCATAATCAATATCTCAAATACTCAGGGAGCAATGTACAGGTGCATCTCAAGAAATTAGAATGTCATCGAAAAGTTCATTTATTTCAGTAATTCAAAACAAATTGTAAAACTTATGTAATAAATAAATTCAATGCACACAGAAGTAGTTTAAGTCTTTGGTTCTTTAATTGTGATGATTTTGGCTCACATTTAACAAAAACCCACAATTCACTACTCAACAAATTAGAATACCTTCATAAGACCAATAAAAAACATTTTTAGTGATTTGTTGGCCTTCTGGAAAGCATGTTCACTTACTGTACATGTACTCAATACTTGGTATGGCCTTCACTCACCTTTGCCATTTTGCATGAATTTAATGCATCAGTGCGGCGTGGATGGAGACAATCAGACTGTGGTACTGCTCAGGGTAATGAAGCCAGGTTGCTTTCCACGAAATCTAATTTATTGAGATGCACGTATATAAGTAGAAACATTTATCTTTGTCTCTTGAATCTGGTTACGGGCATCTATGGATTTCAACAGCTGTATAATATTTACACTGCTCATAAACAAATCCTGCCTTAGGAGAATTTAAAGTGTGAAGAAAACAAGGTTATTTATTTAAGTCTTTGAAAACTAGAATCAAGTTCTGATTGTCCATCCCAGAGAAAGACGTCTGAGCTGAAGTGTGTATTTCTGTAAGTTATTCCAACGAGAATCCTGCTTGAACCAAAACTGGGGAGTAATACTAATATTTAACATGTCCATGTCTGCCTGTGTAGGTTGCTAAAATAACCTCCTTTCAAGCCTGTATGTGTGTAGATGTGAAGTTGGAGCCTTTGAATGCTTTGTGAAGTGCTTCCGTTTCCGATGTTCTCAGTAGTCCATCTTTGTGTGTCGAGTGGCTTCAGTGAATTGCGATGGAACAGTAGCAAACATAACCGCATGGTTCTTGACTAAATTTTCCTGCTTGCTGAGCAGTTCTGTCTCTTCCCTGTGTGACTTACAGTTTCTCTCGTTTCAGGTCCAAAGCGAAGACAGTCTTCTCCTCTTTGTGGTGGCCTGGACCATCACGGAGATCATCCGTTACTCTTTCTACACCTTCAGCCTGCTCAACCATCTGCCTTACCTCATCAAATGGGCAAGGTGAAGCTTCTCAGTTTATTGTCTGGCCTTTTTTTGCTAGAAAACGACATATTTGACATACTTTGTTTTTCAAATATTCACAGGTACACGTTTTTTATCGTGCTGTACCCCATGGGAGTGGCAGGGGAACTTTTGACCATTTACGCCGCGTTGCCATATGTGCAGAAAACAGGGCTGTACTCCATCACCTTGCCTAACAAGTACAACTTCTCCTTCGACTACCACACCTTCCTCATCCTCGTCATGGTCTCCTACATCCCATGTACGTTTTAATCTTCCTGGACAAAGAGATTATGCATCACGTTTTGATGTCTTCCATCTGTAAATAATCTGATTCCTCGGTTGATCTTGTGTATCTTTGAAATCTCTAGAAGCTCATTCTTGTCTTGTGAATGAACAGCTCTGTTCCTGTTAATGACCATCTTTGTCTGTGTTCCTCAGTATTCCCTCAGCTCTACTTCCACATGATGCGCCAGAGGAAGAAAGTTCTGGGTCACGTGGAGGAGTACAGCAAAGTGGAATAACTCGCTCCGCAGTTGCCACACACAGCAGACTGATCGCACCGAAAACAGAAACAAGCGGATAACCTTTAAAAGCCACACTACAGATTTTTTTTTTTTTTAAAGAAAGGCATTCTTGTCGATTAAACAGGCCAGATTTGCAGAATGATTGTTAACGATACTGTTTTGATCAAGAACTGTTGCAGTTGGTGATTTTAGGGATCCTGTAACTACACAAATGGCTTTTCCTCAGTTTAGAGGGAGAGAAATGTCGTTTCCATACTAATACATCAGGTTCTGTGTAAAACATTTTTACATTTTTATTTTTGATTCTAAATGTAGAATTACTGACCAAATATTGTAGCAGATATCACTCAGACAAAGGGCAAAAATATAGTTAGCTGCATCTGGTGGCTTTAACCAGAAAAAATGTCTCATAATTTTCCTGCGTGGTGTGTTTTGTACACTGTATTTCAGACATTTTAATCTAATTGACTTAAATCTCTCTGTTTCTCACTCAACGCATTCCTTTTCCTTATATTTGAGTATGATTCATAACTTAAATTGTACTCGACTTTCACACTACTTGTCTACTGATTCCCATCATGATTACTGTTAGTATTTTCTTTTTGTTTTGTGCTGTGTTTCTTAAAGGATCCATGTTAATTGGTTGTTTTAATCAGTATTGGATATGTATTGTTGGTTTGTGGCCGTTTGCAGAAAAAAGAGGTGTATCACCCAAAGAAATTGGCTGAGTTGCTGGGTGGGACCTCATAGTCAATACTACTAATGTACTAGATGTGCATTTCCGTCGTAGAAGGAGATTGCAGATTTTTGGAGCTTTTACAGCTGGTGATGTGGAAGTGTTTGGCTGAGAGAGACTCGCACGCCGAGCAGAAGAGAGCACAAGCCTCGGCTAACGGGGGCCAATTGGATTTCAGTGACTCCAGTCATGCTTTTCCAATGAGTCAAATCTAATAATGTGGAGCAAAAGCTGGGAGTCAAGACAAACTTAACGCTTCATTGCCCATCTGCCTAATTGTGAACGGTCAACTTCAGCCCTCCCAATGCAAATGAATCTCTCTCGTATTGAAGTGTGAGCCACACTATTGCACAGATAGAGTCTTTGTAAACAAAGTGGTAAGCCTGTTCTCCTTATCGAGCCTATTCATGAAATGATTAGCATGGGATGAATGGAGTGCAACTTTGAATAACACTGCATGTAAAAGTGGTGTGGCTAAACCTTGGTTAGTAGAAGCATGACCCTTAACTCAAATAAAAATGCCAATATTGTCAAGCTTTTGATATTCAAGTTCTGCATGGGACCAGCAAACTTTGTATGAATAGTAATATGATATATATTTACAATAAACCATAATACGGGAAGCAAAGCCATTTTGTTTTTATTATATATGCTGAAGTGCTTCATCTTCCTGATATTTTAGTATTTAACTGCGGTGTAATTAAAAGCATCGTGTCTTAAGTATATTTCACTTTATGTCAGTATACTGTTACTATTGGCCCGGTTTCACAGATAGGGCTTAGTTTAAGCCAAGACTAGGCCTGAGTTGAATTAAGATATTTAAGCAGCTAATATAATAAACGTATTTTAAGATATGTCAGAGCAAGATATTTTCAGCTGAGAAAGCTCAAACCTGCATTTTAGTCTGGGACTAGTTTAAGCCTTGTCTGTGAAACCGGGGGATTAAGTTTGATAGGCTTTTATGGTATTTTAGTAAAAGGGGACTGCAGCATATTCATCCGATCTTCACACGAGGGCAGTAGAGATCTATCTTTGACTCCAGCATAAAGGCTGATATATTTTAATTGCACACGTTCTGTGCGCTCCATTGTCAGAAATTAACAATATTAAGGAGCAATATTTGCTTCCTGGGGTTTGATTTTGGCCATTTAAAAACCATGCATTTATACTAAATCTACTCAAATATATTTCATGTCAAAATACATGCTTATTTCACTAAAGTAACCTTTCCTTTTTGAATAATTACAATAATTTACTTGACTTCGAATAAGAAGAATTCAAAAATATATATCTGGTGTTTTAAAATTGTAAAATTTAAATCTTAAAAATTTTTCAAAGTTATATTTATGGGCGTTTTCTGCCTCTATTGGGACAGGACAGTAAAACGCGGACAGGAAAGCATTGCGTGGAGCGCTAGGGCAGCAGGATCGGCAAAGGACCTCAAGACTGGACTCGAACTCGGTTCGCCGTGAGCGCAGTTGCGCGGTATGTCGGCGCACTAACCACGAGTTTATTGGCGTTTGTAAAGCTGAATGGAAACAAACAATTATATAATAAAACAGATTCCTTGTCCAATATCCACAGTTTGAAATCATACCGATGAGATTAAGATAATTTACACTCTTTTTTAAAGTTTTTGATTTTCGATTATATTTGAGTTTTCTTAAAGCATGAAAAAGCATTCCGTGGTGTTCAAAATTAAAGTGGGACGAAATAGATTTAAAGCAAATTTCCTTAGGGGTGTATCTCAGCATCTCATCTGTTTAAAGGATGGGAGTCATGAGACCTGTGAAAAACAAAACCGAGGAAGCATGACTCTTGAATGCAAACAACCAGATCTTTTGTCTTCTCAAGCTGACACAAAAAAGTTGAATTCTCTTCACACAGCTATTGCCAGGCTGACAGAATCCTGCATTCTGAAAACGTGTCAACACACTGGGATGATAAACAACCGACAACTTATCCCACACTAGGAGGAAAACGATGTAATGTCTGTTGAATGATGAATAAGTGAATGATTTCATTTTTAAAAAGTAAAAAAGGAAAGTAATAAACATGAGACAAATAAACATTCCCATGCACATTATTCATATAAATATTTGTATATTTACATAAGACATCCACTAAAAGGTTTAATATTCTGAATATCTGTAAAAAGCGGTTTAACAAAAAATATACATTTATACCAAAAATGTGGTTTGACATAAATTATTTATCTCCCATATTTATTTAACCCCCCCCCCCCCACTTCACTTTATTAGCATAACAAACAAACAAACAATTTTCCACACTCTGCCTTACAAACAGCTGTGCGGATAGTCCCGCCCACTTATCCAAATCACGGTGTATTGACACACAGGTTGACCAATAGAAAAATTGATTGGCAACTTATGCAACCTTCTATCCAATAGAATCGCAGATAAGGCGGGGCCTAAAGATCACACTTGGTTGAATGGAAATACAAAGACAAGTAGCACCAAAACGAAGGATAACGCTTAATCAAGTCTGTGTGCTTCGGTTTTGTTAATCTGCAGGGAAAGGACGCGCAGCTCCATCCGGCACTGTCAATACGCAGCTCCGCGCGAGCAGGGCGGATTCGACGCTCCTGTGGCGTGACAACTCATCTTCTCATCTAGACGCCAGCGCTGGTGATATTGCTGCTACTGCAGCAGGAGCGTTGGAGATACCTATCTGCACACAGCACGGATGAAGACTCCTTCACCAAAGGACACTTGTGAGGTCATCTTGTGGTGACGCAACTGGCCATGCAGGAGCGTTGGAAAGCTCCGGTTTTCACAGCAATCATGATAATCATCTAGTGGGCGACCTCTTATTCACAGGTGCACAGCTTGCGTGGATCAGTGCATAGGCTACGCACCATGGAGTCGTGCTCTGCACTTCTAGCTCAGACCAAACCACACTTTTGCGGACACTATTTGCTCCTGTCATGAAAACGTGGAGATCTAGCGTGATGGGCGTAGGGTCAGTTCTCATTAATCTTGACTAAATAACGCAGTTTTAAGGAGTGTGCGAATTATTCAGTGACTTAATGGTGGGCAGACTATTTTAAAAGAATTTTCCATTTTTTAAAAGAAAGAAATCTGTTCAATTATTAAATGTAAATGTAATTTGAGGGGAGCCACAGTTTTTCGAGGTTGGTCTCGCGCAAACGCAAATTGCCATTTGGCGCCACTAACAAATAGCAGTTTCCGAGAGTCTTCTTAAACTAATTTGTGACACGTAACTCTATAATAAAGCGATACTTTAGTTCTTGTCATGCTTAATGGACGTATCGAAACTAACCGCAATGGAAAGCTGGCGAGCAGCTTACTGTTGTTATGGTTACCTCATCTGGCGAACGCGACTTTTGTTTGTTAGCTTCCGTTTATCGACGGGTGAAAATACGCGCTCTGACTAACTTGTATAATAACTCTTAACAGTGCTGAAACGACTAACTTGTATAACTCTTAACAGTGCTGAAACGTTTCAAACATATATACAGGTCTACTTACCTACATATACTGTGTAATTGTGTATAAGTCTTAATTAGGGGGTTGAATCCCTAAAATGCCCCCTAGTAATTTGCACCCAGGGGTGGTTTGTGCATTAGTGCATTAGTATCTATGAATGGAAACGGGGCGCACAATTACTCCCTCTGCGTTTACCTCCTCTAATGCTCTAGCCACCCGAGGATGTGTCCCAAACGACTACTTTGTATATTTAATCATTTAAAGTCCTCTGTGATGTAAAAACGAGCGGATTGACTTGCAAAATGTGTTTATGTCTCTCAGAGAGTTTGACTACAACGACTGTAGCCTACTCACTTTACATTGGTCCTAATTTATAAAAGCAGTATGCAAAATGCTGCTTTTATAAATTACAAAATGGACCACTTTTACTAGTTCTTTTTTCAGTGAGATGCACGTCTATATATCACGCACACATCATTTTGGTTTGGGCTACTTTTTATTTTAAATCACCAGCTAACTGCAAAGTTGTGTCTTAAATGGGCAAATGACTTTAATATAGGCTGTGTTCCCCCAAAGTAACCCCCTCTTTAGTGTAAGAACAATTTATTTGGGATCACATACACATGATTGACAAGTGTAATAGCCTATACAGTGTGCGAATAATTTAAATCTGTCACCAATCTGTTTCGGTTCGTTTCGCGTAACCCATTTTGGTGTCTCTTGCACAAAAACAAAACGCTAACGGCTTTATTATACATTTGTGGCGTTGCACCTATAGTAACTTGATAAATAATAACAGTAGTTATGTATCGTTCAATACAAACAGCTGTTAAGCAGCTGTTGCTATGGTTTCCTCCTCAAGCAAATGCAGATTCTGTTCGCGAGTGTAGGCTGTAGATTTAGCGCACTCCGACTAACTTGCGCGGCTACTGAAACGTTATTTGAAAACGTATATATGTTTATGTTAAAACAAAACAAACTCGTAAGACCTCCGAATTTTTCTTTGTTTATTAGGAAGTAAAAATAATTCAATAATTCGCACCCTGAAGTCATTTATTGCATGTAGTACTCGAGATCATGTCCAGATCTAACAGCGTGAGCCCACCCGGCGCTGGCGCTCCTGGACTGAGGGGAGGGACGGAGCACAGATCCGCTTGGGGCGAGTCTGAGTCCGTGGCGAACGGATGTCCATACTCGGCCAGATCCTCCTGCAAAAAGCTCATACGGTCCAACAGCCGGTGGAGAGAGGACGATGACTTCGAGCGACAACCGGGCCGAGCCACGACCACCGTCAGCCGGGTTAGTTTCAGATCCAAGTCTGCCTGGCAAGAACACGGGGAGGAGAGCCGCAACAATAACAGATCTTCCCCGAGGTACCGAGATGGAGAAGTGAGACCCAAGTCCGTGGAGCTGGGTTTGGAGGACAGGAGAACCAAATCCAAACCAGAGGAAGAGCTCATGCCTGAAGTGAACTTTTCCATGAGCGCGTGCTGCAACGGCGTGATGCAGATTTTCAAATCCAAGAAGTTTCAGTCGGAGAAGTTGGAGAGGCTTTACCAGCGCTACTTCTTCCGACTCAACCAGAGCAGCTTGACGATGCTCATGGCCGTCTTGGTGCTGGTGTGCGCGGTGATGCTGGGGTTCCACTGCACTGGAGTAGTGTGTCGGGTCACTTACGTGGTGGTTTTCTCCACGGCAATCTTGCTCATCCTCACGCTGATGGTCGTGTGCAACAGGAACGGCTTCCATCAGGATCACATGTGGATAGTTTGCTATGTGCTCATTTTGGTGGTGCTGACTGTACAGGTGATCGGTGTGCTGCTTGTGGAGCCGCGCAGCGCGTCTGAAGGCATCTGGTGGACCGTGTTTTTCATCCATGTCATTTACACACTTCTGCCGGTGAGGATGAGAGCAGCGGTCATCACTGGAATAATACTGTCTGCCATACATGTGCTGGTCTCATGGAAGTTAAACGAAATGGACATCTTTTTGTGGAAACAGGTGAGTACAGTGCATATTTATATTCTTTCATCGTTTGAATTAACCTCTATCTATCTATCTATCTATCTATCTATCTATCTACCTATCTACCTATAGGTGCATCTCAATAAATTAGAATGTTGTGGAAAAGTTCATTTATTTCAGTAATTCCACTCAAATTGTGAAACTTGTGTATTAAATAAATTCAATGCACACAGACTGAAGTAGTTTAAGTCTTTGGTTCTTTTAATTGTGATGATTTTGGCTCACATTTAACAAAAACCCACCAATTCACTATCTCAACAGAGAATACTTCATAAGACCAATAAAAAAAACATTTTTAGTGAATTGTTGGCCTTCTGGAAAGTATGTTCATTTACTGTACTTGTTCTCAATACTTGGTAGGGGCTCCTTTTTTTAATTACTGCCTCAATTCGGCGTGTGATGGAGGTGATCAGTTTGTGGCACTGCTGAGGTGTTATGGAAGCCCAGGTTTCTTTGACAGTGGCCTTCAGCTCATCTGCATTTTTTGGTCTCTTGTTTCTCATTTTCCTCTTGACAATACCCCATAGATTCTCTATGGGGTTCAGGTCTGGTGAGTTTGCTGGCCAGTGAAGTACACCAACACCATGGTCATTTAACCATCTTTTGGTGCTTTTGGAAGTGTGGGCAGGTGCCAAGTCCTGTTGGAAAATTAAATCAGCATCTTCAAAAAGCTGGTCAGCAGAAGGAAGCATGGAGTGCTCCAAAATTTTTTGGTAAACGGGTGCAGTGACTTTGGGTTTTCAAAAAACACAATGGACCAACACCAGCAGATTACATTGCACCCCAAATCATTACAGACTGTGGAAACTTAACACTGGACTTCAAGCAACTTGGGCTATGAGCTTCTTACACCCTTCCTCCAGACTCTCGGACCTTGGTTTCCAAATGAAATACAAAACTTGCTCTCATCTGAAAAGGAATTTGGACCACTGGGCAACAGTCCAGTTCCTTTTCTCCTTAGCCCAGTTAAGACGCCTCTGATGTTGTCTGTGGTCCAGGAGTGATTCAAGAGGAATACGACAACTGTAGCCATATTTCTTGACACGTCTGTGTGTGGTGGCTTTTTGATGCCTTGACCCCAGCCTCAGTTTATTCCTTGTGAAGTTCACTCAAATTCATGAATGGTTTTTTTTTTTGACAATCCTCATAAGGCTGCGGTTCCTTCGGTTGGTTGTGCATCTTTTGCTTCCACACTTTTTTCCTCCACTCAACTTTCTGTTAACATGCTTGGATACAGCACTCTTTGAACAGCCAGCTTCTTTAGAAATGAATGTTTGTGGCTTACCCTCCTAGTTAAGGGTATCAATGATTGTCTTCTGGACAACTGTCAGATCAACAGTCTTCCCCATGAGTGTGTAGACTAGTGAACCAAACTGAGAGAACCATTTTGAAGCCGACCATTTTGCAGGTGTTTTCAGTTGATTAGCAAGTCGCCATAGTCTAATTTGTTGAGATAGTGAATTGTGGGTTTTTGTTAAATGTGAGCCAAAATCATCACAATTAAAAGAACCAAAGACTTAAACTACTTCAGTCTGTGAGCATTGAATTTATTTAATACACGAGTTTCACAATTTGAGTTGAATTACCTAAATAAAGACTTTTCCACTACATTCTAATTTATTGAGATGCACATCTATCTATCTATCACTCACTCACTCACGTCAACATGGTCATTTGACCATAGGCACGTAACGTGGCTGCGATTAGTCTGTTTGATTATGTGCACTTCCATGAGATGTTTTTATGCAGCAGTTGTGTAAACAAGAAGTTAATAATGAGAAAATGTGTTTAGAAGTTCATAGCCTACATTTTCCTCTACCAACTAAAATTCCAAAAGAAGCCAGAGCATCAGACTTTATAATCAACGCTGGGAGTCTGGGACTCACAGTCTGGACGGGTGAGTGGATCGGAGCGACAGCTGGACATTTACAAGTGTTCTGTAATCACTCCGCTCTAACTCCACTCCGTGTTTTCCAATTACCTTTCCCGACTTCGCTACTAGTGCATAGTGGAAATTCGCTTATAAGCAACGTTCTTAGATAATTTGTGCAATGGCCAAAAAGTTAACATTGTTTTGAAAAGCGTTTTAATTATAAAGTGCATTGCCACAAGTGCTGCTGGTCAATTTACACAATACATGTTTATCAGTAAAGTTTACTGTACTGTCCAGTTGCTGTAATTTTTCAGTTCTGTAGTTTTTTTTCGTTAGTTCTGAGAATTTCAGTAGATCTTTAGAAGAACTGTCAATCCCTTGTTACCTGAGCCTCAAACCTTTCAGCAGAAGTTTAAGAGTGTTTATGCATGAAAAGAAGACTTGGTGTGTCTTTATCAGTCAGTTTTATAGGTCTTAGATGTTCTTGCAGTTATGTAAGCAACAAAAGTTGATGATGATTCACCCTTTTTTCTCAGCAAAGCCTTGAATTTAGTTGAACACCTTTTTACGTAGTTATTTATGATGTGATGGATTGATTGCATTGTGTTATGGTGAATGCTTCCATTTCTGTTCCTTTTTGGGTGACTTGGTACCTTTTATTGGAAACTAGTAACTGCTTTACAGCTTTAAACTGTATGTGCTCGTTGAGTCTGGATTATTTTTAATGATTACTGTTGTAAATATTCAATATTTATGAAATAAGTATTAAGACTACATATTTTTGTTATAAATACATCTCTAAAAACCTTTTATTATATATTTTTTTTACATTTTAATCAGTCATTAAATATATACTGTACATTGTATATTTATTATCAGTCTTAGTAGATTTCATAACCTTAAAAACAGTACAGTATTTTCTCTGTGGACATTTTCATAGTTTTTGTATACTTAACCACTGTGCTCAGTTGAATTTCACAATCTTTTGACTCCAACCAATATAACATTTTATAGTAAATGTGTTTTAAAATCTTTCGTCTTCAAACATAATTATGTTTTCATTAAAAACACAGACTCTTTGAATGGTGTGTGTGGGAACGGCCTGCTGTGTTTGTTGCTCTTTCCACACAATGCTGTTGTCTTTAGCATATCAGATCTCTCTCTGTTTACATGGGACCTAGCATGACTCTCCAGTAGTTCACTGTTGTTTTATAAAGATCCTGGGATGAAGGATGTATTAGGAGTGCTCTCATAGATGACTAGCTTTCCTCAGGCTGTGATGATCGGTGCTGCTTTTTATGAAAGGTTTTTGGGCTATAGTAACGACTAAGGTGAAATCAGGTCGCTGTTAGTGTTTCGATGCGATTTAAAGAACCGTTCTGGGTTCAATACAAGGTTAGCCATCTTATTTTATTCATTTTTAAACAAAGCATAAAGATCCAGTTCCAATTCTGAAGGTGCTAGATCTGACTTGTTCTGCCACAAATTAAGTCCTGATGAGTACAGCTAATCATTTGTAACTTTCGGTTGCAAATTCATTAGCAATTTTGATGTTTTGCAATTATTTCTTGGGTACTTTAAGTACCACAGGTTGTCTTGCATACCATTCTTTCATTACAGCAAGACCAGGCTACAAGAAAAACACCATGCACTTAAGAATAAGAACAAACCAAAGGTGCTTTTGAGGATTGTCTTACAGATCATCGACAGTTCACAATCTCCAGCTCCATTTCCCCTGTGTGCTTTATTAAAGCCGGAGGTGGGACCCAGTTAGGATGGGGGGAAAACAGAGGAGGTGGACAGAGTCCTGCCTGGCATATCTCCAGCTCTAACATGGTTTGTGGCTGATTTAATTGAATTGCCCCACTCTGTAACATGCAGACCCCCTGGAATTCAAAACAGATGTCCTCCCTGTCCTTCTTGAAAGATCTGCTATTAATTTGCCTTTGAGAGTGATCCCCTATGGAAGCATTAACCTTCCCCCCCAGGCCAGGCTGACTACGTGCTCTGCAGAGCGGCACGCTGAAGAAAGCACCATCTCTTGGGACTAATGTGGAGCTCACACACAGATGAACTTTTGCTCAGCTTGTGCAGACATTTACGTTGTCTGAGTAATCAATTTACATTATATCACATATTTCAGTTGTAGACCAATCCCAGTGAAATTTTGCAGAAGAAATTAATGTGCTACTGAACACGTCTTTCTTTTAAAAGTCTATTCCGGGTCCTTTTACTTAATAAATATTATTTTTGTAATAATAATAATCCATTATAGTAATATAATAATAATGATATTATAATTATTTGTTTTAATAAATTAATTATAACAATAATTACAAATAAACAATAATAAGATTTATTAAATTAACTACAACAGCATATAATAATTATTAGAATAACCACAGTAATCATTAAAAAGTGTTTGAAAAACAAATATATCCACTGACATCACGAAAGTCACTTTAGAGTTCATCTATATGTTTATTTTAATTTCTACTGCAAATATCTTTGTTTTTTAAATTAAAAGTGTAAATGAATTGTCAGCCCTATAATAAGTCTTTTAAATCCAAACGTGTGTATATTTATTCATTTTATCATCAACAGTTAATCACCTATTATGACGTTTCATATTGAAGCAGTGTGTTAATGGAAAAAAAGAAATAAAACTACTACTACTAATAATAATAAACATCGGGGTGCGCTGGAATAATTTGGTTTAGAAACAATTTTCACTCAGAAGTTGCTAGTAAATATCACAATTACAAAGAAATGGCAAGTAATGTGAAATTGTGAGGTAGAAAGACTGAAATATTTTCTTGTAAAATGTACTCTAATAATGTTATATTTATAACTTAGAATTGTTTTTTTTACAGTGTGCTGAAGAAAGGCCTGTTTGGGTTGACGTGTTGATGTTTTAAATATGTAACCCCTCTAATTAAGGCTTTTTAGAGATATGTGAGTGCCTGTACGTGGAAGTATATCTATTAAATGAGGAAACATTCAATAATATATAGGTCTATAGATTTATGTATCCGTGTGTAATATGAGGTAGTAGGCAACCGGCCTTATTGCAGATTTTGTTTGGTTACTTGAAGACTTTATACGTTTCAAATGGGCAACCACGTGTGTAATCCCTGGGAAGGTTGAAGGTTTATTCCCCCATAAAACAGCTGTAGGAGTGAGTTTGTGTTACCTTTCAAAATCCGACTCTGACATGTCTCTTATGAGTGCAGACCCTCAATTGTGCTTCTTGTATCTTAGCAACCAAGGCCGGTTCTCACAAACACCATCCAGAAGCACTCTGTGAGAGGACCCATGCTTTTCATCTCTCAACCACCTCCAGTGAATGTGCGATCTTACCATTAGAGATTCAAATTGAGATAATTAAGGCACAACTGTCCCTGGTGCTGAGAGACTTTACTCTCTCTTTTCTTCACTCCCCCCATGCATTGTTTTTCCTGTTGTCAAGGTAGACCTGAGGGTAATCAAGCTCTGATGTGTGTGGGTGGCTGCCCGCACCTCTCTTAAACAATTGCTGCAGTCCACGGCTTGTATTAGATGTCTTGTTAGGAACCACATCTTGAGGTACTTCATTTCACTATTCAACTATAAGCTGTAATGGTTTATTTATCATATGTTGTGTAACTTTTTTTTTTTTTTTCCTATTGTATTTAAAGGAATAGTTCACCCAAAAATGAAAATTTAGCTGAAAATGTACTCTCCCTCAGGCCATCCAAGAAGTAGATTAGAAGTACAGTAGAGTTTGTTTCATCTTTGAAACCGATTTGGACCAAATTTAGCATCACTTGATCCTCTGCACCATTGGATCCTCTGCAGTGAATAAGTTCAAACAGCTAATAAAAGCATCACAATAATCCACAAGTAATCCACATGACTCCAGTACATCAATTAACATCTTGTGAACACAGGGACCATATTGCAAAGACATATTGCACAAAAAATCCATGAACACTGCACCAAATTACCACTCGTAAAAAGCTGTGTTTATAATAAACAGATCCATGTTTTTAACTTCAAATGTAGACATGTTGTCTATCCATAATATTGCTTTCTTTCTAGTGAATGTCTGAATTAGGAGATAAATATACACAGATCAAGCACCGTTTACAAGTGAAAACATTTCTGAACAAACATGTTGGTGGATTTTGATGTGAGAGGACACCGGGAGGATTCGTGGTATTTTTTTTAATTAATTTTTTTTAACACTTGCTGGGGGAAGCGTTATTTGGTGATGGACTCGTATTTTGGTCAGAAGTGATGGTTTAAAGTTAAAATACCATAATAAATAAAATTTTTTTTTAAGACATTAAGATTAATGGAGTCATGCAGATTTCTTGTTTGAATTTTTTCCCCAAATCTTTTCAGATGAAGAAGCAAACTATAGCCTATATGGCAGAAAAGACACTTACATTCTTAGCACCAAATTAGCATATTACAATGGTCATGTGACACACTGTATGAACAATAGTGTATTAGTATATTATGCCATTAGTAGATTGACTGGTCGGAGCATTTAAGAAAAAATAATGATACTTTTAAACAATTTTTGCAGTTGCATTTCGTGCTTTTAGTAGGCCTACTCATGAAATTACACCCTAAATAAGAGCAGAAAGCATGTTAGATTTTTGCTATTCTCATGAAGCTTTCAGATAATCCCATGTGGTTGGATTTTATTGGTATTTCAGGGCTCCAGACTGCGACTAAAATGGTCGCATTTGCGACCAAAAATATTAATTTGCGACAAGTTTTTGCTGAGGTCGCCACTGGTTATATGTTATAACTTAAAAATTTGCATGTAATGCCTTTTTTTCCTGATTGTTTTGCAATCACATCTTATGTTCACGTATTAAACTGAGACGATGCGCATCAAAGTTTTACTGGAAAAAAGAGTTTCAAACAGTCCTCATCTGTGCACCGCCCAACCTTGTCGCAACCTGCTCAGCAAGCAGCTGTACAGGAGAGAGATCGAATGCCGGGGCAACGTGTGAAGACAGTGCGCAAGAGCCTTTTGTGCCCACTGACCACTCCCCGGTACGCTGTCGTGTTTGGTCTTGGCCTCTCGTTCCCACTTCTGTTTCTCCTTACTCTCTGGCTTTTTTCTCCCGCTTTAGTCTCTCTGGGTTGTTGCCTGACTTTCTTGCCGGCCTGGTCCCGTCCTGCCACCGGCTTTTTCCCTTGTCTTTCTCCCCCCGTAGCCTTTCAGTCTCCCATCATCATGCCCTAACACAATCATACCGTTTGGCGCTTTCTCGGCTTTTTCTGTTGTGTACTCCTCATCGCCGTGCTTCGGCTGCGTCCTCCGGGCCTCTAGACGTCCTTTCTCTTTACTACTATAGTTCATAATGAACATGAATTAACATCAAATGGTAGGCTATTTTATAAGAGAGCCTATAGTACAACTTACTGAAATGTCTCATGTCTACATGATTTAACTCAAATTGCATTTGACTAATTAAGAAAAACAGACTGAAATTGTGAAAGACATACTCTCTTAAAAATAAAAGGTGGCTTAAAAGGTCTGCACAGAACCATTTTTTGGTCCACAAAGAACCATTCAGTCAAAAGGTTCTTTAAAGAACCATCTCTTTCTCAACTTTTTATAATCTGAAGAACATTCTTTCGCCACAAAGAACCTTTTGTGAAACAAAGGCAAAGATCCAGGAAATGACATGGAGTCAAAAGGAACATATGGCTAGTTAGTGAAACACTTAGATGTGATAACCACTTTTCTATCAGCTACTTCACTAATGCAGAACAAAAGAGAAGTGTGATTCAAGTTATTCCAGATCATTAGACTTTACATGCAAAATTTAGGCTATATTTACTTGCAAAATGTTTGCGGAGTATGAACTGTACTGACATTTTCATTCCTCAAAGAGCAAAAGTAACAGTTCGTGTTCTCTCTCTCTCTCTCCACTTTCCAGGAAGGGAAACTCAATTTGCTTCTATAAGTGGCAGGCAAATGACCTATTCTGTTTATATTCAAATCATTTTGATATAAAATTTACTTATTTGCTTATCATTGTTTTTTTTTTCTTTTATCTGTCCTTTTCGTGTCAGGAAAGATCAAATCAATTTGATGTGCTCTCTTCTTTCACACTGTAAAAAATGACCGTGAATTTAACGGTAAAAGACTAAAAATGCTACAGTAAAAACCTGTTAAATGGTTAACGGTAAATTCCCCTACTATATACGGTGAAAAACTGTACTGGACATTACATGTGTTGGACATTAATTTTACGGTAGTATACCGTTTTTGGAAGTGAAAAAGACCGTATAATTTACAGTGAATAACCGTAAATTGACATTCCCAGAATTCCCTGCGTTACATTTCAAATTTGATGTTTTTTTGTTGAAAAAACTATGTTTCTTCTTAGTTTTTTCTAATCAATTTTGTATATTAGGGTTGTGTTACACCTAATATTGTTAAATTAATGTTTATTGCATTAATTCAGTTTCATGAGTGTTACCATGATGGTGTTTAGTGTTTGTGTGAATGACACTGTGCACCTTCTATATATGTTATTATTTAAAAGCTGCTTGTGATGGGCTTTGGTTCATCATGTGACTTTCTCATCACCACCTGCATTTGGTGGTTATCAGTGTATTACAAAGGTGCAAAACAGATTTCAGTACTTCAATAGGTTGGTATATTAACATTATATCAGTTAATGAAAAATATTTATTGTATTTAACTGTAAATTTAAGTAAACCTAAAACCGTAAAACGTTGCTACGTATTTTTTACGGTAAAAATGCCGGCAACCACAGCTGCCGGGTTTACCATAATTTTTACCATAAAGTAATTTTCCATAATTTTTTTTTACAGTGCAGGGTTAGAAACGTAAATAAATGTTCAGTAGACCAGATCTAATCTATTTACATTTTCAGGTAAACTATGGGTGGAAAAACCTCTTGGCTGCCTTACTCATTCTTAGGAGATGCTATAAAATCGGCCTTTGCATAAAAATAATAAGCTCGCCCACATAACAGATGCCATTGTTTTGTAAATAACCAGGTTTTAGTGACTAAGGAACAGATTTCAAGTTTGATGTCACAAATATTTCAGGGGTTTGCTTCTCACTCTAGCAGTTGCTTGCTGTTGAGGTGAGATGTAACGTGTTTCTTGACATACTTTTACTAGAAAAGGTGTAATAAACACCCTTCTGGCTTTAGAAGTTATGAGCTGAGATATGTGTCAAGATGACTTTACTGCACCCACCATGAGCTCTCTGCCTAACGCGCCGCGTGCGGGTCCCCAGGATCGAAAACCACTGCTTTACTGGGACTGTAAGGTGCATTCTCGGTGCACATTTGACCTTCCTCTCTGTACATTCCCCCCCGCCGCCCACCCCCGTCCCCTTGAGTGTAGGCTGGGGCACGCTATTCCTACCCTTTTTCAATCTTTCACCCCTTCCAACCCTTGGCGATGTTCCTTCCTACCTTTATCCACAGCTGCAGGCGGCTGAGAGCAGCCCGAACATTATTTTCACGTGTAAAAATGTATGTAAGAACTACTACAGTCAACCTGTTACTTTAGTTACGTCACCCTATATATATCAAATTTTAAATGGTTTAACAATTGCATTTAGGTGTAATTCCTGTTTTTAGTCAAAACTATGATATACATATTACAGTTGATGACAAATGCAGTAAAAGGAAATTCTTCAGAAGTCACCATGGACCATATTAGGATGCACCGAAATGAAAATTCTTGGCCCGAAGACAAAACCGAACACAGAAACACGGGCCGAATGACCGAACACGGTTTCGAGTTTTTTTTCCCCTCATGGATGTGCCAAATTTTTTCAAATTGCAAATATTAAATAGCCAAAATGTCTTTTTACTGTTGTGGATTGGCTTTTCAAAGAAAAAATTAATTATAAAACAATTAAAAAATATTTAACACTGAACATTTTTTAAAATTCTAGCAGACATTATACCAACAAAGCACAATTTAACCATTAAAATAATAACCCCTCTTCTTGAATCAGGCATGTATTTTTAACTGCATAATTAAAAGCAGCCTTGCTGAGCAGAAGAGCTTTCTTTTAAAACATTAGAAAATATTATAGATCCCAATTTGAACACTACGTGTGAACGTTATAATAAATGTATTAAAAAGCTGTTGTAATGATTATCATTATTATTGTCTTACTTTTTATTTTATTTTACAGAACAACAGTAAAATTACAATACTAACGTTTATGAATGTTGATGGAGTTCTTGCTTTTTCTCAACTTTTATTTTGGCGGAAACGTGCAGGAAGACCTCAGCGCTTCTTTTTGTTGACAACAGTAGATTATAAATGAGTCTCATTACGAATATGTCGCACGTATCACATTGTCACGTGCCTTTAAAAAAATTCACAAAAATGTGACTGAGCAACTGACGAGTAACACTGTTTCAGCGCAGATTTTCCTCGAGCTTTGGACTTTGAACCCTGGTTAACAAACAGATAGCGCCGCGAGCTCGTGCAGCGCTGTCAGAATACATGCAATTCGTCTGTGTATTAGAAAACATAACGTTCTGCAGTTTATTTACTAATTGTTTAAGGCCATTTCGGTTGCTATTTGATAGTGTCACGTCATTGTTCAGTACAGATTATTCGGTCTTTTTTCGCTTATTCTAGCTTTTTTTTTGTCGCTATTTTCGGCCGAATAATTTCGGTCACCGAACATTCGGTGCATCCCTAGACATTATGTACTCTAAACAGTATGATTCGATTATTATTAATTATATTTGTGTAATTAATTTGTTGTTTCTAATTTTGGTTATGTTTAATGTTATTTAGTTAATGTTTATTGCATTATTTTAGTGTTGTGCTGGTGTTTGGTCTTTGTTGTCAGTAAATTTTAAAGTAAAAAGGAGATTTTGGTAATTCAAGTAGCTTGGTATATGCATGTTAACATTATATTACTTAATGAAAAATGTGGTTAAAAGTTCTAAAATGTACATGCGCCAATATGCATCCCATAATACTGGTAAGATTGTCACAGTATTTTTTTACAATTAATTTCTGGCACAGCTGTCAGTTTTTCACAGTAAACGTAAGAACTCTTTTACAGTGCAGATAAAGTATGCAATCCCGAGTCAAAAATGTGGTTGTGGACATATAATTTGAATGTGAGAATGTGAGTGGTGTGCACTCAGGCGCTGCCGTTCTCAGCGCCGTCAAAATAAAAGTTCCGCCTCGAACGCATCGGCCAAGCAGAAAAAAACTGATTGGCCGATGCCGATATTTAAAAAAATGCAAAATATCGGCCGATATATCGGTCGACCACTAATTGTAAATTTGGTGCTTCATGACAAAAAACATGTACAATGTGTCTGATTAAAAAATACATTTATTATGTAGACATCTGCATTTTAGTGTTATAGCAAATAAAACTAAATTTTAGGGCTTGATATAAGCAAGAACTACAACTAGCCTGTAGTTGATAAATTTGCCTGTGTGCCATATTCATATCATTCTTAATTAAAAACAAGGCGCTAAATGTACGTTTTCATGATTTAATCATTAAGCTGTACCGCGTCTTCTCGCTCTCACTCTCTCAAAATTGCCTCACATCAGCGCATCTCATCTGCACTAAGAGAGCTGCTGCACACTGCCAGACAAGATTTTCGCTCAGCTGACAGAACTGTCACTTGCCTAATCGGGTCAGTGTTGCATCATCACAAAAGTTTATCATTTGCACGTCTTTTTAAACCATCCGGTACTTGCGAGCTCCAAACTACTTTTCTGGGCGCTCACGGTCACATCCAAAGCGCGCGCACATGAAGCCGCGCAAACACCTCCAGAAAAAGTTATTGTTTTCAATGTTTCTGACTCAAGTAACCTTGCATTTTAATAAATAATGTTACATAAAGACAATTAAACGGTCAGTATAAATGAACAAGTAATTAGCAATAGCACAAAGATACAAATTAAACAAACTGTGTTTTAACCTTTTCAGGTAGGCTTGCCTAAAACTAACAGTAGCTTCTACTATTCAGGAACAAAATACTATGATGTATAAAGTCATAGATATAGATTGTATTTATATATTAATCAATATTAAATATGAAAAAGTTATTTAGTCAAGAGCAGATTTAAGCAGAGTGATTTTTTTTTTGTTCTTTAACACAGACTGACAGACAGCAGGTATACTAAAAGCTGCTGTCACTTTCATACCAAATGTTAATGTTAACAATGTTAATTAATTAGGCCTATTGGTTATTGTTAATTTTAACAACAAAAGGCAAAATCACTCACTGCTCTTGACTGAATAACTTTTGTAACTTTAAATGTAAGAATTAATCTGTTGTTTAATTTACAGTGAATTTACTGTTTTTAATTTACAGTTCATTCCATTTCTGCAGCATTTCTGTACCTGAATGTTTTCCACAAAAACTGTTTCTAAAACGGAATTCAGGTCCTGAGTTTAATTATAATACTGGGCTAAGCAAATTACAATATACTAACATTCTGGCAGTCAGTTAGGTGATTCGTAAGCCTAACTTATGTTCTCTGCATGAAGTAACGTCTGGCACAGTCGCAGCCTGTGCTTATTAGAAAGCAAACAAATAGCATTAATAATCATTAATTTTCCTTAGCATATGCTATGATAAATCTGAACATTTGTGTAAATTAATGGAGAATTAGGTCATGAATATTGCCTTAAAAGTAATTTAAATTTATTGGTTGAATGAACCCTGCATTTAATGCCTACGATATAGGAGTTAGCCTATCACACAAACTAGAGTCCTGTTTTTCTGAATATCTGCACAATGGCAAATGTACAATAAACACAGACACAAAATTCTGTTTTGCCCCATCAATGCACAGGTTTGTTTCTCCGCATGATACGGACAGAAACGGTTCCAAACAGGGCTACATAAGTACAGTCGTTTGCTAAGTTAAATTAAATAGTATTTAAACAAATCGGTGATTATGGATTCACACTCACTTATTAAAGACAGTGGAGAATTGTAAGGTTGTGTTTCAATTTTTAAAAAGTAGCTAATTTATTTAGATTTTTGCAATCATTTACGTTTCTCATTAAAATGTATTTTAAACGTAAAACATAACTTGGCAAAATCAATCTATGGATTGTTCTATGAGTGATTTCATTTGATTGTTAATAACCAACTTTTTTTTTTTGATTGAGTTTATTGATTACATTTAAGAATCTGACATAAAGACACAGATATGAAAATACATTTTCATAATAATAAATCTTTTTGTTTTTTTTCTGCTCAGTGTTATTTCAGGGTTTTGATCTCTCAACTGAGAGATCACATCCTGTTTATTGTATTATAGTGACTTTTTTAATATTACATCTAAACTTTGACTAGGCTAGACATGTTGCCTATCAATTGTATACAGTATATGAACCTGAAAACATATTTTAATTTTTGTATATTTTGTGTTACTCCATAATAATGTTCTAGTTGAGGGCATTTGTAGTATAGGAATGGGGCCCAAACATAACCTCAAGCCCAGGGGCCCCCGGCCCGTAAGTCCTGCCCTGGCTGTCACCCTGTACTATAAATGACTAGGCCTGCAAAAAATCTGCATGCAGAAATCCACAGAAAGCTCTGTAAATGTCCACAAAATAATTTTGTCCGTTTGCTAAATTTTGCCTGTTTGATAACATCTGCAGTTAAGAGTGTAATACTCTGAGCTCTTTTTAGCAAGTTGCCATATTTAAACTATTCCACAGAATTCTGAAGATTTTAACACCATTATTAACTCAGAAAATGTGAGAAAAAGTGTGCAGAATTTGTGTAATGCTATGATTCACACATACACTACTGTAGCACTCAGCATTCCTCAAATAGGTTTCTTACCAGTCCATTTAAAGTCATGAAAAAAAAAAAAACTTGGATGCATTAAAACAAAGTGGAAAATTGATGACCTCATCATGTCAGTCCTCTGGGATGTGTTTAAAGAGCGTTAGCCTGTGACGTATGTTCTCCTCTCGCTCCTATTTGCCTCTGTAGCTTTTTTTCCCCCCAGTTTGCCTTAAAGGGGTCATATGATGCAATTAAAATTTTTCCTTTCTCTTTGGAGTGTTACAAGCTCTTGGTGCATAAAGAAGATCTGTAAAGTTGCAAAGACTAAAGTCTCAAATCCAAAGAGATATTTTTTATAAAAGTTAAGAGTCAACCACGCCTACCTAAAACGGCTCGTTCTAACAAGCCCCCACATATCTACATCACGATGTGGGAAGATTTGCATAACGCCGCCCAAATGTTCACGCAAAGAAAGAAGGCGTAACTTTTATTCTCGCTGTAGTATTGTTGTTGCCGTGTCGTGAAGGGCTTTTGTGTGGAAAGCAAAAACTACTTGTTGTCGCCAAAAGAGGCCATACCAGCTTCATCTGCCTGGAGGATCTGGCTGCGCTGGGAAGAAATCAACTCACGGGGGATCGCACGGGAGCAGCTTTCCACCCGTGGATGAAGCGGTTCTTCAACCCAAATTCCGATGTGTCCAGCGCATTTTATGGAGGACGGTTCAGATCCTGGTAGGTGACCTAAAGGTCGCTGTTCTGACTCGCAGCCTGTAAGTACGTTTTTATATTTAAAGAATTTGCCACTGATGATTCAATGCCAAGTTTGGAGCGTGTTAGGAGTAGCTTGTTGTTTGTTCATTTTACCAGCACAAATGCGATATGGTTTTTATGTTTTAAACGGTGCGTTGCAATTGCAACGCGTAAAAAGACAGTATACGTTATTATAATCCATAATTATGTCCCCACAGTATGCAATAAATGCCTCGTTTATAATGGCTTTTAATGTTTTTTAATCATCGCTCCGACCTGACAGGGCATCATCACAATATGGTCAGGGAGAGGTACACATTTCCAGTCACACGCTTGAGGGATTCGGCAATCACAATGAGGCACTGGATAGCTGGCCAATCAGAGCACACCTCGCTTTTCAGAACGATGAGCTTTGTAAAAATCGACGCGTTTCAGAAAGGCGGGGCATAGAGGAGAAACAATAATGTACGGTATGTGGAACCTTTTTTTAACCTTAAACCGCATAAACACATTTCATTACACCAAATACACAAAATAATGTTCTTTTTAGCAACATCATATGACCCCTTTAAGTGATTAGGCTGGACAAAACAAAGTGACGTTCACGGGTCTCTCATATGTATCAGTAACAGCTGTTATTTGGATCCAAGCACTGAGCTTTGTGAATTCCATGAATACAACAGCGAGCGTTTGTGGCACATGGAAAGACCAGAGCAGCTCAATTCAGGGAAACAATATCCCAGCTGTCTAGCTGTGGCTTCACCCTGTGAGCCCATATGCTTCTTAATATAACACGATATTTGTGCTAATCACAGGGTGGCCATAGCAAATCCAGGTGACTGAAACAAGGCCACGGGTGCTCAGACCTGATATACAAATATATTATGGTCTAAATTAAATCTCACATGGTAACATGGATTTGTTTAGTTTGTGCCAAGGAACAGTTATTGTGCCAGGAAGCAATGTTGAATTCATTATGGTGAGACACGCAGCATGGCAAAAATGCTTCAAGTACTTTCAAAGCATTTACTGATCAATATTGTATATTTCTTACTTGGGTTATGCACAAAACACCAAGACCCAAATTAGGGCTGGATGATATGACCTAAAATAATTTTATTACATAGATTGCGATTAATGAACGATTTAGTTATTTATTCATTTGCCCTCATAAGTTCACTGACAAGGTTTGTACTGCACAACTATTAAAGGTGGGATATTTTTCTAATGAAAGAGTGCATTCTTATCTTTGTGATTTTAAAGTAATTGAATGAAACAAGCTATTTATGGTTATTTATTGAAAATTTCAATAAATATAAATCAAAGCACACATTTCTTGAAATGAAAATAGTCACATTTCTGTTTGAATGTAAAAAGGATATTTTCACATCAAAATATGTAAAAAGCATGTTTTTACGCTGCTTTGGTTGCTCAGATGACTCCGCGTTTAAATTCTATGTTACTTTCCATGCCGCTGACTGGACGGAGTCATATGACTACACACAGTAATATGTTTTTAAGGGGAAAGTAAGGGTTGCCAATTCATGCTGCTGCCACAGGTGTTTTTAAGTCCATTTAATTAAAGCTATCACCCTTAGCGTGATTTTGACAGAGGGGACAGATGACGTAATATGGGATGATATTAGACTCAAAATTATTAATAGATGCATGCACAATTATCATGCATGTTTCTTACTAACCACAAACAAATGCCTTTCAATTTGAGTCTGGGGAATTGAACAAATGCAGACATGTTTGCGAATAAAAATGTCTGTTCTGCATTAATATATCATAAATTGCTCATGCAAAAAGGAATCTGTGCATATGTGGATCAGGCGACACGCGTGCATTCATTCACTTCTCTTCCCGGGGGGAAATCAATTTTATTGATCATTGAAATTGAGACTTTCGTGAAATGACAGGAAAAAAACTAAAACAAGGTTCCGTCACGAAGTTCTTGTTTGGCAAAATTAATATAAGCTATTCTGTGTCTTAAGACAAGTTAAGTTAGAACAAGTTCAATAAAACATCTTTATTATATTTCTACGGTAGAGGAGAATAGCCAAATCAAAAAGAAACAAAAAAACACAATGTAACATTAATGAAACCGTACTCAATGGAATGGGCACATGTGACTGGGGCTAGTGCCATCTAGCGGTCACTGATTTTCTTAGGCTCAGCTGCATGCGGATCGCCAGCTGTGTGTGTGTGGATTGCACAAGACTAAAAGGGCGGAACGAAAGTCTTAAAATTCAAATTAATCAAATAGAATCAACTCAGAAGAGACGTGAATGAATGCAAGTGTGTCATCTGATCCACAAATGCACATTTTAATCACTACATGCACAAATCATGAAACTTTAATACAAACTATAACATTTGAATTCACATATGTCTCTATTTGAACAAAATTCTGCACATTAATGTAATTCTTAACTCCGCAGACAGCGGTTGAAAAGCATTTGTTTCAGTGTACTGACGCACATTTGCACATTTTTCAAATCAAGTACACGTTAATGAATTGCACTGGGCCTTGCTCGTTGGTAGTTGTGTGTGTGTGGGGGACGTGAAATGCTGTAAACTGCTAAAATGAAGTCTCAAAATCCAAATGAACTGAACAAGATCGACTCGATCTTTAGCTCTGTGTAGCAGCATTAACTACACAGAGCCGTTACTGACAAGCTGCGCAAAACCAGTTCATATTCGCGCGGGGGATTTTGGTGCGCAGTCGTCAGGAACAAAACAAACGCTGTGTAGTAATGCTGCTCAATGTGAAAAGCCCGCGGGTGATGGAGATTGACCGTGATTACAACCGGCTTTACGACAAAGATGGTGGGTTAAAATCGCATGCGATTTATTGTGCAGCCAAACATTCAATTAATGCCACGCGTGTCACCGAAACTTTTTTTTTTCCACCCCAATATACACGGATTCCTTTTTGCATGAGCAATTTATGATATATTAATGCAGAACAGAACATTTTTATTCGCAAACATGTCTGTACAGGTGCATCTCAATAAATTTGAATGTCGTGGAAAAGTTTATTTATTTCAGTAAGTCAACTCAAATTGTGAAACTCGTGTATTAAATAAATTCAATGCCCACAGACTGAAGTAGTTTAAGTCTTTAAATCTTTAATTGTGATGATTTTGGCTCACATTTAACAACAACCCACCAGTTCACTATCTCAACAAATTAGAAAACTTCTTAAGACCAATAAAAAAAAAACATTTTAGTGAATTGTTGGCCTTATGGAAAGTATGTTCATTTACTGTACATGTACTCACTACTTGGTAGGGGCTCCTTTTGCTTTAATTACTGCCTCAATTCGGCGTGGCCTGGAGGTGATCAGTTTGTGGCACTGCTGCGGTGGTATGGAAGCCCAGGTTTCTTGACAGAAAACAGTGGCCTTCAGCTCATCTGCATATTTTGGTCTCTTGATTCTCATTTTCCTCTTGACAATACCCCAGAGATTCTCTATGGGGGTTCAGGTCTGGTGAGTTTGCTGACCAATCAAGCACACCAACACCATGGTCATTTAACCAGCTTTTGGCAGTGTGGGCAGGTGCCAACTCCTGCTGGAAAATGAAATCAGCATCTAAAAAAAGCTGGTCAGAGGAAGGAAGCATGAAGTGCTCCAAAATTTATTTGTAAACGGGTGCAGTGACGTTGGTTTCAAAAAACACAATAGACCAACACCAGCAGATGACATTGCACCCCAAATCATCACAGACTGTGGAAACTGAACACTGGACTTCAAGCAACTTGGGCTATGAACTTCTCCACCCTTCTAGGACCTTGGTTTCCAAATGAAATACAAAACTTGCTCTCATCTGAAAAGAGAAATTTGGACCACTGGGCAACAGTCCAATACTTCTTCTCCTTAGCCCAGGTAAGACAACTCTGACACTGTCTGTGGTTCAGGAGTGGCTTAACAAGAGGAATACGATGACTGTAGCCAAATTCCTTGACACGTCTGTGTGTGTGGTGGCTCTTGATGGCTTGACCCGAGCCTCAGTCCATTCCTTGTGAATTTTTCACTCAAATTCTTGAATCGATTTTTGCTTGACAATCCTCATAAGGCTGCCGTTCTCTCGGTTGGTTGCGCATCTTTTTCTTCCACACTTTTTCCTTCCACTCAACTTTCTGTTAACATGCTTGGATACAGCACTCTGTGAACAGCCAGCTTCTTTGGCAATGAATGTTTGTGGCTTACCCTCCTTGTGAAGGGTGTCAATGATTGTCTTTGACAACTGTCAGATCAGCAGTCTTCCACATGATTGTGAAGCCTAGTGAACCAAACTGAGAGACCATTTTGAAGGATCAGGAAACCTTTGAAGGTGTTTTGATTAGCTGATTGGCATGTCACCAAATTCTAATTAGTTGAGATAGTGAATTGGTGGGCTTTTGTTAAATGTGAGCCAAAATCATCACAATTAAAAGAAAAGACTTAAACTACTTCAGTCTATGTTCATTGAATTTGTTTAATACACGAGTTTCACAATTTTTGTTGAATTAGAGTTGAATTACTGAAATACATGGGAACTTGTCCACGAAATTTATGATATATTAATGTCTGTATTAGTACAAATCGCTGCACAATAATTTAATCCCGAATTCCACAGACTCAAATTGAAAGGCTTTTGTTTGTGGTTAGTAAGATACATGTATAACATTTATGCAGTACATGGATAATTGTGCGTGCATCTATTAATCATTTTGAGTCTAATATCATCCCATAATGTAAATGCGAATGGTCTAGTTTCGAATAGCAATCGAGGCTTGTTTTGTTTAGCGGACCAGGCAACCCCAGGTTTAAGTATTAACAGGTTTAAAAACTGAAATAAAATTACGTCGATAAGAGGTTCTGAATTTCAGTTTCGATTACTTTTCGATTATTTGTCCAGCCCTAACCCAAATACATTTTCTCAACATGTCGATCATGTGGCAATTTTCTGCCAAAGTAAAAGTGCTAGGAAATATTGTGTGGAAATGAAGAAATTAAAACAGCCATGAATATTAGTATTGTAATTTTATACTTGTACTGTAATTTTTTTTATTGTACAGTGAAATATTACAGTAGTAACTTGTTTTAATAAGTGCACTTGGTAATAAAAATAATAATAACACAATGATTACTACTTCAACTACTACTACTACTTATTATGTTAATAGTCAAATTGATATGATCACACATTTTGTGGCCAAATCGTGCAGCCCTGCAAAAAAGCACAGCAGAATTGGAGCTTTATTGCATTCTAAATCGCAATAAAAATTTTAATAAAATATTTTTTTTTCTCAAATCATGCAGCCCTATTTTAGCAGTCTTCGTGTCGAGTTAAAGGTGCATGTTGTTCCAATTTAAAAAAAAACATCATCCCCAAATCCTTTTTGCGTTTTCAAATCCTTTCCACCAATTAACTTTGCTGTTTAAAAATTGAAATCCAGTCAATTCCTGTCTGCATTTTTTCCTGATTTACTGTAATATATTTTATTCTTTTATTTTAAGTACAAGGGGTTGCAAATGGTAATGTTTCATGATCACATTTTACAACAAGAAAGTTTTTTTTTTTTGTTAGATATGACTGACAGTCTTGACTTGAGCAATAAACTTGAGCAATTAATAGGTTGGAGAGTAACACTGATACAGCATTCTGTCACTTATAAGAGGGTTGAAATAGTGGATGGATTGGTGAAATGAATTATGGGTGGCAATTTTAAGCTGATGAATAGACAATTTTAGTGCCATTATGGTAATTATTGCAAAAGAGAGGAATTATGTTACTTCGCTCCCCTCTCCTCCTTGCATTTTAAGGCCCTTGTGCAGAATAATGAGTGAGAGAGAGATTTTCACATCAATTATGTTTTACTCAATGATGAACATTAGCGTTTGGAACCTAGTTGTGTCTCAATAAATCCACTGCACCTGATTTATCTTCCAACAGCAGAGTAGATCTGACATCGTTTAACACCAAAGCTGAGTCACACACAGGAAACTTCATGTTCTCCTTGTCTAAATGCCATACCATTTCAGGAAATGTTGTTGTTTTAATTCTCCACTCTTCCGGATTTTCTGTCTAGTTTGTTTTCATCCATTTAAGCAACAGGAAAGAATTAAATTGCTTATTCACATCAGATGGGCTGAACTGCAAATGTGATTTAATCGCTCACTCATATCAGGGTGAAATTTCTTTAAAAAGGAAAGGTTCATGTTCATCTCATTTGATTGTTTCCTCTCTTTTTATTTGGAATGAATTGATTCAACGTTTGATTTCTTGGTCTTTTTCCCTTTTCCACTTTTATTTTATTTTTTTGCATTCCACCATGTTTCTTGGCTGTTCTGAGATGTAAAATTTGAACGAGCACTCATACTTAGATGGCTTCTGTGCTGTATTCCAAAATGAAGTGCATATGTGTATACATCAGCCTCAGAAGATGAACCTGAATGTATTCAAGAAGCAATTGCCAAGGCAACTGAATGACACTTTGGCGGGCTTGGTAGCAAGAGCCTCTGCAAATAGTCAAGACTCCAGTGGGAGGAAAAGCTGGAATCTTAGACCTTTTAGGTAGGAGTTACGTAAAACTAGAACTGTCAAGTTGACGTGTTCATTTAGTACAATTATTAAAAACAGAAAGCAAAAATTAATGCAGTTAATCATGTCTTCTGACCTCTAAATACCTTACGTTGTAAAGGATCCTTAAAACTTTCATTTTCAATTAATTTTTCAAATAATCTGTATGTTCAATTAATATTGAGATATGCGATTAATTCAGAAATGTCATTACTTTGCCAAAAATGTTAATTGATTGACAGTGAAATGAGTTTTATGGATAGGTTAGACATTTTTCTTGAGGCTGCATTATCAAAAAAAAAAAAAGGTTTGGTTAAAGGTTTTGCTATTTTCTTTTCATGCGCTTGAGGTTGTGTTGCTCTTTGTTTCTCATTACAGATTTTTCTTTTGGCAAGAGATACCCTTAAATATGCAATATGTCGTGGTTATCATTAGGCTGTGTTAAAAGCATCCCACTCTGATGTTTCACCAACAGTGAACTCTTAAAGATACACAAAGAGAGTCGAATTAAATCACACTTTAGTGAAGAGAGAAATTCTCAACCCTGCCATATATGGAGCTCATGTAGCCATTGGAATTGGGAGTAAATTTAGAGCAGGGTTATTCAAATTCCAAGAGATCCAGCTAGGCCTTGTCTATAAAACGGTATCGATATTTATCCACGGTACACTTTCTTCGATAACGATATAAAAATGTTCGATATAGTGCACGATATAGGCACATGCTATGAGTGACTCAGACAGCACACACAAACACATGCTGAAATGAGTGCTGTGCCTGCCTGTGATGAGGAGATTGTGAATAAAAAATGTGTCAAATTTAAAATAAACATTTGTATTTGAATGTTAGGTGTGCATCAGGGAGCGGGCTTCAGTGGCGCGTGAGATGCGGTGATAATGATGAAAGAGACGTTGTTGCATTTTAATGTTTTGTTAATCTAACCCAAATCTCACACAAGAATGTAGCCATGCAAGGTTAAAACAGTTTAAACTTTTAGAAACAGTCACGATTGGTGGCGTTTATTCGCTTTGTCACTGAGTCTCGTATGTTTTTAAAAGTCAAATCTGTGTGGTTGGGGCGAGTTCGGCGCAGTTTGATTTAAGCACTCCTAAATCCTTTGGGCGTTGGTTCATAACTGGTTTATGCAATGTACGAATTATATTAATTTTTATTAGTTAAAAGTAAAAGTTATTAACTAATGCGTTTTGTTTTTTTTAATATACATTTATGTGGGTCCTTGCGTTGACAATTTAAATTTGCTTCCTAATTTTGCTCATTGCGCCCTCCTGTGGCCTCGGGAGACCAGCTAAAATATCTTAAAGGTGCCATAGAATGCATTGGTACATTATTTTAAATTGTTCTCTGATATCTACATAGAAGGTATGTGGCTTAGGTAAGGGCAAAAAACTCCAGAAACAGTTTTACATGTCCATTTATAACCCTAGGATTTGTCCCTAGAATGAAATGGTCTGTTTTTACCTTATTTGGAAGGATCATGAATAATAATGTTGAGCTCTGCTCTGATTGTCTGTTTTTCGCATTGCACTCAGTGTTGAGCTCTTCTCTGATTGGCTGTTTCACAGTGCGGCCCATTTCATTAGCTCACACAAGGGGGGGGGGGGGGGCAGGAAAGGGTAAACACAGGTAAAATTATATTTCATCTTTCTCGCATCGCAGTGTTTGAGATCGTTTGACAATTATACTGTATATAAAGTGACATCATGGGGAGCCAACTATTATATGCGGGGGGGGGGGCATTGAAACTGCTTTCGACGCCGATCCACGTTTTACTTTCACTTTCGAGATTTGCGATCGCACGTGCTGTGTAAACTACAGCGGCAGTACTTACCACACCTTTTCCCAGATCAGCTGTCAGTGTTGCTCAGGATCTGGTAAATCATTCTCCATCATCCCATTCCATCTCTTCCTTAATCTGTTTGTGGTAGGTTAAATCGTATTACTGTCATGTACCAGGCTACTGCTAGGAATCGGTTTTCTAACCATGTCCATTTATGGCTCGTGTTATTTTATAGAACGCGCTGTTATTGCTTTCGTGCCTTTCTGACTACAGACACCAACCCATCCCTGCACTTCACTTCCTTTACATACTTGTATTTCCATGATGCGCCAGTTTCGCTGTTTGTCCCGCTTGTTTTCCAATCACCTGCAGAACTGGTTGAGATTTGCTGTGCAGGTCATGCTTCCTAGAACTGGGGCGGGGTAGATGCAAATGTTGTGGTGTGGCGACATATTATTGACCGACTGGTAACTCACAGTCGGTGTTATCTCGGATTCGCCTAGTTTTTAACATAAGATTTAACAGATTTACATAAAAGCGGAAGCATGTTGGGTGGTTGGAGTGCTCACGTTATGTCATTTCCATGTACAGAACTGTTATTATTCAACTATGCCACGTAAATCCGTTTTCCCCATGTCTATGGCACCTTTAAGACATATGGAATCTGCATATAAACATTAGACATTCGATCTTTGTTTAATTTGATTGTGTGTTTGACTGTTCAAACAAAAATATTTGTTGTTTGTCTCAATTTGGTTTAATTTAAAAATACAGTGGTTCAATTAAAAACAAATTTTATTTTGCTCTTTGTTTTACAAAAGGTTATAAAAATGTCAATAATTATTGATACCGAACGATATGAAACATTATATCGTTGATACATTTTTTTGCTATATCATCCAGCCCTAGATCTAGCCTCTACATTTCTGTAGTAGCAAATGTCCAAACTATTATAACTTGTAATAATGTAATATTTAAAAAATAATAATTTAATAAATATAATTCTATATTTACTAAGTGACTGTACATCTCTGAGCAACACACGGGTGTTTTTTTTTCTTTAACACATTTTTTTTTATAACAGATTCAGAATAGCATAAACAATTCAGTGAATGATTCACTTCTTAATCACTCACATAATCTGACTCTGAGTCATTGAATCATTAATTCAACCAATCAATTTAAAGGCAGTCACTTGTTCCCACCTACTAGGTGCAGATCTGCTGGCAAACTGTAAGAAGGCATGATCATTTGGTCATCTCAATTAAATGGATTCAGTCACCTGACTTGCTAGAATGAAACTCCCTGCCTTCTCTATTAAATAGGAGCACTTGTACTCGTTCAGTTTGGCATTACGTCTAGCCGACTGTACAGTTGCCTGGTTACATGCGAACTGGTAGGAAGGATGGTGCCAGGACTTGAACATATGAAGGAAACATTGGCTCAGTGGGACCAATCTGGCAGTCAGCCCCCTCCTGCCCTCTGCTCCCCTTGCTCGCCTGGCCCTCTGGGCTGCTCTTTCCTTTGTTTCAAACACAACAATTTGTATTTTTGAGAAATTTTGTAATTAGGAAAGCAGTGCGAGAGCTTTAGGGTTGCATTTAATATTTACTTGAGTTATGTTAGGACAACGTTAGAAACTTTAAGGCAAAAATGAACAAACCGTGTTCAAGATGCTGACCAACGAAATGTGGAAAATGTTTTAAGTGTGTTGTGGTAAATGTCCGGCATAGTTATGGTGTTTTTTTTAAACCCTGTGTCAAAGTTTCAGTCTTTATAGGTGTGAAATTAGCAGTGGTATTCTGTCAGAAACTGATCTGTGGTGAAGTTTCAGTTGTTAAAGTGTTTCAATTAGGGCTGCCCTCGACTAAGGATTTTTCTGGTCGACTAGTAGTCGTTCATTTTAAGCATTAGTTGTCTAATCGCGGAAGCCGGTGATTAATAAACTATTTAAATCATTATAATGAGCCTTTAATTGCATACATAGCCTAATAAGAGCTCAAGCACACGCATAATGCTTGCCACAGCGCACCGCCAAAACTAATGATTATGAATGTGTCAGGGAAAAACAGTAAGGAGACTGCATTAACATTTGAATAATTCATTGAAAAACTAGTGCTTTCTTTGTTTTCGGCTTAAGAGATGAATTCGGCGACACTGACTCGTCATCTCCGCAGTAATGCCACCTAATGCATGGTTATTACATAATCTGAGAATATCTGTTTTCCATTTGAATTAATTCATTTGAAAGTAGACATTTCACTCTATATAGATATATTTTTAATGTCTGTAATAAGGCAAGCATACACGGAGTTTCGATGTGACTTGCTCAAGTTCACAGAGTCCGAGACGGCAGAAAGCGCATCCTTTTTGCTTTCATTATTTTACAAAAGCACATTTTGTTTGTTATTGTTATAATTTGCCATGGCAATAAACGTTCGTCATTATACCAGATTCGAAAGCTGTTTACTCTTATCGTTGTGAACAAAAGTTGAGGGAGTATGGATTGGAGTAAGCGGCTACGAGGCTTGAATTGAGCCGCAGGAGCGCCCTTTAAAGTGCTATACTTACAATTCAGATAGAAGATAACCATATTTGAGGTCTGAGTGATGATAGGGCTGAGAGCGTATTGGATGTCCTGTCCTATGTATTTTATTACCATAGCCCGTTACGATCTGTCCGTCACACCTTGCTGCGTGACTTCGCCTGTGGATTTTTGTATTTATTTATATATTTTTTCTGCGACTAATACAATTTTAGTCGACCAAGCCTCTTCTGGTCGACTAACAATTAGGATTGCTCTCTTTGATTAGTCTGATATCTTTTAAATCAACCAGAGGTGTGAGTTTATCTAGGACCAGCTAGATAATGTCTGATTATTTTGGATTTTTGGTGTCCAATACCTTATATTGAATTATTGCTTTATTTTTTGTTTTTGATTTATTACCTGTGTATACTATTATTGGATGCTATTTGAGACCCATCAAATGTTTTAGGGATGCACCTATTGCAATTTTCTTGGCCATTTACAATTTCTTTTCGATTCCGATTGTCTTTCTAAGATCTATAATTGACACTATATCCAAACAAAAACCAATGCAAAAAAATACATAAAAGAAATGATTAAACATTGCAATTCCCCCAATCTGGACTAATTTACAGATTTTCTCTCACTTAAACACCTCTCAAAATAAAGTGCTCTGTGACTGAAAAGAGGAAGAAATAACAATGAACGGAAAATTTTTTTTATTTTTCCAAGTACGTGATAAAGTTGCTATTTTTTGTCAGCAAAAATTAAGGCGAAAACATCAATATTGATGTCCGAAAATGTACGCCACCTTAATTTTAAACTCTTGTTTATGAACTACTATTGTATAAAATTCCACACCGATGACATGTTGACATGCAGATGTGAATGTAAGTGTGACGTAAAAATGGACTGGCTCGGAATCGGCACACTGACCGTGTGGAAAATCAGCTAATTCCGATCCCCGGCCAGTCGATCGGTGCATCTCTAGTTTTATCTAATATATAACCAAAAGTTTGAATATCTGTAAAAATATCAGTCAAAGCGATTCCATCTCTAGACACAATAGCCTAAGTTTTGCATCTGAATTTTACACTTCTGGCTTCACTAAGATCCATTTTTTTTTCAGATGAGTGTTGACATTGCAACTAAAATAAATTAATGTGTGATTATAAAATTACATAAGTTCTGAGATATTTTGATGTCTTTTAATGTTTGCCAAACAGTTTGTGCTCTTAAAAGCGCCGAGTCTGAACTCCAAAATTGAGGAATGTCATTAGTTTGTCAACAGCATGGTTTGTAGACTGACTGTGAACTCTGTAAGACCCTGGTTATGTGAGGTTGAAATTCTCATGCCCGGGCTTAGCGCTGTGTCTGGTTAGCTGCGCTCCACATTAGCAGCTTTGCCTGAGCTCAGTAATGGGAGCTCAGAGGACCTGAACAATACTGCCCACTGTTCAAACGCTTGTCCCCTGCGTCTGTAATCCATAAGCGCTCAAAAGGTGAAACATGTGAATTAGCCAAAGACATTATGCATTTAATGAGTCTAAAAATAGAGGATACATTTCCAACATCAACTGCAGCGGTTGCTATGAAAACAGAAATTCAAATGCTTGTCCTTCAGCTGTGTGATTGTTCACTGGATTTATTGCTGTAGTGGGAAAATGTAGTATATTATTTGAAAATATAACTAATTGGCATGATTTAAAGGAACTGTTAAATAGGAAATGTAAAATATAATTTTTTACATATTTTGAGCTGTGTTGTGTTATTTTAGATCACTGGTTCTTTTAACTCGAAGGCCCTCACTGTCCAACTCAACTTTTGATAGTAATATATTATAGTTATATACATAAGTATAAATAAAGAAATAATATATAAAGAAATAATAACAAAATATATATATAATAATTTTATATAAAAAATTTGAGAAACCATACATGTGTTTTCATGATGCTGATAATGGTAAAATATGTCATGCACTTTCATTTCCAGCATTAATCCTTACTATTTTTCACATAAGAAATTTGTCTGATTGTTTTACATTTGACTATTTTTAGCACTATTTATGTTGGTGTTAAAGTGAAGTGTCTCCTCTTAGCCCAGGCTTTTTGAGACACTGCAGATGTCACGAATTGGTCACCAATATTTCAGCGTATGAGAACAATGCAAGGATTCGAAGTAGAAACCGCTGTTGAATGACAGATCCTGTTTGACACTTGACATATTGGTCCTGAAATGGATTGGTTGAAACTCTGTATTCACTGTAAGATTGGCTGACAGCCTTGTCGATGTCTGCTAGAGAATGGCAGCATTAGAATTCATTACTTCTCATTCACAGATTTTTCTCTCTTGGACATTCCCACACTCCCGAATTGATGCCATATGCACTTGCGGACAGGGGGGGAAAAATCCATCTGCTGTGTTTTAGAAGACATGAACATTCAAAACATATGTCCCATAAGCCTCCCTGACCCAAGGTCTAAGATGTCTGTAATTGGTTACCTGCAATGTTAGTAAGTAACTAACTAAAAGTAGTAATAATATTAATGTAATAATAATTCGTTTTTTTCAAGGATTCTAAATTCATCAAAAGTGACATAAAAAAAATCTGTTTAGAATCAATGCTGTTCTTTTGACCTTTCTGTTCATCGAAGAATCCTTAAAAAATTATGTTTTCCACAGAAATATCAAGGATCACAACTGTTCAACATTGAAAGTGATAGAAATGCTTTTTGAGAACCAAATCAGCATATGTGACCTTGGACCACAAAACCAGTCTTAAGTTGCACTGGTATATTTGTAGCATTAGCCAAAAATACATTGTATGGGTTAAAATTATAGATTTTTATTTTATGCCAAAAATGATTAGGATATTAATTAAAGATCTTGTTCCATGAAGATATTATGTAAATTTCCAATTGTAAATATATAAAAACTTAATTTTTAAATTGCATTGCTAAGGACTTCATTTGGCAACTTTAAAGGCGATTTTCTCAGTATTTTGATTTTGTTTGCACCCTCAGATTCCAGATTTTCAAATAGTTGTATCTCGGCAAAATATTGTCCTAACAAACCATACATAAACGTAAAGCTTATTTATTTAGCTTTCATATGATGCATAAATCTCAAATTCAAAAAATTGACACTTAAGACTGGTTTTATGGTCCAGGGTCACATATTAGAATGATTTCTAAAGGACCATGTCAGACTGAAGACTGGAGTAATAATGCTGAAAATTGAGCTTTTCCATATTTAAATAGATAATGATAACATTAATAATTTTAAATTAAACTGTTTTTCATGTATTTTTAATAAAATAAATACAGACTTGGTGAGCAATGAAAAATAGACTCTTATAGACCCCAAATTTTTCATTGGTATTTTGTAATCAAAAGTTCTCTCGTTTCTAGTCAGCCATCTTGGATGGTTGTATTTATTGTAAATTTTACGTTCTATTTAATGGCTCCCTAAATTAAATCCTTGTTGTTGTTTTTGCCTGAAGTATTGCAATGTAAAATTTGAAAATATCGTGAATATAGAATATTTCAAATTCAAGCATACTTTCCCAAAAGAACGCACCGAACGTCCAAAAAAGGAGACAACATGTTATTGCGGACTGCTCTACACACCTCTAGTACGCGAGCTTTCATGAGTGCGGTTGCCAGATATCAATAGTTCTGAATCCCCGAATCAGAGCTTCGCTGTTACAAGCATACATTTTCTGTCTAGTGTTTTGCTTATTTTAAGCAATCTGGAAACCATGTGCCGCTGATGATCTGAAAACAGCGACAAACAAGCTGGAGTTTAGCGATCTAAATGAAAATGTGACTCAGCCGGTTTGTGTTCTGTCATGAGATCTCGACTATACTGTTTTCGATTGTGATTGCTGAATAAATGCACTTACTCAACTGCTGTTGTTTGAATAGAGAAACATAGGCTATGGCAATTTGAAATTACTGTTAGGAATTTCACTGTTATAATATTTTTCATTTGTTTTACCAGTTTTCATAATATAGACAGAAAGAGTGCATCAGTCTTTGGTATTAATTTATGTATAAGAAATACCTATGTGTTCCAGCAACTAGCTTCCCATCCGAGAAGGTTTTTGATTCATGATGTTAAACTTATAAAAAACATCTCTTTCATACTAGGCTCAGATGGAATATGACATTTCTGTGCGATTTGGGGGCCTTTATAGCCGTTTTTTTTTTTTTTTTTTAATTCAAAAATATGGAATACATAAACACACAAGGGGATGTAGAACTTTATTTATTTTGGGAAAAGGATTCTTGGTGAGTTTTCATTGCCACTGTCTTTGTTGCTTGCTGTTTTGTAAGGCTTTGTTTTTTGTAAAGCTGTCTTGAAAAAAATTGTTATAAAAAAAAAATTTGGTATACAAACAAATAGAAATTAAATTACATTTCCCCCATGTTAATAAACAAGGTGAGAATCTGATACTAAGCTAATAGAGGTTAGAGGGTTTTTGTGGGTCTTAAAAAGCTCTTAAAGTCTTAATTCGCTCTTCCTCAAATTAACGCCTTAAAACGGTCTTAAATAAGGCACAAAGTTAAAGGGGTTACATGATGCTGCTAAAAAGAAGATATTTTGTGTATTTGGTGTAATGAAATGTGTTATGCGATTTAAGGTAAAAAAAAAACATTATTTTTCCACATACTGTACATTATTGTTTCTGCTCTATCCCCCGCCTTTCTGAAACGCATCAATTTTTCCAAAGCTCATCGGTCTGAAAAAGCGAGGTGTGCGCTGATTGGCCAACTATCCAGTGCGTTGTGATTGGACGAATATCTCAAGCATGTGACTGAAATGTTACGTCCCTTACCATATTGTGATGCCTGCGGCAACCACATGTGACGACCCTGGGCTGGACTCCGCTTTGTCCAAGGTGAAAGCCGATCCAGCGATCCACAACACTAAGTTGATGTATTCCCTCAGCGACCAGCACGGATCAGATCCAGGCATGACGAAGCGGATATCATACTCTTTTGGAAGACCAAACAAAGTAGAATCGCTTTCACAACGAAACACACAGCACCTTCACGACATGGTGGCGGCAACAACAATACTACAGCGAGGATAAAAGTTACACCTTCTTTCTTTGCAAACATTTGGGCGGCGTTATGCAAATATCCCCACACAGTGATGTAGATATGTGGGGGCATGTTAGAACGACCCGTTTTAGGTAGGCGTGGCTGGCTCTTAACTTTTATAAAGAATAACTCTTCGGATTTGAGACTTTAGTCTTTACAACATTACAGATCTTCTTTATGCACCAAGAGCTTGTAACACTCCAAAGAGAAAGAAAATTGAAATCGCATCATTTTTTTCTTTTTTTTTATGACCCCTTTAAATTCATGAAGTCATGGCATTAAATGTTGCAAGCATTGCAAAATATCAGTACAAACATCCTTTAATCAAGATTTAAATAGCATGTACTTGCAAATGTAAAATATAGTGAGAAACAGAAAATAATTAAGTGAGTTGATGCTTAAATCAGGAAGAAATATCTGTCATAGGGTAAACGAATCATTTGCACTGGAAACGATACAAAAATAAAAACGATACAAGAATTGTGATCAGAAGGTACAGATTTTTTTTTTTGCTATTTTGCCTCAACTTTTTTTTCTGCTTAGTCTTGAAAAGTCCTAAATCTCTATAAAACCTGCAGAAACCCTGCATCAGACAGTGGTCTAATAGGTTCAAATACTTTAAAGTGAACCTCCATTTGCAAGCGCTCAGATGCCACTGAAGAAAACCGAATGGAAAAACAAGTTTCATGTGACCGGCCTGCAGACATGTCACTCAGTTAAAATACACAGAGTTGTTGTTGTTGGTTGCAGCCCTTCTATCGCTCTCGCTGTCTTTACACACCTACTTGTTTTCTCTCCTATGTTCTCCGGGAAAGTCTGTCTGATGCCTTTGAAAGTCTACTCTCTGCATTCACTTTCATGTGTTATTCTGCAGACCTTCTTTGCAGTCAGCTCCAAACAATGAGACCAATCCGGAAGCATGACCTACTTAAATGTTTCATGCTAACAGGCTACTGTCGTTTCCAACCACTTTAAACATGATTGATCTCACAGCATTTTTATAATGTTGTGAATACTTTGCCCTTGCAGGCAGAGCATACGGGAGGACCATCTTGCATCCCTTTGGATGTGCGTCTGTGGTCTGTGTTGCCATTTGGCTGGCTGTTAGAAAGCATGAGTCCAAATCCAAGATTCTGTTCCGAAACCTAGTGTGCGGCCTAGAAGGCAGTATTTTAAGCAGTATAGACTAAATCCAGACACAAAGCTATTCTCAACACTCCGCAGCACAATGCTATAGTAGGTTATGCATATTTATGTTAAGCAATACATTTTTCTTTATTATTCCTTGAACAAAAATAGAAATTAAAACGAAATTGTGAAAGAAAAGAAAGATTTGTATATGTATATGCTTTTTTTTTTTAACACTACTAAGATGTTTTTGAATGAAGTCTGTCATGTTCACAAAGGCTGCTTTTATTTGATGAAAATATAGTAAATGATATTGTCAAATATTGCCAATATTCTTACAATTGCCAATATTCTTACTTGGTAAATGTCTTTACTGCAAATTTTGATCAATTTAATCCATACTTAATGTATTAAGTAAATGTTGAAAAGTAGTGGACACATATTGAAATGTATCTGTAAGTTTATTTTAACCAGTAATTATGTACTATGTATAGATTTAGAATATGGTATTGTTAGCCAGTTTTAATCGATTGTAAAAGAGTCTCCCATGTCTTGTGTTAGGAGTGCTATTTATGGCAGGCAGAGTTGCTGCATATGCAGAGCATTTCAAATCGATCATTTATGAGGTTCCGTTTCAGGAACTTTCTTAGAAGGCACAACTGCCTATGTAGAGCACATGCAGGCAGCTCACAAGGTTTTGGAACAGAGCCCAAAAGTATGAGTGTCTCCATGAGTGGTCGACCAGTATGGGTGGCCAATGGCTAACGTCTCTAGGTTACGTATGTAACCATGGTTCCCCGAGGGAACGAGACGCTGCGTCGAGATTCGCTTTGGGAACGCCCTTGCGTGACCGCGTTCTGAAGCACGTGTCAAATCCGTCCAATGGAGCAGCGAGACGTCACAAGCAGGGTGACATAAGCACCAGAAAGCATAAAAGCGCATCCGGCTGGGCGCCACCCAGCTTCGATGAAGTAGCGCCTGCAGGGAGTATGGCAAAGAGACGCAGTGTCTCGTTCCCTCGGGGAACCATGGTTACATACGTAACCTAGAGACGTTCCCCTTCAGGAACTCGAGCTGCGTCGAGATTCGCTTTGAAAACGAGAATACCAACTGCGCCATACTACCAAGTCCCTGCCTGTGTGTGTATCTTATGAGCACATCACGAAGAGAGAACTTGGGAACCTGGGGTAGATGCCAGGTCTAGGTTGTAAAAGCGGACAAAAGTGTGCGGAGAGGACCAGCCCGCCGCAGCACAAATGTCCTGCAAGGCCACACCCAAGCTGAAAGCCTTGGAGGCCGCCATACTCCTGGTCGAGTGCGCTCTGACCCCCATAGGTGACGGGAGGCCAGAGGACTCGTAGGCTAGTGAGATGGCCTCAACCACCCACCTACTCATAGTCTGCTTGGTCGCCGGAAATCCCTTCTTTGGCGGACCAAAACAAACAAAAAGCTGATCTGCCTTACACCACGGGCAGCTCTGTGTGCGTAAGCGTCCAGTGCTCGAACTGGACAGAGCAGATTAAGCCTTTCTTGGCCTACTTCCTGGAACAGAGGAGGACATAATGCCTGAAGTACTATGGGGCCTGGTGAAGAAGTGGGCACCTTAGGGACATACCCGGCCCTCGGGTAAAGGAATGCCCTAACCATGCCTGGAGCAAACTCCAGGCACGAAACAGAGAGTAATAGTGAGGAAATAGCGAGGAGAAGATGGTCTTGAGCCTGAGCAACTTGACCGAACTTCTTCTATGGGTTCAAAGGGGGCATTGCATAAGCCCTCCAGAACCACAGCCAGGTCCCATGAGGGCACCTTGGTGCGCTGTACCGGCCTCAGCCTCAGGGTGCCACGAGGAACGGGGAAAATTTTTTTTTTTTTTTTATTTGAAGTGGCAAGTGGGTGTCTTCCCAATGATTGACCACCCAGAAGGGCATGGTAAGCAGCTAAGGCCGCCACGTATACCTTCAGAGTGGAGGGAGATAACCCTGCAGAGAATCGCTCCTGCAGAAACTCCAGAACTGTACCAATTGGGCAGTTGACTGGGTCCTGCAGTCGCTGTCCGCACCATGAAGCGAAAAGTTTCCACTTCAAGGCGTACTGTTTCCTAGTGGCGGGAGCTCTGGACTGGAGTATAGTCTCAACAACCTCAGTTGAGAGACCAGATGCTAGGAGCTGTGCCCCCTCAGGGGCCATGCCCACAGCTTCCATAACTCCGGGCGGGGGTGAAGAATGGCGCCCCCCGCCTGAGAAAGGAGGTCCCTCCTAATCGGAATCTCCAGCGGAGAGCCGTCGAGGAGGGAAACCAAGTCTGAGAACCAGCTTGTACAAGGGGCGCAAACGCAGACCCCCCTGCCGATTGATGTAGGAGACCACCGATGTGTTGTCTGTGCGGACAAACACATGATGCCCCCTTAGGTCTGGGAGGAAGTGTGTCAGAGCTCGAAACACGGCCAGCATTCCCCGGCAGTTGATGTGCCAAAAGAGATGATGGCCTTCCCACAGACCCTGGGCAGAGCGGCCACTCATGACCGCTCCCCAGCCCGTGAGAGAGGCATCCGTCGTTAGCATTACGCGACGACAAGGAGCCCCTAACATCGGGCCTTGAACCAGGAACCAACATTTCTTACACATGTCTAAGGCACGTAAGCATCGCCGCGTGACCTTGATCATGCAAAGCGGATTCCCCCTCGGGGAAACTCCTTTGGTTCTGAGCCACCACTGCAAGGGTCTCATGTACAGCAGGCCAAAAGGTATCACGTTGGACACCGCTGCCATCAGGCCCAACAGCCTCAGAAACAGTTTGACAGTGAGTGACTGGCCTTCTCTTACTCTCGTGACTGTCGTGAGGATTGACTAGATTCGAGCAGGAGACAGACATGCCTGCATCGAGGTTGAGTCCCACACCACGCCTAAATAAGTGGTTCTCTGTAGTGGAGAAAGAACAATCTTCTTGGCGTTTAGTCTTAACCCCAGCTCTCTCATATAGGCGAGAGGACGACATCTTGATGTCGAGCCGCCATCTGCTCCGATTGAGCTAGTATTAACCAATCGTCGATATAATTGAGTATGCGGATGCCCTGGAGTCGCAGAGGAGCCAGAGCAGCATCCACACACTTCGTGAAAGTGCGGGGTGAGAGTGACAGGCCGAAGGGAAGAACTCAATATTGGTATGCTTCGCCCCCGAAAGCAAACCTCAGGAACTTCCAGTGTTGAGGGAGGATGGAAACATGGAAATAAGGGACTTTGAGATCTATCGTAACAAACCAGTCCGAGGATTTCTGGCGTCTGGTATTATTAGAGGAGCTAGTTCGGTGCCCTGAAGCGGATGACCGGAAGGGAACGACCGACCTGACTGCTGTAAAACCCTCACTTGAGGGGGCGAGCTCTCCCGTGCCGTACAGTTGCCGGGCGGCAGCTGGGAATTTCGTTCGTCGGAGCTCACTGAACCCTGAAGCACAGAGGGTGGCAGGGGTATCAATAAACCTCCATGAGGGCACTGAGGGAACAACCGACCCGACTGTTGTAGCACCCTCACTTGAGGGGGCGAGCTCTCCCGTGTTGTACCGTTGCCGGGCGGCAACTGGGAATTTCACTTGTCGGAGCTCACTAAGCCCTGAGGCACCGAGGGGCAGGGGTATCAACGAACTCCGTGAGGGCCACGGAAGGAACAATCAACCTGATGGCTGTAGCACTCTCGGAGGGGGCGAGATCTCCCGCTGCCGGACATTGCGGGCGGCAGCGGGATTTCTCGTCGCGGAGCTCACTGAGCCCTGACGACCCCCCGAGGGTGGCAGGGGTCAGCAATAAGCACTTCCGTGAGGGCATGAGCGAGGATTGGGCACCGGTTATACTGAGGTGTTTTATCCTTTCCTCTCCAGGTGGGTCTGCTCAGGGGACCTGACAAATGGTTAGACAAATATCGGTCCGCAGATCCGTTTTCGGTCTAAAAGTCCCCAAATGAGAGCATCGCCCCGACCCCCGATTTTTCTGTGGAGGGGTGCGGGTTGCAACGTTCTCTGTTTTTGAGACTGGCGATATGATGAGCTTTATGACTTGGGCTGCTGCTCGTTCAGCAGCCCCACCCCTGAGCAGGTCGGCCTGGTATGCTTGTAACACCGCCATTGTGTGCAAACATGCGCCAGCCTGACCTAGCGCTGTATAAGCTTTCCCAACCAGACTCGATGTAAGCCTAACGGCCCTGGTGGGAAGCTTCGGGGCCTTCAAGGACGACGCTGAGGATGGGGAAAGATAGCTCGCAAACATCTGTTCCACCACTGGCATCGCCCCATATACATTATCATTCAGCCCCACGATGTTCTTTAGAATAATTTGAGACTGTGGGGCTGTAATACGGGATGAGTACGGTACAGATCTACCGCCTGAAGGAAACATCATATTCTCAGTTCAAACACACCTTTGTAAAAAAGATGCAACTGATACTTAATGTATCAATTAACAAGACTAAGTTTGAATACTTGCACGTATCGTCTGTCTGAAAGAAAGGCTTGATACAATCTGAAAGTCCCAGTGATCTTTGCTAAAGTTGGTTGATGAAAAAGAACCAGTTTGAGTCAGAGGGTCTTTGGTGAATGGAAAGTCGAGGCCGAAAGGCCTGGCACAAAGCTTTGGTGTCCTGGAGCGGTGTAGATAACATCTTCTCAAAAACTAACAGAAACCACAGACTCTGGGAGGGGCAATGCATGGGCCTTTTAAGGTCTGAGAAGATTCACACTTCTCAGGATGGGCTTGTCCAATGAGAGAGGCTGACGTCACAAGTGGGAGTTTTGAGATACTGGGGAGGTTTATGACTCTTTGTCTCTAAGCACGGTAATTTGCAAATGGACTTGAATCGAAAATACTAAAGATTCCCAGGACACTAATATATATTGCCTATGCACCAACATATAATATACACGCTCGTTTAGATCATCAGAAGGCGAATTCATAGATACTAAACATGGTAGGATTACATATAGGCAAGATGCCAGGAATGAGTGTTTCCATCATAAGCCTGCATAAAAACCAACCAGATAAAATCTAAAAGACAACATTACAAATGGACCTGAAGGATATGTGTGTTCCCCCCCCCCCCCTTTCAAAGAAAGGTTTCCTATGGTAATTAAAAAGAGTCCATTTTTTGTGCACATCTACTGTGCACTGTGTCTCTTTCTAATTCAAAGGCAGTGATTTTCCCTACTCACATTCCATTAGGTCATAAATGGTTCTGGTCTAGCAAAGGTGTCGTGGTTGCCATGGTAACCAGTGGCCTGTAGTCATTCGCAGACATCCTGACGCCCAGTCTATAGGGTTAAGGGTCTGTGACGACTTGTTCATCTAATGAATAACTGATTTGTTAAATCAAATGAAAAATTGTGTTTGATTGGTCCAGACGCTACACATTTAGCCTTGTCTTCCCTGAAAAAGCCAAAAATTGTGAATTTTTTATTGATTTGGTTATTTTGGTAGTGACAAAAGTTACTACCATTTTATTTTATTTTTTAATCTGCCATATGGGCTTGAATATATTGGCCAGTCATAAAAATCTCAAAATAGCCAAATATTGGCCATCAGAATTTTAGAAAATCACAGATGAGCTCTTTTATTTGTAAGTATTTCATATCTTCTAATCGCAATAGGTGATTGTCTTCAGAAACAATCATTTGTTGTTATGTGTGTGAAAGTCACTGCACATAACGATACACAATCAGTAAGTACGAAGGGTCTAAAGGATTTATCTGTATTTTATATTGTGGAAGGCATAGGACCACTAATGTTTGTCCATATCAAAACGCGCGGTCCGAGTGTGTAATTGGAGTTCATACCTGCCTTGCTCAAAGTATGTATAGCATACCTCTGCGCACCCGTTTCACCGACGGATCACGGTCATCAGCGTGTTCACAGCAAAAACACGCTGTGCAGACAGAGCGAGAATGGCAGACAAACATCAAAAACCCGATCTTCCTTCCTGGCATTGTAGTCTTTTTAAAGTTTTCTCACTGGTGAATGCCACATGATGTAGCCCAGCGGTTCCCAATTCCTGTCCTCGTGCCCTCCAGCTCTGCATATTTTGCATACCTCGCTTAGTTAACACACCCGATTCAGATAACCAGCTGGTTAGAAGAGAGCTACATGCATGAACTATGTTCCGATCGATATGATACCTACACAGTGTTCATTGCTCCCCTACTCCCTGAGCAGGGGAAATCCATTAAAGTTTACTTCACTTCGGAACATTCATTCATGGATTTGCGCTGCGCAGCGTCTTCACACACATACACACACATGTCTTCACATCCCAGGGCGCTGAACCGCTGATGTAGCCTATGTAGTAATGTTGTCTATGGTTTATGTCTGTGAGAGTATATGCAGTCAGGTGGGAGTGGCTTTGGATGGCGATTGGCAGGGTGGGTGGGACGTTCACTTTTCAGTGCTATCCAGGCTAAGTTAGCATTTCCACGATCTCATACTGCACCTTTAAGCACAAAATAAACATGAATGAACACCAGAAGGTATCTTGTTTCAACCGCAGAAAGACGTCAATGCACACCATCTTTCAATCTTAAGTCCACCTCTCCTGTCTGGTTTGTTTGTCGGACAAAATGGTGGATTCTGCGTTATGATTGGTCAGATTGTCTGTCAATCAAGCTCTTTGCGAAGGGTCATTTGGAGTTGGCTTATTTTATTTATTTATTTTTTGCAAATTCAAGTAATCTCGTTTGTCATTCTAGTCAGTGGATTTCAGTTCAGCTTCTTGGGAACCCACAGCACGCACATTTTGCATGTCGCTCTTAATATCCCAACATGTTGATAATCCAACAAGTTGACCCATTGCGCATCGCTCTGTAGATTATCACATGCGAATGAAGCGATTCCCAAATAAGGAAAATGAGATGATGGAGCCGGAAGCAATACTCACTCAGCTCAATTCGGTAAACATGTCTTAATTGAGAGTATGTTTCTCGAAGTCCACAAAGTTCATCCAAAATATTTGTTAGTTCCATGACTGTTCGTTAAAAAGCCATCCAAAAATATTATCGCCATTCTTCTTGCCTGTAATCCACCATTTGTTTACTCTAAAATCAAGTTTGATTGAGAGAGATTTGCGAGATGTCCTGTGTCAAGTTGGGACTATAGGTGTTGTGAATGGAATGTTAGTGTGTGGTGTGCTGTATTGGGTCACATTACGGCACTTCACAGCTTTATAGGAACAGAACGGTTAAAGCAATAATTTGTTTATTCTTTGTGGTCTCACACATTTTGAAAATCTGATTTTAAAAAATCTTTTAGCGTGGGCCACCCTTTATCTGACACTTCATTTTAGTTCATTGATGTCTCTGCTGA